>ML778199.1:1302999-1322217 GCA_009831015.1 Picea engelmannii | reverse complement strand
ACCCTGCACACTAAATGAAACTGAGTCAGCAGCACCTGTCTACCTCAAGATAGTATCACATCATGTCATATAATTTAACGCATCATAATGAAGGAAACAATTTATCATCATAATAATCCAGATCACTTGCAAGCAAGTGTCCTAAAAAATAAGTTTGGTAAGTGTGCCAGAGCGGGATGTTACAGGAGCAAATTTGCATAGGGTGAGGCAAATCTTGCTATAACCGGTACATAACCACAAATACATCTCCATATAGGTATTTGGGAAGGAACCATTAATAATAAAAAAGAATTAACAAGAAATACTCCACAGGCTCAACTTGTCTTATGGCCCTCCTTCTAGTGCCATTTTGTTGACACGAGAAAAATGCCCCATGACAACATGAGGGAGAATTTTTTCCATTAAATTCATACCTCAATACTCTTTTCCACCATAAGAGCTTCATTTGTCCCTAATGATGGGTGGAATGTCCACTTGAAATGTTGGAGATTTCAAAACTGTGCACACAATTTTTTCCAGAAAAAATTACTAACTTGCTAACATGAGGGAGAATTGCTCTATGGTAGGTCCCAATCAGACATACTCTGATTTGGTATGGAAATATCCATCGGTATGTGGGCTCGATTGACGCTAAATAAATAGATTTCTCTCCAAAGAGAGACTTGCTCATTTAGATTAAACTAAATCCTAAATGCAGTCCTATTCTAATATGAAAATGTAGTCCTATCCTAACAATACCAAAAATCAATTAGGCATAAAATTTTACTTATGGAAACGTAAATAGTTCATATTTCTCAATAAGAAACTATACTAGCATACCCATACACATATATATGACAATGATTATTTCCCTACAATTGAACTCATAATCCATTCACAATTATTTCCTACAGAGACAACTGACAATAGTGACAAATTGCTAACATCTGCAGAAAGAAACCAAATGATAGTGCACTATTGAATGAGCAAACCATGAATTAAGTTGCCACTATATTTTTTCACATAAATAGTTCATATGAATGATATACAAGTATAATCCAAGAGATTTAAAATCCATCCTTAATCCCGATAAATAGTTATACAGGACCCAATTCTGGGTTATCTAGCCGCCCTCTATCTTCCTAGGGAGAAATTGCATTTATAAAAAATTTCCATCACTGCCCCTAGGATTGTTCCTCTTCTAGACTCCTCGCTTCCTCTCTATCTCATGAAGTTAAATCCATTCCTCTTCTTAGACTCTTCATTTTTTCGACATTTGTGTCTTCATTGGAACTCTTCACCTCCCCATGCATTCCCGTCAAAGCGACAATAATGAAAACATATAAATCCATTTATATTTGATTAAAAGATGAAATATTGACAGCTACCAATACCAATCAAAGAGATAACACATCTATAAGGATCACGTTTAATTACCTTACAAGAAGTGATGAAGCATGTGAAATATATCCTAATAGATGAAATGAGTTTCATTGAAAGAACTATGTTAACAAAAAATGATTCGAGACTTCACCAGGCTTTCCCACAAAATGCTAACATTCATTTTTGTGGGAGGTCCATTATATTGGTTGATGTTTTTGGACAGTTTCCACTTGTTATCAATAAACCTATGTATGCATTGGAAGGTCTTGAAAAAGAATTATGGAACTCATTCAAAACAGTTGTGACCCTTGATACCGTGTTTTGACAAGATGGACAAAGCAATGAGCAAAAATGTTTTCAT
This sequence comes from Picea engelmannii, assembly GCA_009831015.1. Classification (NCBI taxonomy): domain Eukaryota; kingdom Viridiplantae; phylum Streptophyta; class Pinopsida; order Pinales; family Pinaceae; genus Picea; species Picea engelmannii. Next base: position 1,320,494 of record ML778199.1, on the reverse strand, counting down.
CATTTGTTGTTGAATGTTATGGATTCAATGCCAACTATAGAAGATTGGAATTTACTTATGAATCATATAGATACTTCCTTGGATGCTTCCACAAAATAATCCTTTGATAAGGAAATACATTTATTTGTGACAAATGATTATGTACAAAATCATAATAAGCGTTGTTTAAGAAACCTAAACTATCCAATTGCAACCAATGTTGTTACAAGAGGAAAATTAACTACTCTATGGAAACATATGAGGAAGTCTTGGAACTTGAGTTACTCATCGCAGTTGGAGATAGGGTGATTCTTACATAAAAAATATGGAGTGATGTAGGACTCGTCAATGGTGCTCTTGGATTTGTAGAACAAATTGTGAATAACCCTAGAATTTTACCCCTAGAACCACCCACATATTTTTTTAATAAGATTTGATAATTATGTGGGAGTTCCATGTGATGAATATTTCTCTCAAACAATTCCTATTACAACTATCGAAAGAGGCAATAAAAATATCTTCCTTTGAAACTTGCTTGGGACTTAACAATCCACATGTCACAAGGATTGGCGTTGGAGAAAGCTACTATTAATATTGGGAACAAGAGAGGCAAAAAATAGTGAAATATATTTTGTTAAATATTTGAATGGTCTACAATTTCAACCTCCCATTTTATATGATTGATATAAAATGATGGAAAAACTAGTAGGTGTGACTATAATAAAAAAAGAAGATAGATTCAGATTGATCACAATGTAAACTACTTGTAATTGATTACATTCTTATTATTCACATTTTTCATCATTCAACATTGTTACTTTATTTCTATTCAACTTATTTCTCATGTAAATTTTAAAGTATAGCTCTGAATAATACTCTCTATGTTCTCAAAAAACTGAGGAAACTTAGTAAATATAAAATGATTAGATTCATCTAAGACATATACATATACATAATTTTGATCATCTACAAATTGTGTCACTATACTAAAGACTAAAGAAGATAGATTGACATTGATACTTCTTGATAATACTCTCTATACTTTCAACCAACTGAGGAAAGTGAGTAAATTTCAAATGATAAGATTAATATTAGACATATACATATAAATAATGTTGATCATCTACAAATTATGTCAATATAATAAAAACTGAAGAAGATATATTAACAATGATCCTTCTCGATAATACTCACTATACTTTCAACCAACTAAGGAAAGTGAGTAAATTTCAAAGGACCAGATTAATATTAGACATATACATACACATAATGTTGATTATATACAAATTTTGTGTGATCGAATATGAATGAAACCAACTTAGACTGATCTTAACCCCGGATATATTAAGCACAGAGAGGATCAAATCCCTCAAGGTGCAACCCTTTCCTCAAGTTTTGCAATTTAAAAGAGGTTTTCACCTTGAGAGATTTGATCCCTCTTGGCGCTTGATAGATATAGGGTTAATATGCATCTAGGTTGGTTTATGAGTGGTTAGTTTATGTATAGTTCCATCCAAGATTCATTAGTTCAACACCAAAATTCCCGCAATATCCTGTGTTCTTCTCAGAAAGTGTATTCTTGTGTGGTGTTTATCTGGACTCCGACAGAGAAATAAAAGAAAGTTATTACATGCAATATTGGAAATCTCAATTTTCATTCGACCTTGTACTATTTCATCATACAGATGGACTACATGGATATGTAGGAGATTCGACGAGCATTGAGTGTTGGAAATAATGTTGTCATTGATGTCAAAGGAGATAGAGCAATGTTTTCATTGATGTCAAAGGAGACAGACTGTTGGACACAATGTTACACAGTGTTATCATGAATGCCTCTATGTATTGAATTAATGAGTTATTGCATATCTACCCTGTGTAATGAAGGTGATATAGCATAGGAAACATCTATACTACAAATCAAACTAGATATAGGAAGAAGAGAAGGTTTATGTGTGTTAATAAGGTTCTGTGTGAGGTATAGAGGTGTGAGGAGAAAGAGATGACCTCGTTATAGATACGAGCAACGTTGAGATTAACAAAGAAGGTCATGTTAACCAGAATGCAAAAAACAACGATACGGTATTTTTCCCACATTCATTGGGAAAATCATATTAAAAGGGTTTATAATGAAAAAGTGTTATCACTTAGTTTGAATGAAAACGGGAAAGCCATGGAAACCTACGCATGAAGTTAACTCTTGTCATGGAGAACGATGGACCTAGAACCAATTAAATACTAACCGTTGATCATTAGAGATCAATGGCCAAGATCAAAGGATTAGGACCTCGACATATCAGATATCATGTGAAGAGAACAATGTTAAAGTTTCAAGGGCCTAGTGGGATGATATCATAGTGGTATGATAGCTCAGTGCCCTGGTGGTTTGATATCACTGTATCAAACATTGGAAGATTAAACATCTTATAGCGTTGAAGTCACGTTGGGCCGATGGCCGATGCCTAGTGGGCCAGCTCAATGCCACATCAACGCCATGTGCCATGCTAAGTTAGTGCCACAGATGCAGAGGGAGTCCATGTTAGTTCCATGTGTCAGGCCACGTGCTGGTGCTGAGTTAACATGATATCTGAACAGGGCCAAATGAAGTGATGATGTAACAAATCCATGTCATCCAGTACACAAAAAACAAGTCAATGTGGAAGACCACGTCACCTGACACACAATATCACATAAAAAATGAATGTGAGGAAGTTTGAAGTGTTGAAGTTCCGGGGGCCCGATGGCCCGGTAAGTCGATACACCTGGTGATTAGAACATGGAGACAGGGTTCCATATTGGATATCAAATACTAGAATTCTGGAGTATTGAAGTGGTGAAGTTGTGGGGGGAAATGGGCCGATACCTCAATATCCTGGTATCATGGTTCCACATGCGAGGTTTCATACCAGACCGTGTTAAAAGGTTGAGGGCATATGGTTGAAGGACCCGAGGGCCTAGTGATTCCAGTTCTCGGTGGCTCGGTATATTGGATCAAAGAAAAAGATAAAGGCACATGGTAGAATGCCTTGGGGACCGATATCATGGTAGAATGCCTTGGGGCCCGATGTCCTGATATCCCAGTGGACCTAATAGCTCGATGATGAGATAAAATATCAAGAAAACAAATCAACGATTGTGATTGAATTTTAATATGATCGGATGATCGCTAAGCATTGAGTGGTATGATGTTTGTTTGAAGACCCGATGGTCCTGATATGCTAAGAAGAAATTGATGGACAAGATCAAAACATGGAAAGATTGGACGACTATTGAGTGTTGAGGTTGTGTTTCTTATTTTGGTGTGCAGAGAATAGATCGATAACCACGATTTGATTCAAGAGATGATCCAACTGTAGTTGTGAATTAATGATTATATAGAGGGACTAATGAKCATATCACACATCAAAACAAAGAGGGCTTGAGATCAATATCGAAGGAGTGTTGCAACCCGATTTTCATGGAAAGAAAAAGATATGAAGTTGACCAAATGAGCATATTATTTTTGTATGTGGAAAAAACTTCAATGAAAGAAAAMTATAAAAATTATTCCCTGGTCATTTTGAAATGTGTGAGAAAGTGAGTGAGAGTGGATCGTGTGAAGAGAATCTCTGAGGATCTGAGGTTCCAAAATTCTAGAGAAYGAAAGGAAGATAATGTAATCGTCTTAGGGTGGCGGGGAGGTGCAAGGTATAAGGAAATTCTAAAATTAAGTAGATAGTGAACTGAAGGAGAGTGTTGTGACAACATAGATAGAGAAACATAATTGTGCAGGTGAAGACTTGAAGCAAGAGATGATCCGGTAAGATTGGTGTCTCCAATAGGTTGATCTAGTTGAGTTGGTGTTGAACTAAGGAGATTGGTGTCTCTAGCAGGTTGGTGCCTACAAACATTGTAGCTTTGGGTTGGTGCCTACAACCATTGTTGAGTTGGTGCTCAACTAAGGGGTTTGGTGTCTCTTGTAGGTTGGTGCCTGCAAATATTGTAGTTGTAGGTTGTTACCTATAGGAATTTTTGTCTTGGTGCTAAACTGAGGATATTGGTGTCTACTGAAGGTTGGTGCTTGCAAACATTGTAACATTATGTTGGTTATAAATACAAGTTTTTTGGTTTTATCCCATTTGGGTTTCCACGTTAAATCTTTGTGTACTATGGATTATATGTTTCTCATTAAATGCTTATGAATGGTAGAGTAATAAATTGATAAAGATCATAAGAACAGTAAAAAAATTCCTATACTGATTCAACCCCCCTCTCTATATAAGTAAGCATGCCAATGATTGGTATTAGAGTGGGTTCCTTTAGAACAATCTAACCATTGGAAGGTGAATCCCTGCAACACACATGGATAGATAGGAAGGTTTTTCAACATATAGAGCTCCATTATTTGATGGATCAAATTATGCATTCTGAAGCATAAGAATGAAACATTATTTCATGGCACTTGGGTTTGACATTTGAAGTGTTGTTAAGAACAGTTGCACAACTCCAACAACTCCACCTGTAGATACGGTTGGAAAGAGGCTTAGTGACTATAACTCTAAGGATATTGGTACAATTCTGAATGGTCTGGAAGATTTGATATTTATCAAATTCATGCATTATACTTAAACAAAAGAGGCATGGGACAAGTTTCAAAGAACATATGAAGGGGATGGCAAGGTCAAGAAGACAAAAATACAAACCCATAGAGGAAAATTTGAGACTCTTAAGATGAATGAAGAAGAAAGTATTGCATCCTATTTTCTTCGTGTGGATGAGATTGTCAACACTATATGAGGATTGGGTGAAGAGGTTAATGAAACCATCACAGTGCAAAAAGTGCTTAGGTCACTTCCCTCAAGATACAATCCCAAGATATCTTCCATTAAAGAAATACATGGCCTAGACAATCTGACAATGGATGAGTTGCATGGAATCCTCATTGTATATTAGATGAGGATAAAACATGATGAGACAACAAAGCCATCAAGGAAGGAATCAACCTTCAAGGCATCAAATAATATAAAGACAAAATAATACAAATTGAATGAAAAATCAGGCAATGAATCAGATGTGGAAGAAGATATTTTTTTCATAAAACTCAAGAGAGTATTAGGGAAATACAAAGGTAAGTTTCCCTTTAAATGTTTTAATTGTGGATAAGTAGGACACTTTTCTGATAAATGTCCTTATGTAGAGAGTAGAAATAGCAATTAAAAAGAAGATTCCAGTTTCAAAAAATTCAAGAAGGACAAGACTGAAAACATGAGAAAGTTCTACCGATAAAAGAAGAATCTATATACCAATGAGGACAACAACCCTTCAGATGATAGTGACAGTGAAAAAGAAGATATTCTTTTCATGGCTCTAGAAATACATAAATATGTCCTAGAAAATAGAGACACAGATTCAACAGAAGACGACAATCATGAGATTGATGCAGAAGTACATCATGAAGTGGAACTCATTAGTGCCTTAGAAGAAATAGACAGACTCAAAGAAAAGAACAGAAACCATAAAAATGAATTGCAAAAATATGAAGAGGAGGAACATGATCTTGAAGAAACAGAGAAGACAATTATTATCCTGAAGGCTCAATTAGAATAGGCAAAAATGATATATGAATTGATAGAAATACAACTAGAAGAAAAGGAATAACATTGTGAGAAACTAGAAGAAAAAGTTACCTCTCTAAGAAAAAAAATTAGAAAATATAATTACCCAGCTGAATACAAACTTAAAATTTGAAAAGAGTTATGCAATTCTAGAAAAAAATCTCAACATCCAAAGGTCACCATTTATAAAAACAGGTATTGGTTATGACTACAATTAGAATACTCTTGAAGAATATGCAAGCCCAAAGTCATAAAAAAAGAAAATTGAAGAGAAACATGAAATCTTTTTAAATGTTCTTAAAAGCTTCAATTGAAAAAATAACAACATCAAGGAAAGAAATCATAACCAACAAAATACTGATTTTTTACTCAATAAAGATAAGGATGAGTTTATAAGTGCCGCTTCATCAAGAATACCCTTCACAACTAGGTATCAGAATCTCTTTCTCGATTATTGTTTTTCTTGCAATAAATTTGGTCATAAGGAAATAGATTGCAGAGATTTTAGAAGAAATGATTGTATGCGAAATATAAGTAGAAGATTTCACAAGAATTACAAGGATGACCATATGGAAAACATGACTAGAGGTTTTCATGGGTATGTTGATAGAAACTACAACCCTTTTGTTCCCCTACATTATAACATTGAATGTTACAAATGCAATAACTATGGACACATATCATGAGCTTGTAAAAGGAGCATGAAATAATTTTCTAGACAAGGATATAAAAAGGTATGGAAGAGAAAACAAAAAAAAACAAAATAAGGAAGAATATGAGCTAGCTTGGTATGCACAAAACAAAGAACATAATTCCATCACCAAACAAAAGAAATATATTGCAAAAGTTTGGAAGAGGAAACAACAAGAAGAAGAAAATACATCCTTGTTGCTGCAGACTGCACTCCTAGCACAAAATCGATGCTCAGGCCACATAACCAGTGGACCAAGGTTTGTGAATGGTGTGACTAGACAAGTGATTTCATGTAGAGATGGGGTTGTTTCTCTTAATGCCAGTCAGACCAATGTTGTAAATTAGCATCCTGAAAATATGTTTGATGAGAACTTGACGAAGGAGGTAGAAAAAGATGAAGATTCAAAAGATAAGGGGACAATTTTGAAAAGGATGGGACTTGAAGGGGAAGAATATGAAATTGACAGTGAAGGTGTTGTGAAGGAAAATGAACTAGTCTTGAGCAATGGAAGAAGAATGTTGATAAGAGAAAGAAAACAATGATTGCAACAAGTTTAAGCAATCATAAAAGAAGATGTAAAAGAGAGCCTTTATGCATCCAAGGCTGATCAACCAAGTAATGAAGACAACAAGCTTAAGAACCATCCATGAAAATATGGCATTGTTCTACATCATTATAGTAACACAAATATGCAGTAAGGATAAACTATGCAAGAATTGTATGCCAATAAACCACAATGAATGCTAAGCAAGCACTTTGACTGGAAGTTTTGTGGTAATGATGATGGATCTTTCATAAGAACATATGTTACAGTGGCTTTATGTGCATGTCTTGACCAACATATTGGTGCAAATTTAATTTCTTGACAAGAATTATGGAGGGTCCTGTAGCTGATAATTTTCAAAGAATATTTTGGATATTGAAGGGGTCTATGTACAACATTATGGGATATCTGTTGTACATGTGACAACCTTTGAAACACGATTATCATGATTTTTTTTTTCTCTAAAAATTTCCAAATAAAGATTTACCCGCATTACATTGATGAGGGCACAAATGTAGGACTAGAATATGAAGACGAGGAAACTCTAGGAGTGAAGAAGATGAAGCCCTTGATGAATTTGCTGTGACTAGTTGGAAATACTAGATCTCGAAGGAATACTGGAGTTGCTTGCAGAAGTAAATTAGCATGATAAAGATCAAACGCTGGAAGATCCATTAGAAGCTATGAAGGAAAATAACAACTTGAAGAATAAAAGCACACGGAGATATGATAAGTTGCAGATGGACAACAAAAACAATATGAAAGGAAAGATCCAAAATATAAAGAATTGATCATGAAAATCTATGACTCTAGTTATGCATTCCATTAAATTGGAAGAAAAGGACAGTTGAGAAATAAATATGTGATATTGACACCTGAATGTGTTGACATATGACTTTGTGAAGTTCACCATTGGATTTGATTACATGAAGTGGCTCTTTATGTTAAAGGACATTGATAAAGAGGATTTTTCCAAAAGAAGCCTACAGATGAAGAATAAGATAAGATGGTTACGGGGTTTGTTTTTCCACATAATAGTTTGATAAATGTTTCCTTTACAAATGAAATATAAAAGACAAAGAATTAAAAACAAGGACTTGATCAAAATTTCATGAAGAGGCACAATCTCATGGGGAGATGTAGAGAGATAGGTGCTAGTCGTAGAGCAGAGAATAAAGAGTAAAGTGAAAGGGAGAGAAAATCGCTTTGCCATTGATGTCAAAAGGGGAGAGTAAATAGATAAGGGGATACTTGTGGGAATTAGTCAACTGAGATGAGAACAAAATGATGAGATCTATGGTTGCATAGTCTAGATGAGTTTCAGATTGTGTTTCCATCAATGACAAAGGGGGAGATTGTTGGAAACAATGTTGTCATTGATGTGAAAGGAGATAGAACAATGTTGTCATTGATGTGAAAGGAGATAGAACAATGTTGTCATTGATGTAAAATGAGACAAACTGTTGGACACAATGCTACACTGTGTTATCATGAATGCCTCTATGTGTTGAATTAATGAGTTACTACATATTTACCCTGTGTAATGAAGGCAAGATAATGGAGGAGGCATCTATACTGCAATTCAAACCAAATAGAGGAAGAAGAGAATGTCTATGCACATTAATAAGGTTCTATGTGAGGTACAAAGTTACGAGGAGAAAAAGATGACCCCATTGTAGATATGAGCAATGTTGAGCTTAGAAAAGAAGGTCTTGTTAACTAGAACACAAAAAAAAATGATAAGGAATTTATCCCACATTCATTGGGAAAATCATGTTCAAAGGGTTTATAATGAAATGGTGTTATCACTTAGTTTGAATGAAAATGGGAAAGCCACAGAACCCTACGCGTGAGGTTAAATTTTGTCGTGGAGAAAAGTGAACCCAGAACCCTACACTCGAGGTTAAATCCTGATAGTTGATCATCGTAGATTACAACCAAGATCAAAGGATCGGGACCTCGACATATCATATATCGTGTGAAGAGTACAATGTTAAAGTTTCGGGGGCCCGACGTGTCGATATCCTGGTGGATCGATAGCTTGGTGCTCCAGTGGTCCAATATCACCATATCAGATATTGAGAGATTGAAAATCCTACAACATTGAAGTCCCGATGGGTCGGTGGCTGATACCCAATGGGCTATCTCAATGACACATCAGTGCCACATTCCATGCTACATCAGTGCCACATTCCATGCTAAGTCAGTGCCACAAATGTATAGGGAGTCCACGTCAATGCCATGTGTTAGGCCATGTGCTAGTGCCGAGTCAACATGATATCTGAATAGGGACATAGGAAGTGATTATGTAATAGAGCCATGTCATCCAGTACACATAGAAGGAGTCAATGTGGAAGACCACATCATCTGACACATCATATCGCATATCATATGAATGAGAGAAAGTTTGAAGTGTTGAAGTTTTGGGGGCTCGATGGCCCAGTAGGTCGATAGATACGGTGGCCGGAATATGGAAACAAGGTTCCATATTGGATATCAGATATTGGAAGTTTGGAGTATTGAAGTGGTGAAGTCCCTGCGGCCCAATGGGCCGATACACTAATATATCGGTATCACAATTCAACATGTGAGGTTCCATACCAGACCGTGTTAAAAGGTTGAGGGTGTATGGTTGAAGGACTGAGGGGCCCGATGATTCTGATGCCCGATGGCTCAGTATATCATATTGAGGCAGAAGATAAAGGCACATGGTAGAAGGCCCGGGGACCCAGTAGACTAGTAGGTCCGATATTCCCAATGTCCCGGTGGACCCGATAGCTTGGTTATGCGGTAAACCATTAAGAAAACAAATCAATGGTTGAGACTACATTTTAATCTGATTGGATGAGTGCTGAAGATTGAGTGGTATGTTGTGTATTCCAAGACCTACTAGTCCAGATATGCTAAGAAGAAATCAACGGATGAGATCAAAACATGGAAAGTTCGGACAACTAATGAGCGTTGAGGTTGTGCTGATTATTTTGATGGGTAGAGAACATATCAATGACCACGATTTGATTCAAGGGATGATTCAACGATAGCTATGCATTAATGCTTATATAGAGGGACCAAAGTGCAGATCACACATCAAACCAAAGGGGGTTTGAGATCCGTATCGAAGGAGTATCGCAACCTGATTTTCATAGAAAGAAAAATATTTAAATCCGACCAAATGAGCATATTATTTTTGTATGTGGACAAAGATTCGATAAAGGAACATTATAAAAATGATGCCTTGATAAATTTGAAGTGTGTGAGAAAATGAGTGAGAGTGGATTGTGTGAAGAGAAGCTCTGAGGATGTGAGGTCCGAGGATGCCAGAGAATGAAAGAAGGATAAGGTAATCATCTAAGGGTGGTTGGGAGGTGCAAGGTCTGAGGAACTTTTGAAATTAAGCAGCTTGTGAACTGAAGGAGAGTGCTATGACAACAAATACATAGTAGCATAATTGTGCAGGTGAAGACTTGAAGCAAAGATATGATCTGATAAGATTGGTGTCTCCAGTAGGTTGATATTGTTGAGTTGGGGCTCAACTAAGAAGATTGGTGTCTTCATTAGGTTGGTGCCTACATGCATTGATGATTTGGTTCTCAAGTGAGGGGATTGGTGTCTCCTGCAAGTTGGTTACAAAAAATATTGTAACTGTAGGTTGGTGCCTACAATAATTGTTGAGTTGGTGCTTAATTGAGGATATTGGTGTCTCCTGCAGGTTGGTGCCTACAAGATTTTATAAAGAAAATTTTTGTGGTTTTCTCCCATTTGGATTTCCACATTAAATCTCTGTGTACCATGGATTATATGTTTCTCATTAACTACTTATGGCTGGTAGAGTAATAAATTGATAAATATCGTAAGAAAAGTAAAAACAATCCTATACTGATTCACCCCCCTTCTCAGCATAAGTAAGTGTACCAAATTGAGAGGTCACGAGGATGCTATTAAGGGTAACATAAGCTAAATTATGACAGTGAAAACTAAAATTCATGAGCAATATCAACAATTTACTAAATGTTTTACTATTATGGGTATTGTAGTTCAATTGAAGCGTCATATTACAATTATGGAAGATTAATGTAACAAACTTCGCACCGAGGCTTCACTCATTAAATAATACCCATAATTTCACTAGATATTAAATAATACCCATAATTTCACTAGATATTGAACCCCCCCCCAAAAAAAAAATTCCTTTTTTTGAAGCCCCCTCTCAATACATATTTACATTTTTAAAACCCCCTATTTTTACTAGATGTCCTAGGTATCCATTTTTTTCATGGCATTTTTAATACCCCTTTTTATTTCTACCCATAGTATGGAAACATGGAAGAACTCTTATGTGCCCGCAAATCACAAAAATAATCCAAAAATAAACAAACAAGTGCACCAACATAACATAGGGATATGCCACTATTATAAGATAGCCTTGGGTTCAAGGGTTTGGTGTTATACTACGTTCACTCCTCTTTAGTCTAATACATGGCCATGCATTTTTTGAGGAAAAGGGTTTCTTTAACTACCAAAAATCAAAGTAGAGAACCCCTTTTTAGAAACTTGTTTTGGATCTCCATATGGAATAACACATGAAATCACACCAGATTTATGGCTTTAACTTCTTGCAAAATAACCTTATAGTTGAAGAACCTAGTGGTTGCATTTTGGAAAATGCACCATGAATATGAAGTTTTTCCTTATGATTAGATTTATTCAAAAAAAAATAAAAATACTAAGTACCCAAAGGAAAGGCCATTGATTGTAGGAATCAAAAGAATTTTGGGTTCATGGATGAAATAATACAAAAAATGGGGGTGGAGGAGATCCTTGTTTATAACCTATATGATGTAAGAAATAAGGCAGAAATGTTGAGATGCAACCAACTTCATACGTTGAAATAATGGAAAGAGAATAATAGTATTCTCCTTGTAAGTTATTCACGGTTCTCAAGTACAGTTTGTGAAAAAACAGAAAATCAAACCTAATTAAGGGGCTGGTCATATTTGAGAAAGGAAGAATTAAACCTACAACTATTAGAAGAGTTTGAAACATATCACTCCTAATCAAAGTGAACATAAATTACTAGTGAAAAAGAGGAAACCAAACTCAAAGAAGTCTCCTCATAGCGAGGAATCAAAGACTCATTAGTTCTTTCTAGAATACCTAGGCAAATACCAAATGTAGAATATTGCTATAGAAAACAACATTAGACATGCCTTAGAATTCGCTGTTTTTAGATTTCTGTGGTGAGTATTTTCGAAGTTGTTTGCCGGATAATCTTTATAAAATCCGGCACACAACTTCGAAAATACCTTAGAATGTTAAGGATAGCCAAAGATTTCCATAACCAATTTGCAATCAAATGATAAGTATAAAATATTAGATTTGAGATAGGATCAAGGCATATTTAGATTTTTTGTAAAAAGGGACACAAGATCAAAATTGTATTGATTCATGTGACCAAGGTATGAGGTAGTAGGAAAAGTTAGAAAAATAACCACTTACACATTTGACATATATAGGAGAAGGGAATCACAAAATCACACTTGACATACATTGATACAAGATCAAAATTGTAATGAATGATGTGACCAAGTTTTATGGCAGGAGTTTAAGGAACAATTTGTCACAACAGATCTAATAAAATATTGAAATCTTTACTATTAATGTTATTTTTCCTTTAGATCTCCAGAATATTTAGTTACTGATTTTCTGCTTATGCATGAAATAAATAAAATGCGAAAAATAGAGAACAATAAAATATGATCAGACCATCCATAATTAAACACAATATATGACCTGGAAAACCCAATACTAGAGAAAACCCAACTAAAAGGTGAGGTTGCTCTGCTTTCTTTTCTTTAGTATAGAAATGATGCAAGTACAAAGAAAGAGGCACTCTCCGTGGAGTTTCCTTTTACTTGTGGCATGTATGGTTGCTACAAAACATCTCCTCCTCTATTATGCTCACAAAATAACACTCTCATATTTTCTGCTCAACTATGGAACAAAATACAATGCAAAAGAATGGAACACCTTCTCCTCTCAGTGGCTCGATATTTAACATAGCCTGATAGCCAACTAGGGGTAGGGTTTTGACTTCCTCAACCCTCAATTGTGATAGTTTTTTGTACCTTATATAATCTTCTTGAAATTACATATGTGGCTAGCCCCATATACATGAGTAACAAGGGCTAACATCGCATCCTCTCGTACCATGTGGTCAACATGGTAGGTCAACTTGTAGGAGGCATAACTTTTGCATACGAGCTCTGATTAACGTGATTTTTGCATTGTTGGAAAGGTATCGATGTGTAGAATAGAATCATAAGGTATATGCTATGTTGGGAAATTTTTAACCCAAAAAATTTCGTTTGATGCCTCAAAATGGCCCTGGAAGGTTCCAGACCCCATTTTTGCAAACTGGGACCTACCACTAAAATGACCCTCCAAGTTGATTCCTCTAATTTTTTCATCTCTGGAAAGATAGAGATAGATGAAAAATAATATAATGATCCAATATAGATCATACCTCCTCATTTAGGGAAGATTTTGGTCCCCAAAAGATTTACTGAATGAGGTGAGGAAATTTTTCCTCTACCCTCTCCTTGGAGTACCACTTTGCTTTGCTTGGATGTTGTCCTTTCAACCCAATCTACCAAAGGTCATGTTGCCCATGGATCATAGCTTTGAATCGCGTCTTCAAAACTGTATCTTGTTCCAACTATGTCTGAGCATCTGGTGCTATGTCGTTTATGGAAGGTAGGACCTACTCCTCCTCTTGATCCAACATGGAAGGCTCATAGAGTTTGAGATTCTCCACATTCACTATTGAGTAAATGCACATGTATGGGGGTAGAGTGAGTCTGTAGGTGTTATTTCCCACCTTTTCGAATGCCTCAAAGGGACCATACCATAGAGCCTTGATATTATTACTAGGACCTTGTAGCCTTTCCTTATTTAGCTGTAATCATACTCTATCTTCCACTCTAAATGTTCTCTCTATTCTGTGTTGGTCATGCCTAGCCTTGCAATTTTCTTGTGACTTCTTCAATGTCTCTTGTACTTGCAAATGGATCTGCCTCATCTTCTCAACAATTTTTTTCTACTTTTAATGCATCTCCTATGTGGACCTCCCTCACTCCTCTTTTTTTTCCATATACAACATCTAAGGGTCAATGTGGAAAATACCAAAAACAAATTTCAAAAGGTGACTTACCAATAGAAGTGTGAATTGATATGCTATAAGAGTGTTGTATATAAATCAAATTTTCATCCCAGGTCTTCGAATGCTTCTAATTGTAACCCCTCAAAATTTGCACCAAAGTCATGTTGACTACTTCTGTCTGCCCATCTATCTGTGGATGGAAATTTGTAGACCTCTTGAACTTAGTGTCCATATTCTCCCACAATGCAGTCCAAAATGCACTGAGAAATCCGGTATCCCTATATGAGATGATGCTCCTTGGTATCCCAAAGTGTAGCTAGAGTTGTTCAAAGAACAATTTTATTGCTTCCTATCCCTTGATGGTCTTTTTACAAGGCATGATAATGCACATTTTTTTGAACCTGTCAACTACCACAAATAAATAGTCATGTTCCTTCTGCATGGTTGGTAAACCCCCCATAAATCCATGGAAATGATTTCCCAAGGTCGAGTGGGTACAAATAAGGGATGGTATAGACCTTGCTTCTTGTTATTGGGCTTGCTAGTATAACAAAGTATACACCTCTAATATATCTTGCTACATCTTCTTGCATTTTGGGCCAATACACTTACCTTTGTAAATTGGAAACTATCTTCCCAACACCAAAATGTCTTGCAACCTTGGAGGTTTGAGGCTCTCTAATAAGATGAAATCGTTCACCTTTAGGAACATAGAGCTTGTCTAACTTGTAGAGTAGGCCATTCTTGAAATGATAGTCAACCTTTCCATCACCTTCTTCTATATGAATTTGGCCCTGTAGTTGCTGAAACACCTCCTTGAAGTCCTCATCTTCTGTGTATGCCTATCTGTATGCATCATAGGTAAAAGGATCCATGTGCATAATAGTTCCCAAAGTTGTAATATTGGATGTGGGTGGCCGTGAAATCATGTCTTCCAACTTGTTTGTGCTACCCTTTACTTTATGACCAAATATTTTTTTTGGAAAAATCCCATCCACTTGTAATCCCTAGTTTGTTGTAGCTTACTGTGGGTTTGCAAATACTGTAGTGGTTGGTGATATGTGTGGATGACGGTCTCCTTTCCCATCAAATAATGTTTCCACTTTTTGACAGCTTATACCAAGGCATAGAGCTCCTTGTCGTAGGTAGGGTAGTTGAAAACATGGATGTGGGTGGCTGTGAAAGAATGTCTGCCAACTTATTTGTGCTACCCTTATTATACTTTATGACCAAATAATATTTTTGGAAAAACCCCATCCACTTGTACTCTGGGCCTGAAAATACTATAGTGGCTGGTGATCTATGTGGATGATGGTCTCTTTTCCCATCAGATAGTGCTTCCACTTTTTCACAGCTTGTACCAATGAATAAAGCTCCTTTTCATAGGTAGGGTAGTTGAAATCATGGATGTGGGTGGATATAATATTGGATGTGGGTGGTCATGAAAGCATGTATGCCAACTTATTTGTGCTACCCTTCTTATACTTTATGACCAAATATTTTTTTTTGAAAGACCCCATCCACTTGTAATGCCTGGTTTGTTGTAGTTTACTTTGGGCCTGTAAATACTGTAGTGGTTGGTGATCTGTGTGGATGATGGTCTCCTTTCCCATCAGATAGTGCTTCCATGTTTTGACAACTTGTACCAAGGCATATAGCTCCTTGTAGTAGGTAGGGTAGTTTAAAACTGCCCCATGAAATACTTCAGAATGATAACATACAAGCCTTCCTCCTTGCATAGATTTTGCTCCCGTGACATACCCACTTGCATCTGTCTACACTTCTAAGAGCTTCTGCAAGTTTGGTAGTGTGAGCATTGATGCTTGACTAATATTTATTTTTATCTCATCAAAGGCCTTCTATTGATTCTTCCCCCACTGGAAATTATTACCACTAGTTGTTATGGCATGGAGTGGTACAACTACTGCTGAAAATGAAGCTATGAAATTTCGCAAGTATTGTGCCGCCCAAAAAAAGCTGCTAACTTCAATGAAATTTGTAGGAATTGGCCATTTCGTGATGGACTCCATATTTTTGGGATCTATATTGAGCTCCCATCTATTAATCACATACCCCAAATACACAAAGACTACTGAGAAAACTCACATTTCTTGATATTGGTCAACAACTGGTGCTTTTTCAGAGTCTCTAACATTCGCATAAGATGTGAGATGTGATCCTCCTAGGTAGCACTATAAACTAGTATATCATCCAAATATACAATAACAAATGAATCTAGAAATCCATTAGATGTAGCTTGGGTGGTTGGGAGGAATGGTTGTTATCCTCCCCACCCAGGTTCAATTCCTTGTAAGTGACATGTGATTCCCTTAATGGGTCTATAAGATACTCTTGTTGTTGAGTATGCTGCTCTTGTTGTTGAGCAATCAATATCCCTCCAATCTTGGCCTTCCCATGTTCTCTCACAGATTTTGAGTGGGTTTTTCGTGGACGTAGCGAGCTACTGGTTTTCGGTGCTGTGAACCACATGTAAAAAAAAAAAATGAATTTAGAAAAGGGCATAAAACATCATTCATTAGTCTCATAAATGTAGCTGATGCATTGCATAAACCAAATGGCATAACCAACCACTCATACAAATCTTGCCTTGTCTTGAAGGCAGTCTTCCAGGTATCTTCTTCTTTGACTCGTACTTGGTGATATCCTAATTTCAAATCTATCTTAGTGAAGTACTAGGCATGTTGCAGCTGGTCCAACAAATCACCGATCCTTGGAAAAGGGTATCAATTATTCAGTGTAATCTTGTTCAATTCCCTATAATTGATGAACATTCTCTAAGTTCCATCCTTCTTGGATACAATTATGATGGGTGACCCACAAGGTGAGGTACTTGGTTGAATCACACCCTGCTCCAACAACTGCTGCAACTGCTTCTTCATTTCAATCGCTTCTAGAACATACTATCTATACATCCCAATATTATGCAATGGGGAGTGTGTAAATAACTCTATTTCGTGCTCTACATCCCTCTTTGGTGGAATCCCTTTAGGAACCTTGAGCACTCCTTTGTGTTCCTGTAAAAATTCCTCCAACTGATGTTTCTTCTCTTTATTACACCCCTCTAGGGATTCCTTCACTCTCATTGACTCTTCATTAGACTAATTCTCTCTTAAGAAAAGCAGAACATATTTCTTACTAGAAGTAATCAACTTCTTGGCTTGGTTGGCACTTACCAGTGAGATGTTTGACTTGCCTTTATGTGCATTAATGATGAGGACTTCCTATCCTTGACCAACAGATACCAATTTTCTCTTCGCATGAATATTACATCCATCATATACATGCAGGGGATTTCAAACACTACTCCACATGTTGATTATTTGGGTTGGTTGTCATTGATGTCAACCCTTGAAGAAAGTCCAGTAGCAAATTCCGGTAGCACAAAGGTTTGGGTAATGGAACCAAGTTTGTTTGATGGATAATGGTATGAGTTTTGATATATTTGCATGTAAGACTATTCCAGATGGATAGTACATGTCATGCCATTTCTGGTGGTATGTGGAA
>ML778199.1:1289156-1302310 GCA_009831015.1 Picea engelmannii | reverse complement strand
GTTGGTGCATGGTTGATGCACTTGTTTATGGTACAAGATGATTACAGGTTGAGGTATAGCTTGGTGCATGGTTGATACACTTGTTTATGGTACATGCTAATTACAAGTTGTTTGGTACAGGTTGGTGCATGGTTGATGCACTTGTTTATGGTACATGTTGATTACAGGTTGATTGGTACAATTTTACATCAGTATATCACACATTGATAGTGTGACAGTGGTTCCATCATTCTACTTTTATTTCAGGGCGGTTGGATGGGGCAAGAACAGTTGGTTGTAGCCACCTTCTGGTTGGAGCCGAGGAACATAGGGGGTTGTAGCCTCCTTCGTTGTAGCCAAAGAATTGGGGAGTTGGAACTTCCTTCAGGTTGTAGCCTGAGAAACTAGGGGTTTCGAGCCTCCTTCTAGTTGCAGCTGGAAAACAAAGGAAGTTGGTGCTTCCAATGAATGTAATTCTTAAAGACATATAAGAAAAAAAATTCTGTGGTTTTCTCCCGCTTTGGGTTTCCACGTAAAAACATTGGTGTACTATGTATGTGTATGATTGTTTATTTTTTCATTGTTTATTTACTCTGCAATTATTGGATGATAATGCTACATTGATATAATACTTGCATATTATGGTTAGAAAAGGATTGAATTGCTCTATTACTGATTCACCCTCCCTCTCAGTGATCCAACACCACATACATCAAGGGGTACTACTTCTAATTCCACTTCATAAATATAATCAAAACTTACAAAAAAATTAATCTTACATTGTTTCATTACCCTTATATCTACATCCTTTTTTACCCAACCCAATGGATAGGGGCTAGGATGATCGTGAACCTCCAATCCAAGTTTGTTGACCAAATTGGTTGCTATGAGATTAGCCTGTGAAATAGAGTTGAACATAACATCTATCTTGGTCTTCTTGACTTGAATATTGATGTGGAAGAGCTTGGTCATATCCCTCTCTTCCTGGTGATGAAGGCTACTTAGATTCACCTTCTTCTGCACATATGTATAGAAACTATCTTCATATACATTTGAACTACTTTCAATTTGATTGATTGAATCTGTGGCTAAAAGATTATTTTTCTTTCCATCCTTCTTATAGTTCTCCGGGTCCATCTTTGGATGCAGTTTCCATCATTTTTCTTCAGTGAGGCCATCAATGTTGCAATCATGGCAATGGTTTTTGGGATCTTTGCAATGATGTGTAGTGGTTGTTGTATTCTTATCTTTTATCCATTTCCACTTCTTCTTCCATTCCTTGGAATCTTCTTGGTTCTCTTTCTTCTTCGAACCACTTGGTTGCCCCTTCTTTTGGCCTATGTTTTCCACGTACTGTGCCTGTACACACCCCTCATCCACTATCCTTGGATTGAAGAGCATCACCTTCTTTCCTATATGACTATGTAAACCCCCCAGATACTTGAGGAGTACATTTGTGTTCTTGGGAGAGATAACCAACATGATGGCCATCTTTCCAAACTCAGTAGTGTACTCTCATACACTCTGCCCCTACCTCTTCTTGAAGTAGCACCATCAGATCCATTGGTCCTATACATACCCAATAGGGTAGAATTATGACTTGATGAGGGTTTTTAATTCCTCCCACTTAGTTACTGATGGATCACCCTCCAACCTAAGTGTTTCCGTATGGATTTCCCACCAGGTTAATGCATGGCCCTCTAACTTCAATCTAGCAAATGAAATCTTCTTCTCTTCATCTATATGGTGAACGCTAAAATAAACTTCTAGTTGTTGAAACCAATGATTCAATTTTAACGCATCGATATCACCTTGTATGGCTTTATGTCCACTTTCTCTTCCATCTTGAATAGGGACTGTGAAGGGTTCACGACACTCGAAATCAACTGTTCTTTCACAGATTCCCTCTGCGACTCCTTTCCGAAGTCTTCATGATGTTCACGTTTCTCCTCCGATCCGTTCTCTGATTTAGAGCCTCCATCATCTCCGAATGGTCCAATATTTATTTCTAGAGATGCCATGAGGAGGTTCATATTGCGACTAATGTCGACAACTTGTGCTTGCAACCCCTCAAATCTCTCTTTTGCTGTATCTTGAGGGTTGGTATGAATAGACTCTTCCACCATGGCTAATGTTTTCATGACTTCACTTTAAGCCAATTCCCAGATCTTTCAACTTCCCAAAAATACCCAAAAGAAAAACCTACTCTGATACCAATATGATCTATAAACTACGTGGATATTCCAGTGGAACAATTCATCACAATATATCTAATAAAATACTTAAATCTTTACTATTAAGGTTATTTTTCCTTTAGATCTCCAGAATATTTAGTTAATAATTTTTTGCTTATGCATGAAATAGATAAAATGAGAAAAATAGAGAACATTACAAAAATCATACCATCCACAAATAAACAAAGGATATGACCCGAGAAACCCAATATGGGAGAAAACTTAGCTAGAAGGCGAGGCTACTTTGCTCTCTTTTCTCTGGTATAGAAATGATGCAAGTACAAAAAAAGAGGCACACTATGTAAATTTTCCTTTGACCTGTGGCCTGTATGGCTACTACAAAACCTCTCCTCCTCTATTATGCTCACAAAATACCACTCTCATATGTTCTTCTCCGCTATGGAACAATATACAATGCAAAAGAATGGAACTCCTTCTCCTCCTAGTGGCCTGATATTTAACATAGCTCGATAGCCAAGTAGAGGTAGGTTTTTGAATTCCTTAACCCTCAATTGTGATAGGATTTTGGATCTTCTAGAATATTCTTAAAATTACATACGTGGATATCCCCATATACACGAGTAACGAGGGATGATGTGGCATCCTCTTGTACCATGGTGGTAAACATGGTAGGTCAACTTGCGAGAGGAATAACTTTTGCATATGAGCTCCGATTGACGTGATTTTCGCACCGTTGGAAAAGTATCAATGTGTAGAATAGCGTTACAAGGTTTGAACAATGTTGAGAAAGTTTTAACCCTATAAAATTCCATTTGATTCCTCAAAATGACCTCGAAAGGTTCCATACCCCAAATTTCCAAACTGGGACCTGCCACTAAAATGGCCTTGCAAGATGATTCCTCAAAATTTTCCACTCTGAAAGGATCAAGATAGATGAAAAAACAATATAATGATCCAATTTGGATCAACCTAGATTTAGTCTAAGCTTTACTTAAACATGTTACACATTATATCTTCTATAGTGTCATGTCATAACCTTTGTTAGGTTCATGATTCATAACATATTTAAGTACAATATTTTATTATAATATGAATATTGCTCCCAAAGAAACCAACTTTTTATTTTCTTAAAAACTATTAGAAAAATGAGACTTTAAATATGATAGGCTCAACAATGGATTCATATCTATCATGGAGAATCAACCATTCCAAGGGTGGAAAAGCATGCAACAAAATCACATTCATTGATATCAAAAAAATGTTCATACTTTCTCACCTCTTACATTTAAAAGCAAGAGAAGATTTTTGCACATGTTTGCTTATTTTCCACTATTGTGGAGACACTGCTAGTTGTTGGACTATTATCCATCTACACAAAGACAAAGTTGGATTATCCATAGCAATTTTCTTCGAAATTCTTCTTGCTTTTGTGTTTTCTCTACTTATTCTAAATTCATAGGCCAAATTTAAAACCATGCATAAATGGAGAAGGGTTACCAATAGGATGGATTATTAGCCTCTAAAGCACCATTAATAGTAGCTTCCTAATAAAAAAAATTCAAAAAAATGTGAGGGGTGCATATAGTCACTTTCCATACTAGGGGTACATATACTAGGGTTGAGGGGCTTTGAAAGCTATCCAATTAAGCATGCAATAGTTGCAAACACTAGTAACTTTAGCCACATTTAGTACACATGCATGGAAAACCTGATTAGGAACATACATATCCTTTGGAGAAGGCTAAAAAACAAAAGGTACATGACACACAAAGCAATAAATTGTGCCAATGAACAACTTAAGATGATTTATAGTGTCAATAATATTGTAATAAAGTAGTGGTTCAAGTAGGGTCAATAACTCTCTTATGAGGGAAATAGTTACTCTACAAACATAACAACCTTCCACAACCATTTGTGAAAGACACTATTTGTGATTTTTTGGTTCATAAAATATTAAACCTATGAAGTATCTTACCAACATCCCAATAAACCAGGTAACCAAAGAAGTGCAATCATAAGCACTTACCCAAACCATTAAATGGCCTAGAGTGGTAGATTATGTATAAATGTCTAGCAACCTTTGCTTAGGCTAGCGATACCTTGATGATGTTAAAGCATAATTGTACATATTAAAGGATTATTTTGATGGTGCTTCAGGTAAACAATTTGATCAAGAAAACTAAGAGAGTATAGAAAGTAATTCTCTCTACTCCTATTGCTCAATGCTCTTTTCCATGCTCAGGTGAAGCATCTCCGATAGTATATGTTTGGCAGTTGCAGAACCTTGCTCCACACCATCGATGTGAGAACGAATATCGTGCACTATACTTTCAAGTACATTAAATGATGAATTTCTTAGTGTTGATGAGTCTCTCAGTAACTGCATAAGAGTTTGAGCTCTCTGTTAGGATTTATATGTTCCCTTAAACTATGATCTGAAGGATTTATATAGTGAATCCGTCTTTAAGGATAGCTTGCCTATAAGCATTGTGGGGGAACCTGATATTTCCTCTCATCTGGTCACCATTATCATGAGTCCTGAAAAGGCTTGAGTGATTACAACAAAATCCAGTAGTGGAGTAGATAATAGTAGGTACCTAGGTGCAAATTGGGCCATGGTTAGGTGACCTACATATGCGGGCCTACAAAATAAGAAATTCACCAAGCATATTCCTGCTCCCTAACCCTTTGTTCTTCTCTCTTTGTCTATTTATACTCTCTTTATTTTTTTCTTCGTTGTATGTCCTTTTTCTCTGTCTTTTGTTCATCTTAATCTTAGTTCGTCTCATATTTGATTGATCATACTTTGAAGACTATCTAATATCTTTGTAGCTTCTATCTGAAAAGAAACAAATTATGTAACAAAAATATCTCTGGTAGATCAGTTGCACTAGAAACTAGAAACCATCAATATGTGAAAATATGCTTTTGAATCCTTCAAAAACACCTATTGAACCATCCTCTCTGTAATAACAATTTAAAACAAAATAATCAATGCTGCTAATATCTGCATCACATATAGATTTCTCTCTTTGTTATTGAATAGGAAGCCATGGGTGGTTTTGGTGTGTTGAGGACATCATGCATGAAGTACACTGTGACCCCATATTCTATACAACTCAAATAGGGTGGAGGAAGAAAATTAGAGAAGGACACTGTAGGTTTTCCCATTTTTGAAATGACAAGGTATCAAGTTTGGAATAAACAACAATGACCAAGAAAAAATAGGATTGTTGGAAAGGAGGGGAGATGCCCAAAGTTTCTTCCTAAAGCATAGGAATATATGTGGCATTATTTATCGATGTATAATAGATGCCACACTATTTCATACACCCAAGTTTACTTATTATCCCTAAACACATATTCTAAATTAGAGCATCTAATACTACTACATCCATTGAAACTGAGAAAAGTACTTAGCCCTGTCTCATATCGCTGCACTCTTAGTCTCTTCTTTACTAATGATTCAAATTGAAGTTTTAAGTATCTACTCAACATAATATAACTGACATCGCATTATAACTGACAAGATACCATGTAATATACATCTGTGGGATAGATGGTCAAGTTCCTTGCACCTTATTCCCTTATTGAATAGAATAATGAACTAGGTTCAAAATATGAAGCACGAGGTAAACACATTATAGTATTCATTGATACTGAATCATAAAGAGGTTTTACCTGTTGACTCATTTCCACAATTCCACTTGCATTATTAACTATTGGCCCAAACATATCCATTGCCAAAACATATGTTGTAGTAATAAGCATTCCCATGCAGCTACAACTATGTTGAAAAGACCATCTATTGGAGTTCCATCAGACACAACTAGACCTGATGTTCATCCAAGTCAGAAAACGAGAATAATTGTTGCAGTGATAACAAGAACTGGAAGAGCAGTCAATTCCATACCCAAGATAACTCTTGAAATAATATCCATCATATGCCTTGTAGAGCTTGATAGTGCCAATTTCCATACAGGGTCACACTTGTAATCTGTATGGTATTGAGTGATCCAAACAAAAGGATATGATCTAATGATTCCTACAAAACCACATAGTGCAAAACCATAGGAGCCTGATTAGTGTAAAGAAGCCAACATGTATATTGTACCTAGAAAACACAAAAGCAACAACATAGTGTAAGAAAAACTTATACAAAAGAGCATATGTGGAGCATGGGATATATTGTTTTGTGATCCTTCCCATCATTTTCTCATGAAGTATGGTGCAGGACAAGGAACAAGTAGTGATGTTGAGTTTTCTTCTATCTGGATTTTCTTGAAGACAACGACTGAAAAAGGTTTACAACAACTGCAATCTTATGGTGATTCCAAAATTTTGATGGATTGGGATAACATAAAATGCATAATTGAAAAATACTTGTTAGCCCTAATAATGACTCTAGTACTGGAGGTAAAAAAACAACATTTTGATGATATTTCCTTTGTTCATATATATAGATAATACAACACTAGAGAAGATCAATTATCCAAAGAAGCAATATCTATGCAAGAGGTGTCACTAGCTACATGGGAATTTAGAGAAGGGGCCCAAATATTTGATCTGGAAAGTTATTTATATGATGCCTAGTAGATGATAGTAGAGATATAAAATTGTTTTTTTATTTTTATTTTGATATTTTATGATGAAGGAGAGACAATGTTAGGATTTGTTTGTATTTTCTTTTGAGAAGGTTTCCTAATTGGAACCTAAATAGAGTGTTTAGTAGTTATGGGGTGGATGATGCAATAATTTGGTCTTAATTACTTGTTATAGAGTCTTCTAAGACAACATGATGTATATTCTAATTTCACACTTGAAATATCAAATATAATAATAAAAAATTCTTGAAAAAAGAACACCTACACAACTGAACAAAATGGACCAAAAAATAAAATCAACTCCTATAAAACACAATTTTGATACCAAAGAAGTGTAAATCACTTTCAACATAAAACTTGATCTTGTCCTTGAGATAAGTATGGATATGGAATAGAGTATTACCCCAACAAATATAATAAGTATTAAAAATGTAACGATAGAATATCTTTTCTGGAGTACCAACATGGGATTTTACATAGGTGACTTAAGACTTAAATCACATGTACCTTTCATGGAAAGTATTCTGCATGTAGATACTATCAAATCAAAAGAATGTGTAGCAAGAGGGAGGAGAATAAAAATGGATGATCAGAAGAATTTAGTTATACAATTGTAGAAGAAAAACATAGATGATCAGAAGAATTTAGTTATACAATTGTAAACAAAAGCAAGAAGAGCCTTTACAAAAATGCAACCGTCCTATGGGACTAGCAACTTCGTTTTTTCTTACTTTGGATATCTCAACAAACACATCTCACTTTTGAATTATTTATTGATACTCTATAGTTTTATGAGGTTTACAATAAATGATGTCATATTTTCAAAGTAACATGACTTTTAACTATACTATTCTTCTAAGATATACATTTTTAAAACATGTTCATTAGCCAAAAATATTGGCAAGTAATACTTGTCTACTATTTTGTAAACACATATGGATACAATGGTTTAATTTTTTTAATAAGTTATGAATATATATATATATATATATATATATATATATATATATATATATATATATATATTCTTTTTCTAAAATATGATACTAAATCAAATTCTGTAAATAAGAAAAGATGGTTATCAAAATAATCCTACATAACCCCRAAGCATAATACTAAATTAGATTCCATGAAGAAGTAGAGCTAGTTGTCAAAATAATCCTACCTAACCTGCAAAAATAAATTTCCATGCATAAGCGCTTATGAAGTTTTATGTGGTTTTGAATATTACCACTGGTAAAGTTGTAAAATGATTGCTAAAAAAGTTTTATGTGGTTTTGAATATTATTAATAATAAATTTGTAAATGATTGCCAAAAAAATTGAGTAGACAATAGAACACGTTTAATATCTAACAACTGCAACATCAACTGCTTTCAGAGTAGCAAGATACAAAATTAGTTAGATATATTTCTAGAAACATGAAGCTACGAAATGGCACACATGTAAATGATAAAACTCCTTGCACAAAGGGAATTCTAGTTGATTGGTGGATGTAATATTACCTTATCTTTTACGCAACTCAAATAACTTTGAATTAAAACTAGGAGAGAATAGAGACACATCTGAATGAATATATCCCCACTTTGTTGGTTTGATTAATCACTTTATCTATTATCCCCAACTGTGGTCCCAACCCTATAAAGTTGGATGAAATTTTCTTTGGAATATTTCAATAGCCTGAACTTTGCGTCGTGACAAATTTTCTATGAAACTCTCATAGTTTAATGTCATCCCCTATATATTTATTTTCCATAAAGTCGGTTTTTTTTACGAGATTGTCTCCAACATCGAAATAGATAATGTTTTTTTGGAATATAACATAAAGGATAAATACGTGCATCTTATCTCATTTAGTACCTAATTAGATTAGGTTTGCAATTAAATCCAATCTTGGATTAATCGACCAGTGATTTGGTATGGTGGATATGGATTAAGGAACTGTATTGGCTAACCATCCACGTGTCTCACGATTTGAAAGAGATAGTTTCATCAAAGAGGAACAATGATTTCATGCACTTTTTCGTTTTCTTAAAAACCATTGACAATTGTTGGAGAAAAAGATGAGGCTCTCGCCCAGATGATTTCAAATTATGATTTACATTCAGAGATCCACTGGAGAAATATGTTAAACAACAGAATCTCATAACTCATTTCACATAGCAGAGGATGATGTATATCAAATATGAACCCTCAAATTATTGATTTCTTTATCAAGAGGTAGCTCAATCTTCTTACATTTTCACATGACTCAACTGGAATTCCTCCCTTCATCTATGATCTTCCTAAGTGTTGTAAGGTGTGAGGTGATACTTAAATACTCATGTGAACCTCCTTATGCTATCCTAAAGCCTATAATAACCTCATTAAAGGCCATACATGTTGTCTCCCCTTCTCTCTCTCTCTCTCTCTCTCTATATATATATAATTGGCCACACACTATACTTTACTAACTGGGATGGGGGAAGTTATAGATCGAATAGCTAGGATGAATGGCCTGATGAAAGAGAGAATTAACATAAATAAAATAGTTAATGAATGATAAAAAGATCCCAACTGTGACGATTAACTATACAGTAAAGAAATCCCCAACAATAAGGCTTGATAGAACAAGAACTAGAACAATTGTTGTTGGGCCACTGCATGAGCACCCCCCCCTTAAGATCATAGTGAATGGGTCTCAACGTTGCTCTGCCAAGACATAACAAGAGAAGAAGGGTTGTGTAGGTAAACAACATTAGAGAAGGCGTACATAGACAAAGCATAAAAAAAGCTATGATTTATTTCATTTAGTCTACTTAAGGTTTGCACGATAAGGGGATATTTGGTATAATAACTAGTCTGTTGTGAACCCTTTCCTAGTGGTTTTACCCATGCCAAGTTGTACCATTTCTAGATGCTATGTAGGTTTTTCCCCAAGGCAGTGGATAGGAGCAGAGAATTTCCCAAGACCCACCTCACTAAGGTAGGAAACTAATGAGGAAGGCCTTTAACCCTTCAATTCCCACTAAAAGTTTTAACCCATCTTACTATGCGAGGAATATTTCCTATTTTTGTGCTATTCAATCCAAAAGAGTTCAACACTCTAATTTAACCGAAAAACAAAGGTTAAATGCATACAAAGTTATTACAAAGGATTCTAAAAAAATCAATGGAAAATAAGTAAAATTTCAAATGTCTGAATTGAAGAAATGCAAGTAACCCAATGATGTAATGGAATAAAAATATATCAAATCAAATACAAATGTATACCTAAAAATAACAGGGATTCATACATACCCTTTGTGGCTAGCATGTGAAAGGAATATTTTAATAAAATGACTACAAAGTCAATTCATCCAGGAGACTCCAATTTGAGCATGCTGGAAATAAACTAAATTTCTAGATTTGCAAATGGGGCAGAGAGGTGAGGTACTTTCTTTCCACTGCTCTCTTCCATTTGTACTACCAAAAATCCTCGAGACATCAATGCAATGGCTTATTCGAAGACTGCTTGCTATACAACATGCATTAGATTTTATATAGTGGGGGAGTAGTGGACTATAGGTCACTCCATGAGGAAATCTAAGTAGCTCAGTGGACCGAACATTGTGTTTTGACCCCCAATTTATTCAGCCAATATCTGTTTCAGAGGCACTGATCCAAAGGTGGCCTCATATACCCCTTTGAAACAAAGAGATATTGATGGACATATTATTTGTAAGTTATCACTGACTTGGATGTCTAACCCAACAAGGGTAGGGAAAGCTTGATCTTACCACACTTCAAGTCCAAGGTCAATAGCTAGAAGAATCAACTATGGCCATAACAAACAATAGGTAAGCAGTTCGATGTATAAAAAATCGAACACGAAGGATCAAACCTCAATGCTCCTAGATTCAACATTATCAAACAATGACATTATATATTTGATTTCCAGATCCATTTATTGACTAACTAGTGACTGATATATACCACTACATTGAAAGGATAAACCATTTCTGAGTTCACCTTTTTCTATGATGTCGGATCCCCAACCCTTCTCCTCTCTTTGGTCTTTCCCCTAGTTGGGTGTTCCTGGAGCCCGTTAAACATCCATCTTTGATGAAACAAATGAAGCTCTTCCAAGTAGGGAGGAATGACCAAGTGATCCAAAATCAAATACTGTCAATTTGTTGGAAGAAAAATGCATCAAGACCAATTAATTTGTGATTCAAAAATCCACATCAATTAATCAACTGAGAGCAACACAAATTTTGGAAAAGGCATGCAGGGTTATGGAGTGGCAAGTTTGGAGGGATTTGTTAATCCTTGGTTGAGTGGGAGAAAAAATCCCCAAATTCATTTTGTGTAGACTTTATATGATACCCCTAGTAACACTTCTACATGCAGTCCCATCCCTACCCCTAATACCATATTACAATATTAAAAAAAAACCCCTCCACCCTTATTACTTGGTCAATATATTGAGTAGGATTTCAACTAATTATTAATACCCCTATATGAACAAACGTGATAAGGTATTGTTTAGTTAGTGGAGTCCCCATGATGCTTCAAAACATGGCCATCAATTTGACCAAAATTGAGCACTCTGGAGCATCCAACTAGTTGTAGTCTATTAATTTGAACTATGGGGGACCAAGGGAAGATGAAACAATTCATCAACTTCTGGAAAATGTGGAAATTTTCAAATTGGACTTGGACTCAACTAAATAACACTTGAAGAAGTAGCGAGTTGTCATGCCTTTTGTTAAGTCTCCATGCTTTTCAATATAATTAAATATCTATGTCTTATTTGCAAAATCTACACCACAAAGATATATTGGGATGTGTTACTCGCAACATTACATGGATATAGCTATAGGCTATTTTCAAATTTCTGTGGTGAGTAGTTTCGAGGTTAATTGCCGGATAATCCACAGTTGGTGTCATTTTTGTCATCGACGTTTCGAATCCGAATCGAGATTCATCATCATGACTGATTGCCGGATAATCCACAGTTGGTGTCATTTTTGTCATCGACGTTTTGAATCCAAATCGAGATTCATCATCAGGATGATTAGTCCTGATGATGAATCCCGATTCGAATTCGAAACGTCGATGACAAAAATGACACCAACTGTGGATTATCTGGCAATTAACCTCGAAGCTATAGGCTAGTAGATACTCGCTCTTTAGATTTTTGTTTCAATATTTTTGAAGCACAATATTGATGTAATCGTGTTGCGAGCTATGCTTAGAGTTTACTTAATATAAAATCTCCCAATTATGTTTTTTTTAATAGATAAAAAACCAATCTTTCACCCATTTTATTTTTTATTTTTCACTCCCTTTTTCCCTTAATTTAAATAGTGCATAAATCAATCTTGAATGAAGAATAAGAAGAGTCATATTCTTAGACCTATAAATATGTTTAAATTCCAACAACTACAATACACATTTCAAGATACATATATGCTTAAACAAAATTATTCCTTAAACTACATGACATAGTTATAGAGTGCATGCACGAATTTTTTTAGGTATAAAGAAGAGTTGGTATAGGGAACATGGGAACTGTTCTTGAATGGGGATGCATTGAGAAGGATGATATGTAAACTAGTAACCCATATGTAGATTTAATCCCTTTTGACATGAATTCTGATACTTAATAGAAATTACTAGTTTGCTTGGGCTATTCATGAACTTGAATTCAAATAGGCCAATGAGTCGTAGGATTTCATTGGAATTACTAACTACAACGAATTAAAATATTACCAAGCATCAAACCAAAATGTTGCCATCATATCAATTATTGAGATTCAAGTTGTGAATGGCGCTAATCCTAGATAAGGATTCAACCTTGATGTTGTCCTAATCCTTGGAACATTTTCAAGAATTAGTGGTCGACGAATTCAAGCCAGATGGAGGCGCTATTTTGGAACTGATAATATGCAGATCTACTATCTTCTTCGCCAATCCATTGATACCTTGATTTTGTTGTTGGTTAAGTTGAATATGCATCTAGAAAACTACAACTATAAAAACTGTTGTTTTTGCTGGAACAATTGAATATATAGATTTGTGAGAGGGATGCTTTCACTTCGCTATGTTTTGTGAGGCACCATGTGCTAGACTTGACAAAAAAAAATGGTTGCAAATAGAAGGAGCAAGACCTGTAATGGATATGGAAACTTGAAGAAGAAAGTAATGGATCCCTATAATGACTACAAAACCTTGTAAAAGAAGGAAAATGGATCCTTTATGACCATTGTAGAAGCCGAATTTGATACCAATTGAGTGCAATTGATATGGAATAAAACAACCTAGAAAACGAGTTATTTTTTAGTTGTTAAAAATTCATTGTTTTTTATATAATTATTGTTATATATATATATATATATATATATATATATATA
>ML778199.1:1255181-1267955 GCA_009831015.1 Picea engelmannii | reverse complement strand
TCCCGAACTGGAAAACATAAAGAATTGGCTAATCTCTAAAAATCAGAAAACCCTGTGGGACATTTCGGTGTGGAACCAGAATGAGAGACGAGCTTGGAGCTCCTGGGATTTGGGAGAGGTCCCTCATTTCCTGAATAGGGAAGAAAACAGCCTCCTTAGAGCGCTGCAGAGATTGTCCCCCATCTTTGCTAGATCGAAGGACAAGAGAGGTTGAGGCTGCACCACAGGAAAGTACTCCGTTGTCGATGGTTACACTGCTTTAAGGGCCATACCTTGGGTCCCCTCGGATCCCACTCTTTGGAATACTCTCTGGGACTTCCCTTCTCTCCCCAAGATTGATCATTTCTGTTGGACCCTGTTACACAACAACATCATCACCTTCGACATTCTTAGGAAAAGAGGGTGGGAAGGCCCCTCAAGGTGCCCTCTGTGCTTCAACAGTGAGGAGTTTGTTGTTCACCTGCTCTTACTCTGCCCCTTTTCTTGTGATCTGTGGAATCTGATCTTGGGTCATCTCAATATTACCCTTCCGACCTCCATTTCTGTTCTCTTTCACTCTTGGTTGAACACAACTCCCTTCCCTTTGGCCAAAATGAGTCTGCTAAAAAACTGCTGGGTATGGATTCCCAAATTAATTAGCTAGAACATTTGGTTGGAACGAAATGGAAGAATCTTCAGAGATTCAACGTCCCCCCCTGCTTGCTTGGCTTCAAAAGTTAAGAGTTTAATCAACGATCTAGTATCCTCTAAACCCTTGCTCTGTAATGAAATTTCCCCTGATTAGGATACCCATAACTGGTTTTCAGAGCTGGACCCAATGCTGGTGTCAAGGATCAAGACCCCGCAGAGTACTCATTCACCATGGGAAATCAGGCTAGAAGAAAATGAATTCATCAAGTGGAGATCCACACTTGAAAAGCATGTGCTGATGATTGACCGTGCTTCAAAGGGTAACCTCGGAAATGCAGGGGGAGGTGGTGTTATTTATGATCCGGAAGGCAATTTAGTCCTCTCCTTCGCTTGGGGACTTGGGCTTCTCTCCAAAAACTCAGCGGAATACCTTGCTCTGTGGCAAGGCCTCAGACAAGCAAGGACTCATCTAATTCCAAATCTGGTGGTTTTTGGGGATTCCAGGATTGTAATTCAAGCCTTGGTTGGAAGAAAAAGGCCGAATCACCTCCCTCTGTCTCAACTCTTCTCTAGAATCCTGAACCTAGTGAGGGAGTTTGATCAAGTCAACTTATATCATGTGCTAAGAGGTCTTAATCAACAAGCGGATTCCGAGGCAAATGTAGGCTCCTCCATGGAAAAAGGGGAAATCAAAATCAATGGAAGGGACTCTCTCTGCCCTCTCCCGTAGTCTGCTGCATCATGTCATTGACAGTTCTTTTCCTTTCCCCTCTTGGAAGGGGTTGTCACTGCTGTTCAAGGAATTCAAGGTACCCTGTTCCAAAGGCAGGCCCCCTGTTGCAAAGAACTCTCGTGATCAAGGAAGGTAGGACTGGTAGCACAGTAAAGATACAGAGATCCCAGATGTCAGGATCACTCTGCAATCACTCTCAGGCAAGCAACGAGATCGATTAGCACTAAGTGGAAGCTGGAGACCAATAGGAGCTCGGACGTCTGGTAATCCTCTCTCTGCCAGGCTCATCCTCCCTACTGCTGGAAACATCGAAATGAAGGGCATCTTAGTAAATCTGAGAAGCAAGGTATAGCCTCAGGCAGAATCATCAAAGCCTGATGCATTAAGATCCAATTGGTTTTATTCAAGATGCAATGAACCTCAGGCCAGAAGATCGAAAGTCATAGCAGACTCCAAAAGACCAAAAACACTCAAGCCATTCTCGAGATTCTCTGCGCTACGTATGGAGCTCTGAAGGTGCTGCGATTGGATGTGGCTGTAGCTGCGTTTGGCTGGTGCTTTTGCCTGTCGAACTCGCCTTGCACGCCATCTCTTTGGCTCTGTCCAGAAAAATGCATCAGACAGTCCAGAACGTCAACGTCAACCTCCAGATCTCAACGTCCAGAAAAATGCATCAGAACGTCAACGTCTAGATCTCTGTATCCATGGAGAGCTGTCCTGAACCAAGGCAGACAGGAATTAAAATGTCGATAGACTCTATGTGAATGTAAATCTCGGGCAGTCTTTTTTCCAGTTTGAATAACAAAGAACCATAGCCGTTACAGTAAAAAAAAAATACATTCGAAGTTAAGATGTATCTAAGTTAGTGTTAGCATAAACAAGTATGTTTCTTTTAAAAAAAGAATAATTGAGCCAATTTGTTACATATATTATCAAAATAAAGCATATGGATTGTAACATACCCCGCCACCCATAGGCTGGGGTACACTACCTTCAATCCCACCCTTGGACTTCTTTCTCTTACCGATACCTTTTTAAATTAATAAGGATGCACAAAAGAAAAGATCTAACGACATGCACAACAATAACCAACAAACATGCATATTCTAAAGATTTAATATAAATACACATTAGAATACATTCATATACAGGTAAATAATACCATAACATAGAGCATTTATCTTTATAAAGAAGACACCAACTGGCTGTAGACCAAGGATGTTCCACCCAACCATAGACACTACTGTTCCAAATATCAACTGCAATGTCACCCCCAAACTAGGGCTATGAATCCACAAGGACGGTTCCAAAGTGTTACTTGGCTTCCCAAACCAATCAACACTCAAGCTCTCACAGGATTTCCCAACACTCACAACAATCCAAGTACCCAGCTCTCTTCTACCTAGCCTGCACCACCCAAGAGAATGAACCTCCACCCTTCACTGCCACACAGTCCCTCAGACAGTCCTTCTCCTTCCAGGGATACAACGCAATTGGTCCAGAATATCCATGCTAGAACTCTCAAGACTTGCATTTGGTAACAAAGCTGGACACATGCCAACGCATCTCAGACATACAAGCCTCAAGTCATGGTTGGATTACACCAACGACCACTACAACCAACAATACCATGGCCAATATTCGGTAGTTTGTTTCCCTTTCTCCAAGCCAAGACACAGATGAGGAAGGATGAATGAGTGATAGGTAAAAATAGAATGAAAGAACGAGTGGGCAAGCGAGTGAATGAATGAACCAGTTAACAAGTGAACGAGGGAATGAGCGAACCCCCCAATAGACTAGGGGCATGTTTAAGTATTTCGTGGGGAATCAAGAACCTCTTGGCCTTCCCCAAGAAGCTGACGTAACTGATCCACTCCCTTAGACAAAAAGGGTAATTAAAATAGGAAATAAACATTTAGCCCCTCAATCCCCCTCTCTTGTGGAATCATAGCCCCCTATAACTCTAGTCCTTGGCTGTCTAGCAACCAACGATGTGTTTATTATTAATAATTATCAAAACATTACATTTCTTAGGCACACTAGCCTCTTTTAATTGTTTGGGCCCTCTGGCCTCTTGGCAATTAACAAAATACATTATTTAATACGGGGCTCAAAACCTGGGGTGTTACATGGATAGGTACAAACAAATACAATGGTATCTGAAAAAAAGGATTGATATCCTCAAGGGATGAAATGGATTAAAAAATGAGGATTTGAAAAGAAATATTTGCATGAAAAATCATTAGCCATAGAAACACTGTGAAAAGAACCTTGTGAGAAAATCAAGATTTGAATAGTTTATATAGCTTACTAAGTTTTCCAACAAAAAATAATTGGGAGTTATATCAAGGATTCTTCCTAAAGTATGGATTCTCTATTAATTTAAGTTAATTGGTAGACAAAAACCATGACTTATCACATGTTATTTCCAACAGACTGGATCTTATTCTCACTACTCTATCACAATATTCTTCATTTTAATTCATGTTTCGTAATTTCAAAGCTTCTTTCACAATGTTAGGGACCGTTCACGCTATGCCTACTCCTACTATACAGGTCTTTAAAGTTTTCATAGTTACCAAATTCCATCGAAATGGTGAAATGAATTCGTCAATTCGTTTGATTTGGCCAAATTGTTTGTCAAATTCGATTCGTCTTCACAACAGATCTAGGTTTTTAGGAGCACAATGAGGATTGTGAAGTTTAGGGTTTCTAGTGAGGGTTTAAGTGGTAGAGAAAGCATGGTTTGGTTTGGTAACAATTATCAAATGGTTCTGGTAGTTACCAAGTTTGAATTCGAATTCGATACTATAAAAAAATTTGGGGGACAATTTTTCAATTTGAATTTGTTTTTGACAAAATTCACCATTATATTTTGCCAAGTGCACAACCCATCGCCCATCATATAGATCAAAATGGAGGGAAGAAAATTACCAATCATATAGATTGTAATTGAGGGTGGAAAGACTTGCTAGAAGCACCACTAGAACCATTTGATCACTGTAAATAGACCATGTTGTGACCACCTCACCGCTCAAACCCACGCCATAAACCCTAAAGTTCTCGACCCTCACCGTCTTCACAACAGATCTAGGTTTTTTGGGAGAACGATGAGGGTCAAGAAATTTAGGGTTTCTAGCAAGGGTTTGAGTGGTGGAGCGACCATGTTAGGGTTTGGTGACAGTGATCAAATGGTTTTGGTAGTTACCGAGTTCGAATTGGAATTTAGGTTCAAATTTGATACTATAAAAAAATTCGGTGGAAAATTTTCTATTTGAATTTTTTTTAACAAAATTCACCATTATACTTTGTCAACTACACAACCCATCACCCATCATATAGATTTATAATTCGACAACTTCACAACCCATCACCCATCATATAGATTGGAATCGAGGGAGTAGAGATTTGTCGGAAGCACCACAAGAACCATTTGATTGTTGTCAACAGACCTTACCATGACTGCTCCACTGCTCAAACCCTCGCCAAAAACCCTAAAATTCTTGACCCTCATCATGCTCCCAAAAAACCTAAAACCTAGATTTGTTGTGAAGGAAAATCGAAATTGACGAAAAATTCGATCGAATAGAACAAATTGATAAATTTTCAAATTCATTTCACTGATTCAACCGAATTTGGTAACTATTCTTTGTACATTCTCGATGTATACGTTAAAAATATACTTACAAGCACACAGACTAATGATTTTTGCCATGAGAAAAATAAAACAACCCACATGATATCTATGAAGTAAAGAAGAGTGTTGCAATTTAATTTCTCTATTTAAACGACTACGAAGTAAAGAAAGTTGCTTGGAAATAGAAATTTTAGACAACAATGATTTTGTTGCAAAACCTTAGGAACGTCTCATACTCCTCATGCTACTTTCCTTTACATTCGAGCTGAGCTTTCCCACAAAATCTCTAGAGCATCTCATACCCCTCATGATGCTTTTCTTTGCATCCGAGCTGATCTATTTATAGAGAAGTTTCCGACATTTTTGAGTTGGTTCCTCCATGTGAAAGGTAGACTACGATTTATGACTTCTTCACATATTTATACCTTTATCTTTAAAAAAATATTGTCATAAGGAAAAACAATTCAATACCATCGGATAAAAGGAAGACAACTCATCAATTGGTACAAAATCAAAAATCAATATAACTAACTTAGTGATTAATAAATAGTTAACTNATATATATATATATATATATATATATATATATATATATATATATATATATATATATATATATATATATATATATATATATATATATATTAAAAAGAAAGAGTATCTTCAATTTCTATATCTATATAAAATAATGAGTTATTAACAACTAATAATAACTTGTTTTCTAGGTTGTTTTATTCCATATTGATTGCACTCAATTGTTATCAAAGATGACTTCTACAATGACCATAAAGGATCAATTTTCCTTCTTTTACAAGGTTTCGTAGCCATTATATGGATCAATTACTTTCTTCTTCAAGTTTCCATAGCCATTACACGACTTTGGTCCCTTGATCTGCAACCAAATGTTTTTTTGGTCGAGTCTAGCACATGGTGTCTCACAAAACACAGTGAAGTGAATGAATCTCTCCCAAAGATATACATATTCAATTGTTCTAGTAATAACATCAATTTTTATAGCTGTATATTTCTAGTTGCATATTCAACTTAACCAACAACAAAATCAGGGTATCAATGGATTGGTCAAGAAGATAATAGATATGCAGATTAGCAATTCCAAAATAGCGCATACATATGGCTTGCATTTGTGAACCACTAATTCTTAGAAATGTTACAAGGATTAGGACAACATCAAAGTTGAATCCTTATCTAGGATTAGCACCATACACAACTTCAATCTTAGTAACTGATATGATGGCAACATTTTGGTGGAGAATTGAATTGAGAATATGAACGTTGTTTAATATTATGGATTTCTTATTTATAATTCTTGCGAAGAGCGGAGGATGGGTTTTCTCTGCAGAAACTCTAGCTGCAGGCTACATTGGAGTTACTCATCATATGACCTACGACATATAGCACACTCCCCGATGTCATAATTCTTTTGGTCTCTCCCTCCTGCTTTTCGGTGAACACATTTTATTTATTTTCTCTTTAGGTGATATGGTATGGGATGAATATATTTTGGACTACTCAGAGGATTCTTAGAATGAACAATTTTTTTTGTCGGTGCTAGGTTTCCTATCATTCGTGTTTGACTCTGATATGTTTCCTAACGCTTATAACATGGACTTATGTGGTGTGGAGGATTCTTTCCCCGTGCCTAGTGGTTGGGTCTGCAATATCGTCCATGGGACCTCTTCTTCTCTTTGGGATCAAGGGTTGGGGGATTTTGGTTTGGATTGGGAGCCCGAGCCTTTTACGTTTGGTAGTTTCTCACCTATTATCCTTGGAAATATATCATATTTTTTTATCATGAAGGCTCGGTTAAGTGACGGGTTCTCAGATAGGGTGTTGTTCCCAAAGGATCCTTTTGAAGGTCTGGAACCGAATTTTCCTCCTTTTGTTGACATTTCAAGGTATTTAGGGTAGTTAGGAAACGAAAACAATTATTTGATCCCATTCCGTCGGAGTTTGTCTCCACTCTTAGCTGGCCCTGTAAATCCTCCATCTGGGTCGCACTCTAGCTTTGTTACAGGTAAGTTTTCATCCCTAGATTCATCAAAGGTTTTGGTGTCTTCCAATCCAAGCTATGCAAATGTAGATGATGGGGAGGTTTTGGGGAAAGGGTCTTCTTACCCAGTAAATCACTAGGAAGGTCGAGTGTGGTCCGGGAATGGCATAAGTCTTCCTCTAAAATTTAGAAGTCCCATAAGTCTTAGGAAAGCATAAAAATGATCCCCAAAACCCAAAAATTGGTGCTAGGGGATGAAATAATGCTTCCCCAAATTTCAGATATGATGGAGACGAAAATGGTGGGTCAATTCAATGGACCTCATTAGGGTGTAAATACTCACCGGGAGTGGGTAGATAAGTCCTCGTCAAGAAAGGTAGATCATTTTCCCTTGATTCAGTCTTTGTCGAATGGGTGGTTTATGTTTCACTTTCAATCCTCAACAAACATTACCAGAGTGTTGAAATCCCCTTTGTGTATAGACTCGTCGCCAATCGTGTAACGACCCTGCTTAAATAGATGTATAGGATTATTAATTATAATTAATTTAATAATCTAACTGTTCTAAAAGATTAGCTAAACAATAATTATTTATTAAAATAACATTAACTAATTAATTATTATTAATTAGTTATTCATGATTGTCAAGGATTAATTAATTATTAATTGACTCATTAATTAATTAAGTAAAGGATTAAAAGGCGGTTAATAAATTATTTTGTTAAATTAAGAGTCACGTACATGGAAAGGGATAAGATATTAATTCAAAGGGTTAAGACATTAAATATAGGATAAAATAATAAATAAAGGGGATAAGGGGCATTAACGAAAAAAGGATAAGATAAGGTAATAAATGGGTTAGGTAGGGAAGTAAATGAGGGGGAAGTCGGTGAAGGAGGAATATGGAGGGGAAGGAGGTTTGCGGGAGGGCATTCAACGTGAGATGGGGGATTGATTTTGGGGGCTCTTGGATTTGCAGAGAGGAGTGGAGTTTTGGAGTGGGATTGGATCAGTACAGGCATCGGGGTTGCTGGAGGTTTTGGGCACGAGGGCCAGGATATCCATATGATATCCTGGAGCTAGGAAGTTACCTAGTTGGCAGGGTGGAACTAGGTTTTGGGCAGTATTTACATAGTTCAACAACGGTCAACAAGGCAACAGTAAGGCAGCAAGACGAATTAGCATCAGACCCAGGTAATTTAAATTGTGTATTTGTTTTAATTTTTCTATAAATTTTATTATTGTTGATAAATCTATATGCGAATGTGCTGCGAATGTGCTCAATTAAAGGAATATTTGAATTTTTACTGTTTTGCTCAAATAAAAGAAATTAGTGAATTTTCTGAAATCAATACTGTTATAATTTATGTAATTATTGGACGTTAAATCTATTCGACCCCTACACATGGTATCAGAGCCCTGGTTCAAAATCTGGAACCAAGGGCCTACCTACCCACCCATAAATTTAAATAAACATTCCTATTTAGTTATAGTAAATCTCTAAATAAATGTATTAGGGTAAATATAAATTTGGGACCTTAAGGGCCAAGTTCCTAGCTCCAACTCCAGCTCCGCCTAACCTGCAAACCAAACATAGAAATTTTAATAAAAAATAAAAATAAATGCAATATGAATTGAAAATGTAAAAACAAAATTTACCAAAGTAAAACAAGCAACTAGGGTTGTTACAAAAATAAAATAAAAAACATCAACCACCTAAAAAAATATGATAAGAGTGGGTTTCAACTAAATTACAAGTGTCATGGAAGTGGGTTCTCCACCATAGATGCATTGAAAAAATCTGAGAGTAGCACTATGTATAGAAACTATAAAATTAGAACTTGTGACTTAGAAAATTAAAGCAAAACTTTAAAGGGATGTACTAAAAATTAAAGCAAAGCTTTAAAGAAAGGTGGATTAGTTGTTAGAAAATTACAACTATTTATTAAAATAAATTTAAATGGATACATGCAAGCCAGCTACTCTGACAACTGTAAAAAAAAAAAAACACTACCATTCACCACTGTTTGACTACCAAATATCTATCTCAATTTGGTATTTTTAGGTATTTATAATTAGGATTTTTTTTAAGGGAATGGCAAAAAAAATAAATATTAAACAAATATATTTGTAAATTTTTTATATAAAAATGTTATTTTAATTTTACAGTATTGATAAAAAAAAATGTTGAAATAGCATAGATCTTTCACTGGAAGATAAGATAAGAAAAACAACTCAGGAAGAGAGAATCACATTTCTAAAACTAATAAGGTGGAAGTTGGAGGAACTCACTTGAGCAAGGCAACCGCCGAGTCCCATCCCTTCAAAGAACTGGTGGAAGGCGAGATCCCCCACAAGGGGCGTTATAGTGCAGAGATTCTCTGAAATCCCCAATGTTATCCCAATAATAATCGAATGAAAAATAATCCCAATCTCCAACACCTTGGATACTAATTTCTACCTCTGATCCCCTAATTCCTCCGAATTTTCCTCCTGCGTCATCATGCTCTTAGCACTTTCGATGCCCGAGTGAGAACCAACGCGAGCAACACAACTATCTTGGCTGATTACATGGTAGGACTCCACCAGAAAAACTGTAGCAGGGCTGCCCATCTCAACGTCTCTACATTTAGCAGAGTCCTCTATGGATTTCGAGGACTTGAGTTGTACATATGGCTTGGTTTCGCCATGTTTGGCGGCCAAAACATCTACCAAAATCGTGAGGATCGCCGCATCCATGGCCACGAATCCGGCGAAGGGGAACTGGTGCCATGGACGGGCAGGCAGGCAGTCGCTTTCCAGAGCGTGGAAGGCTTCCGACATCACGTGGACGAATCCTGTGGACAAAATCACTCCTGCAGCGAAACACTTCACCAATATGAGAAGAGTGCCGTAAAATTTGAGGCCTCAGGAATATCTGGCAAACATAACCGACAAACTCCACTCCTCTCTGATGCAAACATACTCCTCCGACGCTGGTCACCAGAACCGCGGCCATGGAAAATAGCTTCAGATCTGATGCACCATGGTTGTCTCTGCAACGACTTTCTGTGATTTCATGGCACAACACCATCTTCAATATCTACATAAACTTTCCCAATTCTGTGAGGATCTCTGGATCACGGAGGCGGGATGATGTCTAAAAGGTTGGGGTTGTCGATGCTGTGCTATCTGCTTTTCCAATCCTCATGAAAAAGCAGGCACACTCATAATATATCCTACCCTTGAACAATCAACAAGATTCGATCAACAAACCTTGCCCTTTCTAAACAAGAGAACAACCGAAGATATGCTTTCTAAACCCTTGTGATTTCAACTCCTGAATAGCAGCCCTGGCAGACTAAGAAAACAAAGGAGGCAACGAAGTAGAATGCCAAAAGTAGTAGAACGCCACGTTGAGGAAGAGGCCAAGGGAGACCACCAGAGAGGTGGCGTAAGCAAGTAATCGACGGCTGTGCCGCCTACTATGAAGATGTGGAGC
This sequence comes from Picea engelmannii, assembly GCA_009831015.1. NCBI lineage: Eukaryota > Viridiplantae > Streptophyta > Pinopsida > Pinales > Pinaceae > Picea > Picea engelmannii. The sequence goes on along the minus strand of ML778199.1, from coordinate 1,257,463 downwards.
CGGAGGGAGAACCACATAGTATGCATTTTCCGGGTAGCCGTAGGAGTAGGGTTCTTGGAACCTCTGAACAAAGCAAAGGCAAGATCTGTGGTGAAGAGAGAATGATGCGAGGAAGGTCTCGGTGGATGAGAAGGATGCGGCAGAGGAAGGACGCGTAGGGTTCGAAGAGATGGCAGGTGTAGGGTTTTAGGGTTAGGTATGAAGAGCAAGCGTGAAGGAGGGGGGGGGGGCGAGTGGGCCTCATGCGAGGACCCACTGCCCAACTCTAAGTTTTTTATTTATTATTTTCTTAATTTAGTTTAGTCATAATGTAAAGGTTTTATTTTATTTATTTATTATGTTATTTTTATAATTTTAGTTTATGGTTTAAAAATATATATAAATATAAATATATATATTTGTAATAAACAATTACTAATTACTATAGTAGGTAAATTAAATAAATCTGGTTTATTTTGAATTAGGGATTTTAAAATTTAAATTAATTAATTTAAACTGATATATATATATATATATATATATATTACGAAAAAAAAGGGGTGATATGGAGTCTATGGGTTTTGAACCCATGACCACCACCCACTACCCAAGCCTTAAGGAACAACCAAACACCAACGCACCATGTATGTGCCTTTGAAAAAACAACCAATAATAATGATATAATATACACAACAAATTAAAACTAAGCATATTAATTAATTAAAAGTAATTAGGATTAATTAATTAAATTAAAATGTTTTTGGGTCCATGGGTTTTGAACCCAAGACCCCCACCAAGCGAAGCGTCTTAATAAGAACACTAATGCCGAAAGGTACATAGCGCTGGTGAACACCGAAACGTGGCTGGCAGTTGTGGATAAGTATTTAGATGCCGCAGTTTAATCCTATTTAATCATTAAACGTGGTAATTACATAACCTTACAACATTTTTTTAATGTGATTAGGTAAATGTTAAAAAAAAGTAAACATGTTAACGGATGCCTTGATAAATGCAAGAAATTTATGAACAATAAATCTGACCCATTGATTTTGGAGGACGACTAAGAATATGCCAGCATTTGCAATGCATAGCCATCAGATAATGGTTTAAGGTTAAATAAGATTAAAAGATCATTAATTGTGCCCATTGTCAATAGGTGTACGCCTTTCGGCGTGGTCAGAAGTCACTTTAATCAAGTTGTAAGCGGAAAGTTAAAAGGGCCTAGACTAGGACAAGCGGGAAGGAGGCGACATATGCACTAGGAGATTAAGCATAGGAAGTGGCGAGTAAGGCGTGAGGCTAGCGTAGTTACAGGGCAAGGGAACCAATGATTCTTTTCGTAGGGGCGAAGAAATCAAGCTTAGATGCTTAATCCTAACCCTAACCTAGCCAATCCCCTAATGGAGTAATGTCTGTTTACAGACAAGTAAAGAAAACTTATGCGCACCAATTTGAAACGTCCTTGAACTCACCCTGACAACTTTGGGGTGATGCACGTTAAAGCATATAGGATGGTCAGGACTCGAAGGATTCGAGGCAAGGGAGCGTCATCGAAAGCACCGCCAACACCGCCAGTGCCACCACCACCATCGCCCGAACTAGCCCTCATACTGCGCTCGTTGGAAGCCATTAACGAGACTTTAAAGGGGCGACAACCGGCAGGGACTGAAGTGGAACCCCCACCGTCTAGAATGGGTAATCCAAAAGCGTCAAGGGATTCAGGGGGAGGACCTCCACCTGAAGACATCACGCGAGAATTGCAGAAGATCAAACTTCCGGAGTTTTCCGGGGGTCGCACCAGTGAACGCGCGGAAGCATGGTTGGAAGGCATGACAAGGTGTTTTGCCTTAAGGGACTATGCGTCCAACTCAAAGACAAAGATCGCCATTTTTCAGTTAAGAGACAGTGCCTTGAACTGGTGGGGCAACCTAGAAAGACAACTGCACCTTACCCCAGATACAGTATCTTGGGAACTTTTTGAGGAGAGGTTCCGAAGGAAATATCTACCAACATACTACAAGGAACAACAGGTAGGGGCATTTCATGCCTTAGTACAGGGAAACAGAACTGTAGAAGAATATGAGATCAGATTTATGGAACTGGTCAAATATGTTTCGTATATGGACAATGACCAACGACAGACATAGCGCTTCATCTATGGATTGAACCCTAAGATAAGAGTTATGGTGCGGATGTGGAAACCGTATTCAGTAGCAGAAGCAGTGGAAAATGCGCGTTATGTAGAAGAACATATGAACTTGACCGGGGGTACAAGACCGACATTTCCGCATCGCCCGAGATTC
>ML778199.1:1207568-1234440 GCA_009831015.1 Picea engelmannii | reverse complement strand
TTTTCGTTTAGATTTGCCTCCTTATATGAAAATGTATGCAGTTGTTAATGTTGAGAATTTGAAATTGTATGAGCCTCCGTTGATTGATGATCATGGAGAGCATGTTCAGATTCCTTATATAGATGATTTTTCCCCAGAATATCTTACAGAACTGCATGAAGACACAATCCTTGACAGGAGAATGCGAACTTCAAAACGAGGAAATGTGGAGTATCTTCGAGTTGGTCTTAAAGGTACCAATCCAAGAAAAGCCAAGTGGATTGAGGTTGGAAGGGTGAGGGAACTATACCCTCATCTTCAAATAGACTGAATATAGTTTTTTGGAGGTCCAAAAGCTTCCCAATGGGGAGGTGTGATCAAGGGATCAAATTTTGCTCAAAAATTCAAAGTGCTCAGAATCACTTCAAATCGGACGAGAGCATAGGCCTCATCATTGCGAACCCAACGCAACTCATTTGGGTTCAAAAGGACATCGGGAGCGAGAGATATTGCGATCTGTTCGAATTGTCAAACAGGTAAAAAAAAAGGACGCTGACTGTGCAGTCTGTACAGGTTGACGTGGCATAGACCGTACGCTGACATGGCATAGGTGACGTGGTAGTTTCAGATTGGCTGACAGTTGGATGAATCATGTTTCGACACGTGGTAGTTTTTGGTTTGTGGTTGAGTGCCATGTGGCACCATTGTATTGGGTATTGGTTCAAAACTATATGGAGTCCGTGGGATTCGAACCCCGGACCTCCCCCAATGGTCAAAGCCTTTGCAAAGTCCGCCCTGCCAACGGGCCACGCATTGTTCGTTATTTGATATATGTGTTGTATTGTATTTGAATTCGTGTAATGTTGCATACGACGGGGGGTCGGGCCGGGGCTTAGCCCCGACCCGTGGTCGTATTGCTTTATACATATGACCATACCATATTGCGCACACGGGAGTTTTGTATTACAAACGGAGCTAGCCCCCGGTTTCGCATGTGACCATATCATATGCAATGGTTGGCACGCGTTTTGGTTTTAATTTGTGGTTTGAACGGTTGAATGACCCACCACTTGTTATGTTGCTATTTGCCTTTGAACGTAGCGCCTTTTTCTGATAGCACGCGGTCGTATGGACGACCCATGTGCCCACGAGTTTGGTGGTTAGGGGCTGGTACTCCCATAACCATCCTACAGTTCGCACCGTTTGTGCGGTTGCGTTCGGTGCTGGGTTTTTACGCTTTAAATGGCATGTGTTCTAGGTTGAATGAACAAAGGTGCAATTTGTAGATGCAAAGACAACAAGCTTGAAGAGGAGACTTCAAGGAAGCCTATCTTCTTCGTTTTTTGGCCAAACGAGGTGTCGAAAAAGCCTAGCTAGGGGTTTTTGGACGCTCTGAAGCCATTGGAGCAGTCTGTTGGTCAATTTGAGCATTGTAAAGCACGTTTTTGAGCACTTTAAGAAAATAATACTAATGATCCATTGGAAGCTGGACCAGGAGATGTAGCCCAAGAGAGGGGTGAACTCCTTTATCATTTGCTGTGTTATGTGTTTATGTTCATTGATTATGCTGTTGTTTATATGTATCTTAAATGAGTAAATCCTATTAATGATGTGTTGCAAAGTTGATCCATTTGCTCTTAACACATAAAATTTAACTTGCAAATTTTCAAGATTACAAGTCTTTTTTATTTTTAGATCAAACTGGGACTGCGTTTTGCTGCTAGTGTGACCACATTTTTCCCTTTAAATGGTTGAATGCGGTTGCTGGATTGGACACCATTTTGCCTTAAATGTTGGCTGCGTTTTACTATTAATTACCATCTTAATTGCAATGATAAAATCTATATTATTTCCTTATGAATTTCCATGTTATTTGCTACCTTGAATTAGTCATCAACAGATTCCTTCTTTTTGATTAATTGTCACAGTGAGTTAAATGGTTAAAACAGTATGAAATCGCCTTGTTATTGAGCTATTAATTGTTATGTTAACAGTCATGTACTTGTCTTTTTACTGTTATATTAATTGTTATGTTAATCAACATGTTAATCGCCTTGTTATTGCTTTATTACTTGTTATGATAATAGTCATGTAAATGGCCTTGTCATTGTTAATTTAATCGTTAGGTAACTGCTATGTTAATTGCCTTCTTATATTGCGACAACGATGTTAGTAGTTAGCAGTTTCCTTCTCAATGATAATAGATAGCTAGTATTATTGGTTCGGTCAGTATAGCTAGACTACACATTGAGATTAAATTGTTCATAGGTGTTATAATAGTAGCATCCTACATTAAGCTTGTTAATATTGTTATTCAGGTGAATGGATAGTTGGATGGAGATTTTGGATTAATGTAGAATTGCCCAATTAGGTTGTATTAATGATTAAAATTAGGTTGGTGAGTAAAGACTAGATTGCCAATTTTAGACTTGCTAAATTGATTATAATGGAGGTTAGATGGTATTTATAATTATAGTTTAAATATTTCTTACTTAGACTTGCAAGATTGATTGTATTAACGTTAAATTAGTGGGTGCATTATTGACTAATTGTAACTTTGACATTCCCCATTTAGAATGGAACCCATGTTAAATAGATTGTATTCATTGACTGGTTTAAGCTGGGTGATTGGTTGGGTTGGGGACGATGTCGTGTATTGGCTTGCGTCATCCCTTATCTTCTTCCTTTGGTGTTTCGTCAACCTGTTGTTATGGTATGGGTGTGTTTTTTCTTATCGGTATTTGGTTCCTAGCGCATTAGTTTGTCTAGAGTCCTCATTCTAGATAGCTTATGTTGCACCAAGGTTATTGACGCATCTATCACCTGGGAACGACATGATTCTTGATGACAGGATCATGGCACGCCCTATGGGATAGCGGTGAGCAAGAACTTGGTCGAAGTCGGTGCGTTCTGTGTGAGTGTTGTCAAGCATTGCCAAAAGCTTTATGGCACATGGGTTGAATGCCTTCAGACATTGGGTTCATGCGCCTATAGGTTCTTGTCCTTGTTGTTTGGTGTTGTGTCAGGATAGGGATGTTGTCCCTTAGCTTATAGGCGTGGTCATGTTGTGTCGGGCGAGTATTCGTTCCTCCTTGTTGTTCTATGCTTGATTCACCCAGTTTCCCTTGTGTTAGTGAGTGGAGTCATAGTTGCCCGTTTGCCTGAAATGCATGCTTGTGTTCGTTGTCAGTGGTGTGGTTAAAAGTCATTGTCGTCGCCTTTCTTCCAAACACACAAAAAAAATAAAAATAAAAAATTGCATTGTTGTTTGCTTGTAGTCGTAATGAAGAGGGTTCGTTACATATGGTATCAGAGTGGGTTCAACCCTGCGACTGTGGATCACCAGGATTTCCACTGCAGTAAACCCGTGAGTATTAACCCTTGCATTAATTAAAAACCTTAACGTGTCATTGTGGAGATCGCATTTGAAGGGCGCCCCTGAGGGTCCACAACACCCAATAACTAGTACTGTTAGCATCCTCCAAGATATCGAGAGAGATGAGTTCTAGCGTCCACGAGTGTCACGGACGATGGTGTCGTCGAATCATAGTTGTAGAGCAAGGTGTGTGCTTCACACTTTGCATTTACGACCTTCAACATGAAGGTCCACATGGTGGTCTTTTGACTAAAGGGGAGCGCTTTTTATGGTAGAAGATGCTCCTGCCACTTTTGAACATGGTCGTCGACGACGTGTCATGGGAACTGTTCGAGGGATGGTTCCAAGAGAGGTATGTTTCTAAGGAATTCGTTGAGTGTCAGCTCAACGAGTTTGATGCCTTGCGACGAGGTAGCCGCACGGTGCCCGAGTACGAGGCTCGTTTTGGAGCTACTTCAATATGATCCACACCAAGTTACCCATAAACTTAAGGTCAAGAAGTTTGAGTTTGGCCTTATTGTTAGAATTCATCTTCTACTTCGAGTACCAGGAGTACTGGACCGAAGAAGGGTTGTTGGACGTGTGGGGAGCCACACTACCAATGCGACTGCCCAGTGGAGGGGACCAGAGTGTCTAGATTATCCAGACCCCTTACCATGGGAGATATGGGCAAGGCCCATCGGATTTATGCAATGGTGAATAACCGCCAGGCAGAGCACCATTCGAATGTGCTCGAGACGTCGAGTACCGTCGCTGACCAGATCCTTAGTATTTTGATAGATCCCAATGCTACTGAGAGTTTCATTTCGGGTGCAGCGCTAAAAAGGATTAAGGTAAAGGCAGTCGATCAGAATGATTTTAGCTTCATAGAGATGGCTTCAGAAGCCAAATAGAAGCTTGGAGGAAAGGTTATGGGCTATACCCTTAACTTGGAAGAGTTTGTCACCAGGTCCAATCTGTACGTCACGATCTTAGGATCTTATGACGCCGTGATTGGTATGGACTGGTTGGAATCACATGAGGCAATACTCAACTGTAAGACGAAACAGTTGAGATTGGTCGATGATGAGGGACAAAGATGAGTGATTGTAGGTTGAAACCAGGGAGTTTCCCTGAGGTTCATCTCTTCCTTGCAGCTTCGGAAGAACATGCGCAAGGGGTGAAAATTTTATGCTATCCTTGCATTAAACGAGAAGGGAGTAGCAGAAGGTCTAGAACACCTTCCGGTGGTGAGAGAGTTTGCGGACATATTTCTGGAGGAGTGACCTAATATGCCTTCAGAGAGGGAATTGGAGTTTACCATAGACCTAAAACTAGGGACTGAACCGATAGAGAGAACGCCTTATCGGATGTTGACCCCGGAGTTACAAGAGTTGAGAATGCAACTAAAGGAATTGCTGGACCTGGGACTGATACATCCACGTGTGTCACCTTGGGGTGCACCTATTATTTTCATACGAAAGAAGGATGGGTCGTGGAGGCTCTGTATTGACTACTGTCAATTGAACAAGGCCACTATCAAGAATCAATATTCGTTTCCGAGGATTGATGATTTGTTCGATTAGATGAAGGGTGTGACGGTGTTCTCAAAGATCGATTTCGATCAGGGTACCACCAGTTACGGATTAAGGAAGATGACGTCCCTAAGACCTCCTTTAAGACGAGGTTTGGACATTACGAGTTTACTGTTTTACCGTTTGGACTGAAAAACGCCCCAAGGGTATTTATGAGTTTGATGAACGGGGTGTTCCACGAGTACTTGGACAAGTTCGTCCAAGTATTCATTGACGATATTTTGATTTACTCTTGGATGACGGAGGAGCATGATGAGCACTTGCGCTTGGTACTACAGTGTCTGCGAGAGCACAAATTGTATAGGAAGTTGTCCAAATGCTCATTTTAACAATCGAAGATTCACTACTTAGGGCATGTCATCTCCGGTGAAGGCATTGCCGTGGATCAAGCCAAGGTCGAGGCTATTATGGAATGGCCCGTGCCAATGAATGTCCCGAAAGTGCGTAGCTTCATGGGTTTATTAGGATACTATCGACGGTTCGTCGAGGGATTTTCAAAGATAGCAAATCCGATCACGGAATTGCAGAAGAAAAACAAAAAGTTTGTTTGGATCGAGAAATGTGCGGAAGCATTTCGGAGGCTCAAAGAGTTGTTGACAACAACATCGATACTAAAGGTCCCTGACATGGATGAAGACTTCTTGGTATGCACTGACGTATCCAAGGAAGGCTTAGGCGGAGTCTTGATGCAAAACGAACGAGTGATCGCTTACATCTTGAGGAAACTAAGAAGGAATGAGGAGAGCTACGCAATGCACGATTTGGAGTTGTTAGCCATTGTATATGCCTTGAAGGTTTGGAGACACTACCTTGTTGGATGAAAATTCAAACTAAAGATTGACCACTGTGGACTACAACACATCTTTACACAAAGCGACCTGAACGCACGACAACAACGTTGGTCGGAATTACTTAGCGAGTATGACTTCGAGATTACTTACATAAAAGGAATAGTGAACCGAGTGGCAGATGCATTGAGTTGGAGACCACACATCTTTTTGGTGCTGCCTCTTCAAATGAATCTATGTGAAAAGATTCTAACTTTACAACGTGACATTGACTGGTACAAAGAGGTCGAGGGTTTAACAGACAAAACACAATGATGGTACCAAGATTTGAAGGATTTTCGTTTGATAACGATGGTTTATTGAGGTTTAAAAATCGGATTTACGTACCACCAAACGACGAGTTGAGGATGTTGATCCTAAGCGAGGTTCATAGAGTCATCTACATGGCTCACCCGAGAGTCACGAAGATGAGGGCGGACCTTAAACCCTTATTCGTCTGGAAGGGATTGAAGGTAGACATAGTCAACTATGTGGCCAGATGTCTAGAATGTTAGTAGGTAAAGGCTGAACATAGACACCCAACAATATTACTACAACCACATGCTATTCCAAAATCAAAATGGGAGGTTATTTCAATGGATTTTATTGTTGGATTTCCATTGATGGCAAGGATACATGACTCAATTTTCATAGTAGTAGACACGCTAATGAAGAGTGCTCACTTTATTCCTGTGTGTATGACGTATCAGGCACCTAACATAGCTAGAGTTTTCATCAGTGAGATTGTGAGGCTGCATGGCATGCCTAAGAGGATTATATCCGATCAAGGATCGATGTTTACTGGACGATTTTGGATGAGTTTCCAAGAGGCCTTGGGAACCCAAATTAACTTTAGTACTGCGTATCGCCTGGATACTGACGGGAAGACCAAAAGAACGAACCAGACCTTGGAGGACATGTTGCGCATATATGTGATGGACCAACAAAAGCATTGGGAAGAATTCTTACCGCTGGTGGAATTCTCTTATAACAACAGTTACCAAAGAACCACTAAGATGGCGCCTTTTGAGTTTCTTTACGGGTGACCATGTCAGACACCTTTGAGTTGGGATCGGCTTGAGGATAGGGTCCTGGTGGGACCAGAAGTGATCCAAGAAATGGTAGTTTAAATGCAAGCTATAAGACAAAGGATCCAGGAAGCGCAAGATCGACAAAAGATTTATGTCGATGCGCGTCATGTTGACCATAGTTACGATGTGGTGATCGAGTATTCTTATGGTTGAAACCACATAAGAGGTCGATCCAGTTGGAAAAAGGGGCTAAACTGTCTCCTAGGTTCGTGGTAACCTACGAGATTGTGGAAAGGAGAGGCTCGTGGCCTATTGACTAGCCTTGCCTGATTCTTGAGGCATTTTGCATGATGTATTTCACGTCTCTATTTGAGACATTTTGTTTAGTGATCCTACACATGTTTTGACTTGAGCACCTGGCGGGTGTCGGATGAGGGGGCGCTCACGACTGAGCCGATCTGCATCTTGGATCATCGCATTCAACAACTACGATGTCGAATAGTGGAGCAGGTCGACGTCTAGTGGGACAACTATAGTCCACACTCGGCGACCTGGGAGGACGCATATGATATGCGCCAACAGTTTCCATTTTGTTTGATATATAGACTTATGATACTCTAATACACATTATTTCGACACGTATGCTGTGAAACTTCAGGATGAAGTTTAGAACAAGAGGGGGTGTATGTAACATCCCTCTCTTGCGCACTGAGCGAACTTATTCTTTGAGGACACTTGCTCGCAAGTGATCTAGATTATTTATGCTATTAAAACATTTGATTTTGATTATGAGGTGTTATGGGTTGATGACATGTTGTTTTACTGCATTGACATAGATAGGTGCTATTGAATCGATTTTACTGAGTGTGCAGGATTTTGGACCTCGAGGATGCAGAGGCATCAATGGAACCCCTTGGACTCCGGATCGAGTCGGGGAGTGTACCATTGGGGTTTGATTGTTTTACTGTGATATTAATGCATCTGGTTAGATAATATGATATGGATATATTCTGACATGATTCATTGATGATGCAGGCTGACGATAGCTTGTCGACCAGACTCACATGTGGAGTAAAGGGGCCACGCACGACTACTGGAGATGTTGAGGGAGAGGTGTGGACAACATCCCTGCCACAGCCTACTAGCACTCCCGCCGTGGCTCGAACTGTAGGTTAACGTTTACCTAGTTCGAGAGGACCCACGATGTCGTGAGGGCAGTCTGCGATAGTCGCTCATGATGATTCTAAGGGGCGCGCAATAAGGCGGGGGCCTTATTCCTTAGAGGCCCTTAGTCTCCCACAAGTTCATCTGGCGGAGTATTGACTTCAGGGGTTTTTGATGTCTACCAAGTCATTTAAGAGCCGAGTGGCACCCTTGGAGCACGTGGTGCGTCCTGAAGGGCACGTTGCACAAGAAAAATGGAAAGAGGCGAATGGCACCCTTGGAGCATGTAGTGCGTCCTGAAGGGCACGTCGTGCAAGGGAAACAAATTAAGGCGAGTGGCACCCTTGGAGCACCTAGTGCGTCCTGAAGGGAACGTCGCGTTGTTGATGATAAATGAATGAACCTAGATGGCCTTAGGATAAATAACGTGTTAAGAATTTTTAAAAACAAATTCCCTAATAAAATGTCGCCCAGTACGAAAATTTAAGGTCTAAGTCTAAATTATGCTAGTGGTAAAATTTTATCTATCTATTTAAAAAAAAAACAAAAAAACAAAAAAAAACAACATAAATAATAATTATACTCTTCATTAAATCTTGTAATAATAAGGGGGTAAGAAATTTAAATGATTCATAAAAATCTGTTAGGGTAAAATTAAAAAAAAAGGGAAATAATTGTTTTATTATTTATAATAATTTAAAATTATTAACTAAAAGGGGAAAAAGGAAAAAGGGGGTTAATTTCTACACCTGCCAATTTAAGTCCTAAATGAAAAGGGGAAATAGGGAAATCTAAAATATTTAGGAAACTAGGAAAAGAGGGAAACATAAGAAGAAAAGGGAAACCCAAGGGAAAAAGAAGAAAGTCAAACTTAGTAAGGTATCTACCATTAAGAACTTTCTAATTTAAAACTGAACTAGCAAATTGATAATGGGGAAAGCCATTAAAACCTGTAAGAGAATTTGGGGACACCTAGGAGTGACTCTAGGTGGGTGAGGGAAATAAGGGAATTTAATTAATTAAAGAAATTAATTTGTGGAGGAATGAAGGGGATGGGTGACACTTGTACGGGGAGGAATTTTTAGGATTTAATTTTTAAAACTTAATTAAATGAGATTTTAGGAAAGTAAGGGACTTCGAAACTCTATATAATGAAGGGAGGAGAAGGATGAAGGATCTCTTCTGTTTGCATAATTCTACGCTACAAAAATCTCTACTTGACTGACTTAGCTTATGGGAGTTGGGATACCCAGCTCGGTGAGGAGTGGTAGCTCGAGCTTGCGAGGCGAGCTGGAACTAGCTGATTTTCTGGTTAGTGTGTGTGGCCCCTTTGCGGCTCGGGGGGCTAAGGGGGAAGAAGAGTACCCCTAGCATTGGATGGGAGGTACCGGTGAAGTCTTTTCGGTCGGCAAGCGAAAGTTGCACGGAGCGCACGAGACTTCAACTCAGAGCGGGCGATTAGGGGATGGTACGCTTTCTTCATTTTGTATGGTAGATTGTTGTAGGATTTATGATTGGGATCTGATTGTTTAATTGGGTAAGTATATTGATTGTCTAGATTGTTGATTGAAATTTTTATAGTCTATCTCGATGATTGATTGACTCCCATGGCCTTCATTCCCCCGCATGTCTTGACCACCCTGTGGTGTATTGATTGTGACCATTGTGGTTGTTTTCCCTTCGTCCTTAGCTCATTAGTCCTTGCCTGGGCAGTCGGCCAGGAGCCTAATCTACGGTCATCGCTTCGGCGTTAATAGACCTATGGATCTCAACGCCCTACCTTTATATGCGAGGATGATGAGAAAAAGATGAACCTATCAACTGTCTACCTCTGTTGTCGTCCTTGGATGATTGGATCCTTTTGGTTCTCTTATTGTTTTCTGCAATTTGTATTGGTATTCTGGCAATGGAAAAACAAATTGATTCATGCTTGCATTTGTATTTGTATTCTGGGAATGGATAAATGAATTGATTCATGTCTTCATTTTGTATTGGTATTCTGGAAATGGAAAAACGAATTGATTCATGTCTGCATTTTGTATTTGTATTCTGGAAATAGAAAAATGAATTGATTCATGTCTGCATTTTGTATTGGTATTCGGGCAAGGGAAAAATGAATTGATTCATGTTTGCATTTGGTATTGGTATCCTGGAAATGGAAAAAAGTTTTTGCTTTTAAATGTTGCCAGAGATTGCCATTTTAAAATGCCTACATTTTTTCTTTTAAATGAGTCTGAGTTCACTATTTAAAATGCCCACGTTTTTTCTTTCAAATGAGTCTAAGTTTGTTGTTTAAAATGCCCACGTTTTTGCTTTCAAAAGAGACTGAGTTTTCCGTTTAAAATGCCCATGTTTTTTCTTTCAAAGGAGACTGAGTTTTCCATTTAAAATGCCCACGTTTTTTCTTTCAAATGAGACAGAGATTGTCATTTAAAATGCCCACGTTTTTGCTTGCAAATGAGACTGAGTTTGTTGTTTTAAATTCCCACGTTTTTGCTTCCAAATGAGACTGAGTTTTCCATTTTAAATGCCCACATTTTTGCTTTCAAACGATGGACTGAGTTGTTGTTAAATACCCACAATTTTCCATTAATTGGTAGCCTGTGCTTGCTAAGGTATGGCACAACGATTCACCATTAACTGGGACAGCGTTTTGCTACTGGTGTGACCATGTTTTTCCCTTTTAAATGGTTGACTACAGTTGCTGGATTGGACACCATTTTGCTTTAAATGTTGGTTGTGTTTTACTATTAATTACCATCTTAATTGCAATGATAAAAGCTATATTATTGCCTTATTAATTGCCATGTTATTTGCTACCGTGAATTAGTCATCAACAGATTCCTTCTTTTTGATTAATTGCTGCAGTGAGTTAAATGGTTAAAACAATATGAAATCGCCTTATTATTGAGCTATTAATTGTTATGTTAACAGTCATGTAATTTCCTTTTTACTGTTATGTTAATCAACATGTTAATCGCCTTGTTATTGCTTTATTACTTGTTATGATAACAATTATGTAAATGGCCTTTTCATTGCTAATTTAATCGTTAGGTAACTGCTATGTTAATTGCCTTCTTATATTGTGACAACGATGTTAGTAGTTAGCAGTTTCCTTATCAATGATAATAGACAACTAGTATTATTGGTTCGGTCAGTATAGCTAGACTACACTTTGAGATTAAATTGTTCATAGGTGTTATAATAGTAGCATCCTACATTAAGCTTGTTAATATTGTTATTCAAGTTAATGGATAGTTGGATGAAGATTTTGGATTAATGTAGAATTGCCCAATTAGGTTGTATTAATGATTAAAATTAGGTTGGTGAGTAAAGACTAGATTGTCAATTTTAGACTTGCTAAATTGATTATAATGGAGGTTAGATGGTATTTATAATTATATTTTAAATATTGCTTACTTAGACTTGCAAGATTGATTTTATTAATGTTAAATTAGCGGGGTGCATTATCGACTAATTGTAACTTTGACGTGCCCCATTTAGAATGGAACCCATGTTAAATAGATTGTATTCATTAACTGGTTTAGACTAGGTGATTGGTTGGGTTGGGGTCGATATCGTGTATTGGCTTGCATCATCCCTTGTCTTCTTCCTCTGGCGTTTCGTCGACCTGTTGTTGGGGTATGGGTGTGGTTTTTCTTATCAGTTTTCGGTTCCTAGCGCATCAATTTGTCTAGAGTCCTCGGTCTGGATAGCTTATGTTGCGCCAAGGTTATTGACACGTCTATCATTTGGGAACGACATGATTCTTGATGACAGGATCATGGAACACCCTATGGGATAGCGACGAGCGAGAACTTGGCTGGAGTCGGTGCGTTCTGTGTGAGTGTTGTCAAGCATTGCCAGTTTCTTTATGGCGCATGCGTTGAATGCCTCCAGGCATTGGGTTCATGCACCTAGAGGTTCTAGTCCTTGTTGTTTGGATGTTGCATTGGGATGGGGATGTTGTCCCTTAGCTTGTAGGCGTGGTCCTGTTGTGTCGGGCAAGTAGTCGTTCCTCCTTGTTGTTCTACACTTGATTCACCCAATTGCCCTTGTGTTAGTGAGTAGAGTCATAGTTGCCTGTTTGCCTGAAATGCATGCTTGTGTTCGTCATCAGTGGTGTGGTTAACTGTCGTTGTTGTCGCCTTTCTTCCAAACACACACAAAAAAATTAAAAAAAAATTGCACTGTTGTTTACTTGTAGTCGTAACGAAGAGGGGTCGTTACACCATTGGAGTGGCTCAAGAGGTTTTCCACAACATGAATTCTAGGAAGACAAAATATGTGGTTGTAAAGATCGATCTATCCAAAGCCTATGATAGATTCAGTTGGCTCTACATAAGGATGCTCCTAACACACTTGGCGTTTGAGATTCCTTTTATAAATTGGATCATGAGTTGTATATCGACTGTATCATTTGAAGTCCTCATCAATGGAACAACCTCTTCCTTTTTATTAGCATAATAGGGACTTAGACAAGGGTTCCCTCTATCCCCCTTACTCTTCCTACTAGTAGCATAAGGCCTCAGTAAGTCTATTGGTGAAGCAAAATCCATACGTGAATTCCAAGGTGTTTCCATCTACCCAACTCTAAGGATCACACATTTTCTATTTTTGGATGATGTTCTGATATTTTGTTGTGGAATGAGGGGATATGCGGAGAAATTAAGTCACATATTGGACCTTTTTGGGCATGCCACTGAGATGCAGATAAACACCCAAAAATCCACTATGTTGCCCAATCTTATGGAGGAAGAGAAGATTAACTTATATAAGGGGCTCTTCTCTTTTTCTCTTATTCTTTTTTATGAGGGATTAAAGTATTTGGGATTTCATCTCAAGCCAAAAAACTACACGAAGGAGGATTGGAGTTTTCTTGTAGCCAAACTTGAAAAGAGATTAAAATATTGGAGCTTCCACTGACTCTCCTAAGCAGGGCGATTGTTCTTAGTCAAGTTTGTTTTGGAAGCCATTATGGTATATTGGATCTCTTTAGCTTATATTCCGAAAGGAACACTTAAGAAAATAAGTCGTACATGCTTCAGATTTTTATGGGCAAGTTCAAAAGATCACTTTGTACTTCCATGTGTCAAATGGGATGTCCTGGATGTCCCCAAATTGCTAGGGGTATGGGGTCTCAAAAACATCCACCTTTTCTCCAAGGATCTTGTAGAAAAAATAGGATGGAGATTGATCTCAACAGACAACCTGTGGACTAAGGTGGTAACTCGGAAATATATGTTCCCCTATTCAGTGGAGGAATGGATTAGAAGGCCAATAAAGGAAACAATTAATTACTCTATTATTTGGAAAGCACTAATAAATCCTTTTTAGATTGTGGGGGATGGCTTAGCATGGAGAGTTGGGAAAGGAACCAAATTCATAATTAGCACTAATCCATGGCCAATAAGTGGTAGAATTCATCTACTTCCTACCTCGTTGATTGAGTCCTTACATAAACAAGGACTTTACTATCTTATACAAATTGTTGATAGCGACAAAACCACTATCTAGAGACAAGCATGAAAAGATGTTGCTCAACTTGGTCTAGGGGAGGAGTTTGATGCCGCATGGGATGATTACATTATATCCCTACAAATGGATCACATCCATATCATAGATAGAGAGGATGATTTATTTTGGAATCATAACCCCCATGGAATTTATACACCAAAAGAGGGATATACCCAAATCAACATAGATATTCTTTGACGTGAACCCTCTTGGTGGTGGAAAGGGGTGTGGAAAATAAAATGTCCATTAAAATAATTCCTCTTCCTATGGTTTATGATAAAAAATAAGGTTCCTACATGGGATAAGATGAGAATTCAACGCATGGAAGGTCTGGGTTGGTGCACACTTTGTAAATCGAAAGTGGAATCAATCACACATCTTTTTTTAAATTTCCCTTTTGTTCATCGGATCTGGACTGAATGCTTAGCTTCCCTAAATCAAGTTTGTAGATGGAAAGGGCCAAATATTGAAGAATCTTGGAGGGAGTGGATGACGAACCCACAAATAAAAACATAAAATCTCTCCCACTTATCATAAATTGGGGAGTCTCGCTAGCCTGGATTTATGTCATTTTCAATGAAAAATATTCCATTCCAGAGCACATAGTGGCTCAAAGTCTTATCATATTATCACACTTCCCTCAAGGGAAGGATGAACCTCAGGTGAGAAATGTTGTTGCAGAAACTGTGGATCAAACAAATCCATGGGCCTATTTTGATGGGGCCTCACAAAATGATGGACAAATCTGTGGGGTTGGGGCTGTTCTATATCTCTTTGAATCCCATTATTACAATTTAACTATGGGTCTCGGTCCAGGTACAGATAATTATGCAAAATTGATGGCCCTTTACAAGGGATAAACTCTTTACAAATATTTGGAGACTCTATGGTGGTTATAAACTGGATCATAAAAACCCAATTTTGTCACAACATCATACTTTCTCCACTCCTTGATGAAGTTTTTATTATCTTGGCTTCTTACATCCATTTTTCTATCCATCATGTTTACAGGGAAATAAACTGGATAGCATATAACCTCTCTAAAGAGGGTCTTCGGTTGGATCTTGGGCAGTGGAAAGTAACTGAATTTAGAGAAGGGAAAGCTCACAAGTTTTATCACATACCGTTTATATATCCTTTGGATCAGGAGGGACTTGTCCCTCATTCCTTATACCTATTTTGAATGGACCCCATGGCCAAGTCTCCTTTTTGACTCCTACTCTGTGGATCAGAGTTACTTCTTTTTGAAGAGAAATGCAACAATTTTGTTTGGTTTCATATATGTGGGTACATTTTTGACAATAGAACGAAGCTCCAATTCCATTTTATAGAGATACAGTACTTGTAGATCAATGTTTTACTCTTCCACAGTTTCAACACGATATGAATTAGGGGATGCTTTATATCTCGATATTTATTTATCACAACTATTTTGTATTTTTATATTTGCACATATATTGTATAGCCTTTGTCGAAGAGGTGAGCCGGTGGGACTCACTGTTTATAGCCTCTTACGTTTTGAGGATGAAATTTTTTCTTTGGGAGTTCTGGTGGACCAAATGCATGGTTATACATGCATTGTGCAAAATGTAAATTTTCTTTCTACTTGAAATAAAATTTACGCTTTTTTCCTAGGGAAAAAAAAAACATTTTGGTTTAATGCTTGGCAATATTTTAATTCGGTGCAGTTAGGAATGCCAATGAAATCCTACAACTCATTGGCCTATTTGAATTCAATTTCCTAGATAGCCTAAGAAAACTAAACATTGTTATTTGTTCTCATAATTCAAGTCAAAAGGGATTAAATCTACATATGGGTTACTAGTTTACATATCATCCTTCTCAATGCATCCCCCATCGAGAGCAGTTCTCATGTGCCATGTACTGACTCTTCTATTTAAGTAAAACAATTCTTGCATGTACTCTATAACTATGTCATGTAGATTTAGGAATAATTTTGTTTAGGCATCTATGTATCTTGAAATGTGTATTGTAGATGTTGGAATTTAAATAGATTTATAGGTCTATGATTCTTCTTATTATTTATTCAAGATTAATTTATGCATGCTTTAAATTAAGGAAAAAAGGGAGTGAAAAATAAAAAAATGGGTGAAAGGTTGTTTTTGTTATGTCTTGAAAAAACAGAATTGGGATATTTTATATTAAGTAAACTCTGTAACATAGCTCACGACAAGATTATGTCAACACTCTGCTTCAAAAATCTTAAAACAAGAATATAAAGAGAGAGTATATACTCGCTTATAGTTATATCCACGTAATGTTGTGAGTAACACATCCCAATATGTCTTTGTGATGTAGATTTTGTAAAAAGGACATAGATATTTAATTGTATTGAAAAGCATGCAGAATTAACAAAAGGCATGATAACTCGCTACTTCTTCAAGTGCTATTTTAGCTGAGTCCGAGTCCAATTTGACAATTTGCACATTTTATAGAAGTTGATGAGAAGTTGATGAATTGTTTCATCTTCCCCTGGTCCCCCATAGTTTGAATTAATAGACTACATATAGTTGGATACTCCAGAGTTGATCCTCTGGTCAAATTGATGACCATGTTTTGAAGCATGTGTCATGTATATGCAATCTAGTGGGATCTTCCAAGATTATCTTTGAATTGATATTATATTTCCTCTCATTGCTAGATGTTGGTTTAACAAATACTCATGTTGCAACATACTAATTTTTGACTCCTACATGCCTTAATCCCATCATGATGGACATAAAGATGTAACATTCTTTAAGCCTCAAACTTCTTCCAATGTTATCTCTCTTAATAGTGTCCATGGGTGTTTGAAAGCGAGACTCATATTTTCCACACACTTGGTTTTGTCATTTTTTGGAACTTCTTCCTTTAGCATACCTAAATTGTATACTTCAACTTTCCTAGGGGGTACCTTGAATTGTTCCAAGACTACTATAATAGAATGGCACTACTCCTCAACCCTTAGTGCACTATAGTTGTATCATAGCATATAATATCAATAGTTGAGTTGGTATGAGGATGGAGCACAAAAGGCTTGGAATGGATAAGTTGTCTTGTATTAAAAATGCACTCATATAGCTAATTTATCGAGTCTAGTTGGAATTTCTATTACACTGGTTAGCTAGTTGTTTGGATCTTGCATTAATTATCTCAATTGTGTCTCAAATGGAGGATACATGGCATCATTATCTTAGTCTTAATTGAAATCATTGGCACAAAAATATTTCAAAACATGGCATGTTCTCATTCATTAATTAGATTCGTGAACAACAATCAATGGGATAATAATTTCCACTGGTGTTGGGGAATGACGAGATCAATCAAGTCTTCATGGCTTTGCTATATGTGGGCCTAATTTTCTTGCTTATTGTTGGGATAATATCCCACGTGATCCTTGTTATGATCTTAATTATCCTTCATAATGACGAGTCTGCTTAACCCTCCTTGACATGTAGTGCACTTATATTGCTTGTCTCCTTCGTAGGCTTGGGCAACTAGGATTTACCTTGGCTCACGTGCATTGCAACTAACGACAAGGTATGGCCATATGTAATGAATGCAGTATATGGGTCGAGAGCCTACTCTTTATGTAGATGAAATAACATGAGTATTTATCCATTATTCTTGGCTTGACACTCATTCGAACTCAGACTTGTAGTTTAGGATTTTATTTGGCGATGGTTTGAAATGTGAAAAGGCTTGACTAGTAGTTATGTTGAAAACAAGTGGTTGGGCCATGGGCCAAATAAAAGTATTTGTAAACAAATATAAACCGTCCATATTGTTTAAAAGTACCGTGAAGTGAGATGACTTGAATGTAATTCTCACATTATATTATGTCTTCCTTATTGCCTTGAACAGGTGTCTTGGACAATTTCAAGATGCAAATGGGCAGTTCTTTTGCAATTCCACTGGTAAACAAGAAGGAGGAGGAGATAAACAACTGAGAAGCATGTTGACATTATTTCGAGCTTCAGAAATTTCATTTGCAGGAGAAAAAGTGATGGACGAGGCAAAGGCATTCACAATGGAATATCTAAACTATTTTTTAATAGGAGTGAAGATAATGGACATCAATCAAAGCCTTTTGAGAGAGGTAAGCCATAAATACTTTTTCAAAGTCTCAGGAAAAAACGATTACTTCATGTGTTGTACTCTTGAATGTACACTCAACATCGTCAAAAGATTGATTATATTTGATTACTGTTCTCCAGGTGAAATATGCATTGGACTTCAATATTCTGCAACGTGCACATCAGAGAGATGCAACTTAAGTTCATAGTAAAAAAAAATAACAACGATCTTCTAAGATTACTAATGATCAAAATTTGTTGGGTATGCCAAAGTTCTTGAAAACTTTATAACAAAGAAGTAAGGGTAATATGTAGAAGAATAGATTGTAATAATGAATACCTTAATCTAACTGTTGTCTGAGACTAACAGGTCCATAGCAATAAACGAAGAAAAATGTGGCAAAACAGACATTATAGCAAGCATATCCAAATCCTTGTGATGAAACAGGAAGCCAAAATAAGCAAACCCTCAAGCATTTGCAAAGAAAAATGAAACAGTGTTTACATGGGGAATGTTAGAATCTTCACATGGGCTTGGACCATGTCTCCAATAGCTCATTGCTCCACCCACGAAGTCGTTTTTTACGATGTTGAGAGGAACAGAGTCACGATGGTGTTGCTCCATGCTTTGTGAAATATATATAAATTAGCACAGCTGTTAATATAGTAGTTGGAGAACGTCCAAAGGTATTCGTTGGTAAAGAATTTATTAAATTTTATTATTGATTAATAAATAAAGGGTTGCGTTTCATTTATTTATCTGGTGTTAATATTTTAATTTATGTTAATTACTTATTGGCAATCAGTTAGCTATCAAAGTAATTTTAATTTTTTATTAGCTATCAAAGTAATTTTTAAATATGATTAGGTAAATGTAAAAAAGTAAACATATAAATGGATGTCTTTATATGGATGTCTTTATAATCACTAGGAAGTTAAGTTAATGATTGAAATCACAGCCATTTATTTTGTGTGACTACACAGAATATTCCAGCCATATTTAATCCTATCCATAAAAAACTTGTTAAGCACTAAACCCCTATTAAATCTGCCCATTATCATTATTATAAAGATATATTATAATATTTATAAAACTTTATAAAAGTAAACAACTTAATATAAACTTAACTTAACTGATATTAAATTGCAACGTGTAACTTAAGCAAACCATGAATGCAATGTGTCCTTATAGTTGACATTTGTTATTAGTGTTATTAGTTATCGCTTATCAATACTTTATTAAGTCTGTTAATAGAATTATTCTACTCAAAAAGAAAAGGAAAGTCTTAACGCACAATCTCTGCATCCTCCCAGGTGGCTTAACCTGGACTGGCTCCTCCAGGTGTCGTAGCTTTTACACGATACAGGGACGACTACCTCTACCAATTTGACTACGCACTGTAGATTATGTTCTACCAGAAAATTATCAAATTTTTAGCATACACAAAGCATTATGCAAGTGAATAGTGCGGTGTGCATGTTGTTTATTGGAACAAGCAAGAAATTGATTAAATGTCAAAAAAATTCAGCCTCCGAACCTATGAAAGCTTCAGAATTTAAGGAACCCCACTTCCCTGGAAGGTGTATAAAGACGAGTCAGGTAGGAAACAAACTCTTCCTTCCATTGGATTTCCTGTTTTTAAAGATTTTATACTTGTTTTTAGTTGGGCTGTAAGCTCCATAATCTACTTAATTTAGAAGTAAGATTAAAATTGAAAAATACAATTTTAAAGAAGGAAGAACAATTTTTTATTGCGTCACCTACATGCAAATAAACAATTAACAGCTTCGATGTTCTCCTTAATACAAAAAAATATGATGCAAAGTCTCCACAAAAGTAATTTTCGGATGCACAAGGAGATTAAACACACGAGCGACCAATCATTGTGACAAGCCACCACTCACTCAAATTTCATTGCGACAAGCCACTAGTCCTTAGATTTCCATTAAAAACGCAGAGCCAAAAAATCCTACCATGATATATCTGATTAGTGCATAAACTAGAATCTTTGGGTGGCTTGATTTTATCTGCTGGATAGGAGAAGTAACCGGAGCAAACAGAAGTTGGAACAAGAAGGTATGTGGATCCGTATGCTTACTTTGCTCATATATTCAAATAGATATATAAGTAGGAATGTGAAAATACCTCCATTTCTCCACAAACTATTTTAACTCTCTCTTGCATGAAATTTTTGATGGTTTTGTCACCTGTTATCATGTTAAAAAAGAAAAAAAACGATGTCAATGTAGATTAGCTCTAGATGGAAAGAAGCAACATTAAAATGAAGTGAAAATTGAATACCATTGATGGCATACTAAGTATTACTCATTGCAGATCGTGATGGTTCCCAACTGCGAATGAAGAAATCAACACCTAGTGAATAGTGAATGAATAAATCAGAAATCATCACAACAGAAGACGTGAGCTGCATGCAAACCACCCATCAAATGAAGAAATGAATGCAAACCACCCCAAAAAAATGGAGAAATCGGCACAAGAGAAGCAGAAGAGTTAAGGAGTGTGCAGGTCACCCAACGAGCGAGGAAATTGGCATAAAAGAAGAGGTGAGCAGTGTGAAGACCACCGAGCGAATGAAGAAATCGGCACAACAGAAGAAGAGGTGAGCGGTGTGCAGACCACCCAACAAATGAAGAAATCCGGCATAACAAAAAAAGAGAATAGGAAATATAGGGCTTGTTGTGCCACATTTAACAATTATGTTGTGCGTGTCATGAAGAGGACATGCATGAAAAGGACTTTGTACGTGTAACCAAAGAAGATATGCTATAAACATTGGGAGGAAGTATAAAATTTAATGTTAGGAACTAATGCTAGAGATCAGGTCTAGCATTAATCCTTAAAGTCCAAAACTCTCCGAAAACTCTCTCAACAATGTAAAATTTATTCTAAGTTTGTCTCTATATGAGGCCAAATAAGACATCAAACTAAAAAGTTACAATAAATAATAAAATTCAATCTAGAAAATTGTATAGATCGAAAAAACTTTGCTTAAAATTTTTGTTAGCATTGGTTTGTGTGCACATATTGGACAACCTATTACTAATAGTCCCCAACCCTAAGGATAGGAACTAATAAGAGGGATCAGACCTCATAATTTGGGCATAATGCTTAGTAATATAGAAGAGTAAGGAGCTCTTTTTGACATCTTTTTCTAAATGATTTAAAAAAATTAATTCTCCTTATTTTGAAAGATAATGTAATATGTAGGGTGATAAGGTCGAGGGTTAGAGGTGAGTATAGGTATAGTTAAACTCATCCATTTGAAAATAGTATTTATAGATTTCATCCAATGATCATCCTTGTAATGAATCCCATCAATAAATAAATATGGAAATTATAATTGAAATTATAATTTTGAACCAAAGGTAGAGGGTTTGACAATAATGCAAGAGTAGGAAAAGATGTGGCGAGGGGTGAAAATGGCATGGATAGTAAAGACAAGTGAATCAAAAAAGGTAGGTGAGATGGGTATGATGACGAACCAAGACATAAGGAAGTGTATCTTAGAAGATAAAACCATGATCACAAATCACCCATCTTATGATCATGCCCAAATAACAACATGAATTTCACCAAGTGATACCATAACTTGGAATATACCACTTGTACCATCACATTGGAACCACAACTTATCACCTATGCATCACAAATACACTGAAACCATAACCTATCATCTATTTATCATAATCTAAACAAACAATATTTCATAAATTTTGAGTTTCCATAAGTGGTGGAAACCCCAAGATGACGTCAAACTAGTTAGAGACCTGGACTAGGATAGAGAAATCTTGAAGGACATTGAATCTTTGTTAAAAAAATTTGAATCATGGGTGAGCCTAGAAACCCTTTTACAACTTGTAAATTTTGACCAAAAATGTGGTCAATAGATATCTTGCCTTCTATCTGTCACTCTTTTCTTAAACCTTTCCAACCTTCTACAATTATTAAGTTTAACTACATGTAACAACCCAAATGCAATGTATTTGTCTTTCTTGCAAGATTCATTTGAGTGTTTACTCATTTTTTGTTGTAAAAAAAACTGGATTGATAATGCTGAAATGATTGTTATGATTCATCCTTTTTAGATAGACGAGTTTTTGGGAAAGAGTTCCTTCCCGAGGTATAGGAAGAGAAATACACATTAACCAAAATATATGGAGGGGAGGGGGGAGAAAGAAAGTCCATTTTTTTGTCCATTTTGATGTCAATTCTGAGTAGTTTGTGCATTTGGTGCAAACATTCCACTTGTACTTGGGTGATTTAATTGATGGACAACCTCCTATTTTACCTTTATTTATTGATCTAAGACCTTGCTCGAGAAATCAAGAGATTAACCCTGCAATACATGAAGCTACTCCTACATGGGAATTTAACCAACCACATCTTGCCACAAATGTGGATGGTTAGGGTAAATTTAATCCTCTTAGAGTTGATGGTTGGGGAAATTATAAAGAATCCCCCCATTCTACTTCCAATGCCTCTTCTTACCCTCCTAAAGCTATTGATTAAGATGTGCCTCCTTTTCATGACTGCTAATGTTTCCCCTGCTTTGGATAGGTTGAAAAATATAAATGAAGACTCACCCATGCCTCCTCAAGGTTCCATAAAGGCATTTTTTATAACCACAATACTAATATTCCTGCTAATACCTCCCCAACCAAGAGATTGGAGGAAGACTATGCTACTTTCGACTCTCATTCCCATTGTGTTTCTCCTTTAGGGGGGGGGTGACAATTGATATATCTCTTGATCATCTCTGCCTAGAGATGAATTCTCACCTTAGGCCCACCCCAAGAAAAACTCAAACCTCCTCCTCTTCTAGATCGAGAACTAATTTTCCTTAGTCCTATGCGTAAATTGGTTTGGTTCTACACTTGGTGATGGGAAGACTAATAGTCCTTTATTTTTTGGATATGGTGAAACACATTTTCTTGTATAATGGGATTATAGAGTTCCATTTTAAGTAATATGGATGGGTCTACTTCTATTTTGATCCGTGAGATGATTTTCTTATATCCACATGGTAATTTTATGTTTTGATGTTGTTTGTAGCATAGAAGTGATGGCATGATATTGGTATATGCTTGATTTATGTGGAAGAAATATGTGGGCATATTTATGCTTGGTCTTGAAATGATAGAGCATGACATTATTTCGTTTTCTTTGTCATTTAAATGTTATGTTTTCTTTATTAGGATTATAAAGAGGCAACCATAAAGGGATTAATGGGGTTATAGGGGTATTTTTTGGATTTATAAAGTTGTTGCAAGCTTTGGGAGCTCACAAACCATGGTAGCTTTGGTGTCCAAGTTGCATTTGAAGGTGGGTCCCCTTCAGTTGAGTTCTTTTTCTTGAGTCTTGAACCTTGGAAATATTATGTTTTATTTTTGTAACCTCACTTTCGAAGCCATAAAGGCCAATTTTATTATATTATTTATTATATTCTCCTAAATGCAATTAGTAACTTCTTATGTCCTCGAAGTTAGTATAAAGTGAAAATATGGAGAGACACATAGGAGAAGCACAATATATGCTAAAAATTTACCAATTTGCATTGGATTTCTGATATTCACACCCATTATTTACTCTCTAGAGAATCTAATGGTGTTGGTGATAGTAAGAGTATTTTCTACAAATTCAAGAAGTAAGTGGGTGAAATTATCCCTTTCTGACACTGATATATATTGAATTTTGATTGTTGCAATTGATTGTTTTATTCTAAATATGATGGTATCTAATTACATAAAAGGGCTTACAAAATTCATATACCAACTCAAGGGTTTATTTTCCTTTTTTGAAGTTAGGGCTACTTTACTTTCATCTATTGTTGGTTTTTATTTCTATATTTTGTCATTGTAATGTCCCTAAAAACTTAGGGATAAACTGGGTGGCAGGTGTGGGGCAAAGGGTGGGTGTGCGGGGGGGAGTGTGGGGGTCATTTTTTATATTGATTGAAATCGTGAACTAAGTTTTGAAAGGGGCTTGGGTAGAGCTACCAAAAATTAGGTTGAGGTGTTTGCACTATATCAATGGTTAAATATTCTTGACCCAAGTTGTATAAGTGATTTGATTGTCATTAGCGATTTCATAATAATTATTAGACTCATGCATTACTTCTATCTGAATGATGGAAATTTATCAATGCTCATTTGGAGAATCCAATACAAGATTAGTCACTTTGAATAAATATAGTTTTTCCACATCCCAAGAGAAAGGAATGAATAGGCTTACCACATGGCAAACAAAGCCTCTCACCTTGATTGTGGAACCTTGAGGGAAAAAGGGGGGGTTTCCATCTCCCCAATTTCTTCATCATTTTTTTATGATTTATCCAAAGTTTTGCGTGCTACTTTCTATCCAAGACAAGTGTCATATTAAATTTAATAAGGGATGATGGAATGTGAGGCTCACCATAATCACTATACCAACACACCCTTCAATCATAGTGAGGGATCAACTCTATCAATTTGTCTTTAATTTGACCCTATACAAAGATGGGATAATGGAACATGTTTTGGGTATGGACAAATGGCTCATCGACATTCATGTATTCACACTTGGAGAATCCTTGGAGGAGCACAATTTAGAAGCATTTCTCCATATCCTAGGTTTGGTGGTTTCTTCGAGGAATATTTGGCTAGATCTTGAGGTAAATTTGCATTCCTTATCCTGGGTTTGTGTCCTAGTTAAATTAAAATGTGTCCGTCTCTTCACATTCCTTATTAGGGGAAATTTGGTTGAAAAATGGTCCTACCAACCCTAATACAAATTCCATGTCATCATGTATTAGCCAATCAAAATATTCTAAAAATCAAAAGAGGTGCATGTCTTATGTAATTTTTTATTATATAATTTGGAGATATGTGGAATTTTTTAACAATATAATTTGTTTACCTTAAGCATGATTGTTGCCCAGGCCCAAAATTGTCTTGGATATTGAGTGAAATGAATATACTAACTGATTTTCCAATCTTTTTAATAAATAAGAGATAGTATTATTGAGGTGCCTTTAATGCATTATCACACTCATGATCACCAACATTAATTAAATTCAATACATATACTAAATAATAATATATAATATACTATAAAAAAAACGTAACTAAATTTAATATATATAATAACAAATAATATATAACATATCAAATTATATATTATATTATTATATATTATATAATATATAATAATATTATATTATATAATAATATTATATTATATAATAATATTATATTATTATATATTATATATTATTATTATTAATTATATATTATATATTATTATTATATAGTTATTTCATGGGCAGCTTTGATAAAAGTGAAATAATCATGTGTAACTTCGATAAAAGTGAAATAGTAATATAAAATGTCTACATGGCATTATTTTATAAGTTTATTGATTTTTCCTTAGGAAGCCCATTTTAAGTTGAAATTTCCTCTAATCTGAGTTTATGTTGGAAAATTTATGGATTTTCCTTTCAAACCTATTAGAAATTCGAGGGAATTATCGTGTTAATTCCTCAATCAAAGTTTGTCCCTCTATGCTCTTTGGTTATAAATTGGTGGTGAAAGCGGTTCTCAAAGATGACAATGGAATTTAGTATAAGGGTTTGGAATTGGTGGATTATAGGGAGTTTTCATTGGACATTTGATAGTATGGTGAGATACTACCACCTAGGGCAATGCCCCCTCTCTAAAATTGTTGGCATCCATTGTGTAGTCAATTTTAAGAGGCCCTTATTGCATATAGTAGGACATCCATATTTATTGCTACAGGGAAAACTCATACCCAAAAGAAAAATCATAGTAATGGGATGGTAGTTATAATGGAAACTCTATTACAACAAAATAAGCACATAGATAATTTAGAATCTAAATGTAGTTATTTGTACCATTAGGTATCAAGTTTGGCTAGGGACCCTTAGTCAACTACCTCTAACTAAATATTGTCCATTAGTTCATATGTTGAGGTGAACATCAAGGAAGAGACTATTTAGCAGATGCTTAGAGAGGTTGACATGGATGGCATGGACTAGGACCTGTAGCCTTCTCCATTGAAACAAGAGGAGGCTTAAAAGAAGCATGTTGTTAAATAGTTTTAGGCATTCTCATGTTTTTTGAAGTTAGTCTTTTTTTAGATGTATTTTCCAGGATTTATGTTAGAATTTTTTTTTGGACATCCTATGTGAAGGATAATATCATCTTTATCATAGTTAATTTGTAAGTTTTTGGACTTTTTCTAAAACATGGACTGTGGGAAAACCCATTTTTTTCTCATTATGTTGTCCAATGAGGTTGCAACAACTTTCTAATACAAAAATTGACCATACTTGTTAAAAATGGAAAAGAAAGAAAAACTTTGGGACAAACTAAGTCCTCTGAAGCTTGGTTTTCCATGTAACCACTAGTATTGCTTATTTTGTGATTGAAACTAAATGATTATCACACAATAAAAAATTGGAGTTTGTGTCATACTATTTTCACTTGTTTATCTTTTGTTGTTATTTGAGAGAAATTTAATTGTACTTATAGTTCACTTAATAACTTTTCTCTCTTCATTCAATTTTCAAGCCTTTGGTTCTTGAAATCTATTTATGTGATTTCTTTTCTATTACATGCCATTTATTTCCTTCTTTAGTTATTTAATTGATATCTTTAACTATTACAAAAGGAACTAGAAATATGAAGAAAATTAAATACCAACGTAGTGGATCTATCATGGATAGAGAGGGATCACAATTTTTTTCAATTTCATTTTTTTTTTAAATTGAAACACACCATTGAAATTGTTTAACCACCATTGTATATCCATATTAATTCCATATATATGATGCACCAAGAGAGATCAAATCCCTTGAGGTGAAAACCTATCTTCAAGTTTTTTCAATCTATTTTTTTTTTTTACCTAGAGGGACTTGATCCCTCTCTATGCATGCTAAGTTTAGAGTTAAGATGGATCTACATTGGTTCTTATCACACACACACATGCCATGTGTCAAATCTATGTTGAGTATGGGAGGAATTATGCATATCCCTTATATCGAGGAGCACATCATTAAAATGTTTTGACCAACCATACTAAATTTTTTACTTTTGATTGCTTTATATATAAAGTTGATATCGAAATATTTTACTTAAGGTGAACATTGAAATAATTTGTTTATGGTTAACATTGGAATATTATTTTAAAATGTCATATGTCAACTCCATGTTAAGCATTGAAGGAATTACACATCTCCCTCATATTATGATGTAAAAGGAACCTATCACCATAATAAGAATTTTTTTACTTTCAATTACTCTCTCTCTC
>ML778199.1:1192707-1207518 GCA_009831015.1 Picea engelmannii | reverse complement strand
TATATATATATATATATATATATATATATATATATATATATATATATATAAAGTTGATATAACTTTTTTTTACTTAAATTGGACATTAAAATATAATATTTATGGATGGCATCTAAATATTTTTTTAAATGCCACGTGTTAGCGATTAAGCTTGTCATGTTCTGGTGGATGGTGATTTTGGCCTAGGTCTGTGATTTTGCCTGTCTTTTCCCCCTTTTTGTGTAGACCCGATCATAGATTTCTCCTCCCGACACATATTTTCCTTTGTTGTTTTCTTTAATCCTTTGGTCGACTGGTTTTCCTTGTCGAAATTTACCTGAGAGATATCGGCCCCGATATTTTTTGTTCCCCCTATGGCCGATTACTTCTCTTTTTGCCTCTATTATTGAGTCTTTGTTTTTTCCCAAGTCCTAGCCGTGTCGTCCAAGTCTTCATTATTGCAGGCCGCAACACTCAGAGCGGTCTTATATGGAATCAAGCGAGCGCGGGAATCAAGATTTCAAATGTTGAGATATTATGCATCAAGCATCGCGAAATCCCGATTCACGAAGGGGAAGATCTAGGCCGTCCGTTTGTGAGAAGCAGAGGGTCATTGATTTAAATTTGGTGATTTCAAGAAATGGGAGTTCAGGGTTCTCATCGACAAGTGCACCCATAGTCCAAAGCCCCGAAATGCGAAATCTTGATTTCATGATTTCGCGAATCAGAGGTTTCCCAGGAGCATCATCTCTTTCTCCCGAAACGTGAAATCGCGAAAGCTCCCAGAAATTGGGTCCACAGTCCCAGTGCTCGGTCACAAAGGAAGCAAGTACAGGAAAGGTGGCCAGCGCTCGTTGAATAGTCGACATTTCGTATTGTCAAGGGAACGATCTTGGCTGTCCATTTTGAAGTGAGTCTGACCACCGTTCTTAGCGACCGTTTTGCGATTTCGGGCATCGCGATATTGAAGCCAAGATGGGGTGAAAACTCCCGAAATGAGAAATCCTGAAACATCATGTGGGACAAGCGTGAGGCCACGGCCCACAATCACATGGGGCGGTTGAAAAGAGCCACACCAAAGGGGTCAAGAGCGCTTTTATTAACAACAGAGGAAGGCAACATGGTTTCAAGGTGTCAAGTTTAACTCAACAAGTTAGGAGTGCCGCCTAAGAGCATTCATGGACGTCTGGGCTCGTGCCGATCCTAATAAGGGTAGTTAATGAAGCTGAAGAAGGTTGTTGAAACCTCGTTTCAACCATAAATAGGAAGCATGGAAGCACCGGTCGTGGAGGCGGGCTATAGGTCACCCTGTCTTGAAATTTTCCTGCAAAACCCATACTGTCTTAGATTTGCGTCTGACAAAGGAAAGCCTGTGAAGTCTAACATAAGGAGAAGAAACACAAAGCTTTTTATGCAGGGGTCCAATTGCGTCCTTGGGGGACGTTAGCAGTTCTGAGTATATATACTCATGTTTTATATTTTGTAAGTGTCGATGGTTGAGTGAAGCTCCCGATTGTAAAGATTTAGTAAAAGCCTCTGGTTCTCTCGTTATGTTATGTATTTGAGACTTGTTGTCTAATGAAAGTCAGTTTCCTTTTCATCTCTTTGTAACGACTGTATTAGAACACTCGGGCATGGAAGATCCAGTCGAGGATAGTTGTGTTTGTGTGATGTATGTTTGATCACAGTGACACTGATGTCGGTTTTAATCAGTTCCCTATGTTTCTTTCCTTCCAACACTGAATGACCTGGGCATGGACGATCCAGTCCAGTGATTACCATTGAATTGTGATGTATGATTGATTTCAGTTCATGATAATTTCATTTAGTTCCCTGTAGCTTTAAGCCAAGAAGATCTTCTCTTTCGAGTTCTCTTCTCCTTTGGCTGCCGAAAGACTAGAGGTCCACAGCAAACCACTTCGTGTTCTTTAGGTTCTCCCCCCTACTCACCACTATGTAGCAAATCACTGACTGAAGTTAGACTAAGACCTCACTTGTCTATGTATGCTAACCCAGTTTTCTGAGTTAAAGCAATATAATCTTGAGACTGTGTCCATTAGACTACCCTTAAATTTATTCATTGTGACATACAAACTGATGGGTACTGGGCTTACCTCTGCCGCAATCTAGATGTGACTTCTGGTGCTAACATTTCTGGCGTCGTTGTCGGGGATGAAATTGAAGATTTTCCCTGGGATTGAATGACAAAGCTTACTAGTTCTGAAGGTGCATCAGAACTTAGTACATTAAAAATTGCAACTGTGCACCTAGCGACTCCATTGTGGTGACTCCATTGAAGCGGATCCACCGGCGACTCCATTGTTTCAGCTGTGGCTTCTAGAATTAGACACATGAGGTCTACTCCACTTCTACCTTTAGAAACACCTAAAGTTGACCCAGAGAAAATTGTCAGAAAGGGAAAGGCCCTCCGAGAAGGTACTTCTACTGTTGAACCAAGTATTTCTGATAATTTCCACTATCCTTCTTTAGAAACTCCAATTTTTGCGTCTCATTCCCCTGTTATACCTTTTGTTAGAGTTTCCCAAACTTTAAATTTTGGGAGTGTTCCTATTGAGTTTTCCCCTCCTGGTCTGGGATTGGAGGGAGAAACCCTTATCACTCCTCTCTCTCCTGAAATTGTATCGTGGTTTAGACCTGGTGCGTCTGAAGATTTTCCCACCTCGAGATTTACCACTCCTCATCTTGTTGTTGCTGCTACAGACGAAGAAACCTCTTTTCCTTCAGGCCCTTTGGCCTTTTCTTCAAATCCTCTGCTGCTTCCCTTTCCTCCCAGAGGCTCAGTCCCAATCTCCCCAGTTCGAACCCCTTCTCCTCCTAATTCTCCTCCACCTCATATCCCTATGGCTGGTGCTTATTTCCCTGGAAACATAATGGATGCCATAGTGGCTGCAAGATATGCCCCTCTAGTCCTACCTCAGCCAATGAATTCCCTCCTTGCTAGAGATTACCTAAAATATATGCCTAAGTTCACTAGAGGGGAGGACATAACTGCTAAAGAGCACCTTGTTGCCTTCTACATTTATGCAGACAATCTAAATATTGAAAATGAAGATGTATGGATGAGAGTATTTGTTTAGATCCTTGATGGTGAGGTTAGGAAGTGGTTCAGGCAATTAACCCCTGGATCTATTTCTTGTATCGAGGTTCTAGATGATGCCTTCTTGAGACAATGGGGGGATAAAAAGGACTTTATGTACTATATCACAGAGTTTGGGTCCCTGAAGAGAAAAGAGGGAGATTTTGTTTCTGATTTCTCCAAAATATTCAACAATATGTACAATAAGATCCCTGCTGAGATAAAGCCTACATAAGCCTCTGCCAAAATCACTTATGCTAGTGCTTTTGACCCCAATTTCTGCCTCCTTCTCAGGGAAAGAAGAGCTACTTCCATGGCTCATATGCAAGATGCATCCTTGGAAGTAGAATCCAATGTATTGGCAATTGACAGACTTAGGAGAAAATCCGACA
Source organism: Picea engelmannii (assembly GCA_009831015.1). Lineage (NCBI taxonomy): Eukaryota > Viridiplantae > Streptophyta > Pinopsida > Pinales > Pinaceae > Picea > Picea engelmannii. The sequence goes on along the minus strand of ML778199.1, from coordinate 1,204,050 downwards.
GAGACAGAGGAAGAGGAAGATCCGAGGCCTCAACCTATGGTTCTTCTACATCCTACCCTCAAGTAGATGAATTAACCAAGATGGTGAAGTCCTTGTCTGCAGAAATGGAGAACATGAAATTTGAAGGGAAGTAAGGTTATACGAATTTCCCAAATACTGATAACAGAGGCAGCTTTAGGAGGCCGAATAACAATGCTCCTCAGATTATGCCAAGGGATCAGAGGGACAGAGACAAAAGTGATCAGAAAATCCATACTCCCCTTCAAAATAACCTTGTTATTGATGAGGAAAGGGAAGAAGAGGAGCTTGACCCTAAAATTCACTATATTGGAGACACCTCCCCATTTCTCCATTTGACTTAATTCGCATATGAGGAATCCCTCCTAAACAGTCAAATAAATGAGCTAAGCAAGGGAGAAAAGGCCAATACCAGTCCCAACAAATACAACCTTCGGTCCAAGAGGAAAATATAAGATTCTGACATCCCTGCTCAGCCTCCCAAAGAAGAGAAGCCTACTAAGCATGCAACAAATAACATTAAGGAAAAGAAAGCTCATAATCCCTCGCCAATAGCCAAAGACCCTGTCCCAGAGGTGAGAGAAATTCTGAAAACCCCTTCCTCCTTTATCTTTGAGCATGAAATTCAAAAGATCGGAATCCCTGTCTCCCTGACAAAGCTATTCAAGCATGAAGACTTCAAAAGGTCCCTCTCTAAGCTATTGCAGCCCAAACCACCCTGTCATTCCATAGACTCAGTAAACCTCCAAGATGAAAATCCTGCAATCATATTAGGTCCTATGGTAGAAGACAATGATGATTCATCCCATCCCTTCTACACATCCCTGAACATGCATGACAAAGTGTTGCACAACTGTCTGATGTATTCAGGGGCTTCCCATAATCTCATGCCCAAAACTGTCATGGAAGAATTAGGATTGGGAGTCACAAAGGCTTATCGTGATTTGTATTCTTTTGACTCAAGGAGAGTGCAATGTCTTGGGGTCATCAAAGATCTGGCAGTAACCTTGTTTCAACTGCCCATGGAAAGTGTGGTCATGGATATCGTGGTGGATGATGTTCCTCCCAAGTTTGGCATGTTGTTGTCAAGATCTTGGATAAAAATACTTGGGGGAACCTTGCAGATGGACCTCACATATGCTACCATTCCAATCTTTGGAGGGGAGCATAGGAGATTGTACAAAGAATCTCAATTGGCCTACATTATCAGTGATGAAGCTGATCCTACAAATCATCCTATCTCTTCCTTTGATACTAATTTGGGTTCCAGTGAGTTGCAACTCACTGATGCTCTTGAGCCCCCTCTTGAAATAAGAAATCCTATTTCTCTCTCTGTGAATATTCTCCTCCAATTACCTCTGTTTGGAAAATTTTCTTTGATGGAGCTTCTTCTAAAGAAGGTGTTGGTGCTGAGGTAGTTTTTGTTTCCCCTGCTTAGGAAACCACATCTCTATCGTACAAATTAGAATTTGAAGCTACCAATAATGTGGCAGAGTATGGAGCTCTTGTTTTGGGCTTAAGGGCTGCAAAGGACATGGGGATTGAAGAGATATATGTGTTTGGAGATGCTGAATTGATTATCCATCAGATCAGAAACATTTATCAGGCCAAACACCCTCGCCTTAGGAGTTATAGAAATGAAGTATGGGACCTCATTGACAATTTTTTCCTAGCTTTCAACATATCATTTATTCCAAGAGGAGAAAACACTATGGTTGATTCTATGGTTGTTTCAACAAACAATTTTAGAGTTCCTCTGCCACCTAAACTCGGGTACAATGTAGAAGTGAGATATAGACCCTCTATACCTGACAATGTCAAGCATTGGAAAGTGTTTGAATATGATCTTGAAATCAAAATATCCTGGAGACTGTTGATGAGTTTTCAGCATTATATATTGATCCAGATCCTAATCCCAAAATACATCCTCATACTGGTGCATTTCTGGAAAAAAATTATGACCATCATATTGTTCAGTTTCCCAGCAATCACATTCCAAAAGGAATGGTTCCTTTGGAAAGATTATTTGACAAAAATGATGTGGCAGCGAAGGGTAAAATCTCAAATGATGACGCTAATGCAACGAAGTGCAACATTGGCACAAAGAAGGAGCCAAAGTTTTTCAAACTATCAAGCAGCTTGACAAGAAAGCAGAGGGTCGAGTATGTTGAGTTATTAAAGGAATTTTCTGATGTATTTTCCTGTACCTATGAAGACCTCAGAACATATGACACAACTGTGATTGAACATAAGATTCCACTGAAAGAGGAGGCCAAACCATTTAGGCATAAATTAAGACAAATAAACCCTATGTTGTTGCCTATTATGGAAAGAGAGGTAAAGAAGCTACTGGATGCCCAAATCATCATACCCTTGAGATATTCAGAGTGGGTGGCCAATCTGGTCCCAGCAAAGAAGAAGAGTGGGGAAATCAGACTTTGTGTCGATTTCAGAAACCTGAACAAAATCTCAAAGAAAGACAACTACCCCATGGCAAAGGTGGAACACATATTACAAAGGGTAACTGGCGCATAAAGGATATCCATGATTGATGGATTTTCAGGCTACAATCAGATCTCAGTCCTGCCTGAGGATAGAGAAAAAATGACCTTCACCACTCCTTGGGGTACGTTCATGTAAGCCAAAATGCCCTTTGGATTGATGAACACAGGGGTGACCTTTCAGCGAGCCATGGATATAGATTTCATTGGAGAAAGGGACAAGTTTGTGGTCATCTATTTGGATGAAATTACAATTTTGTCTAGGCCTGACAGAGAGCACTGTGAGCATTTGAGAAGGGTGTTCCTGAAATGCAGAAAGTTTGGTCTCTCCTTAAATCCCAAAAAATCTTCGTTTGTCATGAAGGAGGGAAATTTGTTGGGCCACATAGTATCAGTCGAGGGAGTCAAGATTGATCCCAACCAAGTTGAAGCAATTTGAACCTTGTCACTCCCAATATCTAAGAAAGAAGTCCAATCTTTCCTGGGAAAAATTAATTTTCTAAGGAGGTTTGTTTCCAATTTTGTTGAGATGGAAAAGCTTATAATATCCATGTTGAGGAAGGGAAATGAAGTTAAATGGACTATTGAGTCTCGAAATTCCTTTGATCTAATAAAGAAGGCCTTGACTAAGGCACCCATACTTATCAGTCCTGATTACTCAAATGATTTCTTTATTTTCTCATTTGCTTCATTTGACACTATAGCGGTTGTTCTGTTACAGAGGAATGTTGAAGGGTTGGAGCAGCCCATCTCCTTTTTTAGTAGGGCATTGAGAGATGCTAAGGTAAAATATGACATGATGGAAAAGAAGGCCTATGCTTTGGTTAAAGATCTCAAGGATTTCAGAGTCTATGTCCTGCAGTAAAAAATCACTGCATATGTCCCTTCAACTGACATGAAGGAAATTCTCATTCAGCCGGACATAGATGGAAGGAGGAGTCAATGGATTGCCAAAATCCTCGAATTTGACCTGGAGATAAAGCCCACCAAATTGATTAAATGTCAAGGTTTATCCAGACTCCTGGCCGAATCTAATTGCAAAGCCTTGGGGGTAAGCTTCATCAATGAATGCTTAGAAAATCAGCAGGTTGAACCATATGATACAAATTCTCATGCAGACCCCCCATTAGCAGGATGCCCTTGGTACAAGGATGTCATATATTTTCTACAAGAGTTGTGACCCCCCGATGGCATGCAAAGGAATAAGGCAAGAGATTTAAAGCTCAAAGCCATTAAATACTACCTTGTTGGTAAAAATTTATATTGGAAAGACCCCTTGGGGGTACTTCTAAGATGTTTAGACCCACACGAAGCACAAAGGATTATGTCAGACTTTCATGATAGTTCGTGTGGGGGGCATCACTTCTGGAAAATGATGGCTCATAATATTCTCAGGGCTGGTTATTTTTGGCTCACTCTGTTCACTGATGTTTGCACAAAAGTCAGAGCTTGTGCTAAATGTCAAAAATTCTCAAGAAAGCAGTAGCTAAAGCCCCTGCCATTGAAACCTGTGATTACTTTAGGGCCCTTCAAGCAGTGGGGCCTAGACTTCATTGGGGAGATTCATCCTACATCCAGCGGTCAGCATAGATGGATCATGACGGCCACAGATTATTTTACCAAGTGGATAGAAGATATCCCCACAAGGAGCACATCCCACAAGGTAATCATCAGCTTCCTAGAGGATATCATAGCAAGGTTTGGCTGTTCGAGCAGAATTGTCATCGATAATGCTGCATCTTTCAAATCTAAACCATTGATATGATTATGTGAGTAGTTCGAAATTGTGCTAATCCACTCTACCCCCTACTATCCGCAAGGCAATGGATTAACATAGTCCTATAACAAAAGCCTCATCAAAATCATCAAAATATTGTTAGAGGACAACAAGAAATCATGGGATTGAAAGCTCAAATTTTCTTTGTGGGCTGATAGAGTGACAACTAAACGGTCCCTGGGCATCTCTCCTTTCCATCTTGTATATGGGACTGAAGCAATTTTTCCCTCTTAGCTCGTCTTGCCAGTAGAAAAGTTCTTCCAAGACTGCCAGGAAGAGCCCGATGATATGATCAGGAGGATTCATCAATTGGTAGAAGTACAACAGACTAGAGAGCAAGTGATGGATAGAGCACATGACCGTCGGTAGAAAATCAAGTAGGCCTTTGACAGGGAGAGCAGAAAAGAGGATTTTCGGCTGGGAGAGCTAGTGCTCAAATGGGATGCGCCCAGACAATACAAGGGAAAGCATGGTAAATTTGAGGCCCTTTGGATCAGACCCTTCAATATTTCTGAGACATTTCCCAATAATACTTATAGGTTGTAGAATCTGGAGGGTGGTGAAGTTTTTGCTGGCCCTATAAATGGGCACTTCTTGTAAAGGTTTTTTGTTTAAAAGTCGCAATTGGTGTCCCACCATTGTAAATATCGTTCATGTTTTATGTTTATTCTTGTTTTAAATAGGAGACTCCATAACCCAAAGAAAGGCACTAGAGCTGCACATTCTTGGCAGCTCGCAGGGAGCATGCCATCCCCCGTGGAGCCAAATGTTAGTGATTAAGCTTGTCATATTCTGGTAGATGGTGATTTTGGCCTAGGTCTGTGATTTTGCTTGCCTTTTCCCCCCTTTCATGCAGACCCGATCATAGATTTCTCCTCCCAACATATATTTTCCTTTGTTGTTTGCTTTCATCCTTTGGTCGACTGGTTTTCCTTGTCAAAATTTTCCTGAGAGATATCGGCCCTCAGCTTTTCTATTCCCCTTATGGTCGATTACTTCTCTTTTTGCCTCTATTACCGAGTCTTTGTTTTTTCCCAAGTCCTAGTCGTGTCGTCCAAGTATTCTTTATTGCAGGCCGCAACACTGAGAGTGGTCTTATATGGAATCAAGTGAGCGCAAGAATCGAGATTTCAAATGTTGAGAGATTATGCATCAAGGATTGCGAAATCCTGATTCGTGAAGGGGAAGATCTAGGCTATCCGTTTGTGAGAAGCAGCGGGTTGTTGATTTAGCTTCGATGATTTTGGGAATCGAGAGTTCAGGTTTCTCGTCGACAAGTGCACCCATAGCCCGAAGCCCTGAAATGTGAAATCCCAATTTCATGATTTCGCAAATCGAAGGTTCCCAGGAGCAGCATCTCTTTCTCCCAAAATGCGAAATTGCGAAAGCTCCTAGAAATTGGGCCCACGGTCCTAGTGCCCAGTCACAAAGGAAGCAGGTCTGGGAAAGGGAGATAGCACTCGTCACATAGTCGACATTTCGTATGTTCAAGGGAATCATCGTGGCCATCCATTTTGAAGCGAGTCTGACCGCTGATTTCAGTGACCGTTTCGCGATTTCGGGCATCGCAATATTGAAGCCAAGATGGGGTGAAAACTCCCGAAATGAGAAACCCTGAAACATCGTGGGGGAGAAGCGTGAGGTCACGGCTCGCAGTCACATGGGGCGGTTGAAAAGAGACACGCCAAAGGGGTCGAGAGCGTTTGTATTAACAACATGGGAAGGAAACATGGTTTCAAGGTGCCAATTTTAACTCAACAAGTCAGGAGTACCGCTTGTCCCGATCCCAATAAGGGCAGTTAATGAAGCCGAAGAAGGTGGTTGAAACCTCGTTTCAACCATAAATAGGAAGCATGGAAGCACCGGTCATGGAGGCGGGCTGTCAGCCCAAGGTCACCTTGTCATGAAATTTTCCTGCAAAACCCATACTGTCTTAGATTTGCGCCTGACAAAGGAAATCTTGTGCAATCTAACAGAAGGAGAAGAAATGCAAAGATTTGAATGCAGGGGTCCAATTGCATCCCTAGGGGATGTTATCAGTTTTGAGTATATATACTCATGTTTTATATTTTGTAAGTGTCGATGATTGAGTGGAGCTCCCGATTGTCAAGCTTTAGTAAAATCCTATGGTTCTCTGGTTATGTTATGTATTTGAGACTTCTTGTCTAATGAAAGTCAATTTCCTTTTCATCTCTTTGTAACGACTGTATTAGAACACGCAGACATGGAATATCCAGTCGAGGATAGTTGTGTTTGTGTGATGTATGTTTGATCACAGTGACACCGCTGTCGGTTTTAATCATTTCCCTATGTTGCTTTCCTTCCAACACTGAATGACTCGGGCATGGACGATCCATTCAGGTGATTACCATTGAATTGTGATGTATGATTGATTTTAGTCCATGATAATTTCATTTAGTTCCCTTTAGCTTTGATCCAAGAAGATCTTGTCTTTCGAGTTCTCTTCTCCTTTGGTCGTCGAAAGACTAGACGTCCACAACAGACCATTTCATCTTCTTTAGGTTCTTCCCCCTACTCACCACTATGCATCAAATCACTGACTGAAGTTAGACTAAGACCTCACGTGTCTATGTATGTCAACCCAATTTTATGGGTTAAAGCAATATAATCTTGAGGTTGTGTCCATTAGACCACCCTTAAATTTATTCATTGTGACATACAAACTGATGGGTACTGGGCTTACCTTTGTCACAATTCATAGGTGACTTTTGGTGCTAACACCACGTGTCAACTCCATGTTAAGCACAAAATGAATTACATATCTCCCTCATAATGCATTGTAGAAAGTGCCTCTCGGTGCAATAATTTTCTTTTTCTTTTGCTTTATTATATACCATCTTTGTATTTGTAGTTTGGTTATTTCTCATTCTCTTCCAAAATAGAAAATACAAAAGCATCTCATATAACAAAAAACATATAATATGAAAAGAATAAATTCATTCAAACTTTAAAATATTTCCTATCCTTCTTCCTACTCACTCCTATGATAATAATCCTCACAATGAACATATAAATGAATTTGAGGACCCTTTGTGGCTATGAACTCAAGCTCCAATCCCACCCAACCTCTTGTCTAACCCACAAGAAAGATTGATAGTTGATGCTCAAGCTATACAATTTTGGAAAATATTGTGTAGTCTTCTACATTCTTATACAATATTCATATGTTTCTCTTCTTTGTTATAATATTATCCACACCCCTACTCGTACTTTGGAAAAAACAAAAATTAAAGGAAAAGTGAACCCTTTTCTCTCCTTATAGTTTTTTGATATCTATAATTAGGGTTAGGTTTAGGGGTTCAAAACAATCTTGAAAACTCCGTGATTATTCTAGAAGTATATAATGGATTCCCTCACATTTATAATTGCTTATATTTAAATTATGGTGTGTTGACATGGTCACCACTTGGATATCTAGGGAATATTTGGATTGTTACCTTGTCAGGGCCATACATTTTTCCTACAAATTCCTTTTTGAAAAAAACAGACCACTGTTTGAAATCTATCATCACATAATGAAAAATAAAAGACTAGGAACTAGGTCCTTAACATTAGGGACTAAAAAATTCCACTTCTTTGTCCCTCAAACAAAGTATTTACCATTTTGGTTTGTTAGTGCAATTTCTTTTAGGTTTTGACCCAAACCAACCCAAAATAATCCAAAATGAAATGTTCCCTTCCCTAAAGAATTAATGAAGACATATGGTAGCTATGTAGAGCCATTTTGGATCTCTCTCTCTCTCTCTCTCTCTCTCTCTCTCACACACACACACACACACACACACACACACACACACACACACACACACACACACACACACACACACATGTATGTATGTATGTATTTTTTCTAGTTAACATATCCCGGGGGAAACCTTCTAGGCACTTTCCCTTATTATGAGGATGGTACCTAGAGAAAACCTTAGATTCTTCAGGGCACAAGGTTAGGTTAAAAACTCATGAAAACATCATATTTAGCTTGTCAACAATCAAGTCACTAAGAGAAACATGCCATAAATTTGTATTTGAACTCGAGTGAGAAAGTTAATAATTTTCCTCATAACCACTCAAGTTACACCAAATTGAATTATATATATGTATATGTATATGCATAATGTTATCACCCTAAAAATTCTCACTTGTGTCATTTCCAATAGTTACATTTAAATACATTACCATTGACAAGCATAACCCTCATCTCCATCTCCATTCCACCATCATATGACCTCAAAATTGTCGAGACCAACCTATTTAGCCCCTGAAGTTGATTCGTTATATGTGTGCAAATAATGAATAAAAACCCTAGAAAATTGCACTACCCCTTTAATTCATTTTGTTTTAACTTTTTCCACCCACCAATGCACCCAAACTGTTGTAATTGGATGTTAGTTACATGTGGACCATGCCAAACCCTAAGTTATATTTTTAACTTTGACCATACATCATTAACCAATATAAGGAAGACTATGTCAAAGGGTCTATCCACTACACAATTTTAAATAAATCACTTGAGGTCACCATCCACATGAATCCAAAAAAGTAAGGTTATGATGCTGGAATGCAACTAGGATGTTTAAGACTTCTTTCTCTTGATCTCATATTCTATCTTCTTTTCCTTATTCATCAACTAGGGTTGGACTTGGAAGCACACCAAGGAAGAAAATGAACCATCCCAAGGAGGGGATTTGCATCCCATTTGACTTCAACAAGCTCATCCAATAGGTGTTGTTTCTGTCTTTTTATTATGGTAATGAAAATCTCACATTTTTCAATTCCGTTGTTCACATTAAGTACAATATTATTTATGATTTTGGAATTTATCTATTGTATGATATAGGGTTTAATGCATGTGAGTAGATCTAGGGTTTTATTGATAGACTCTTTAACCATTTTTCTATGGCTCAATTCACAACCATTGAGCTTAAGGGGGTTTTGCTCACCCTTCAAAATGACTTGGAGAATTCAAATTGGAACTAGTTCATCATTGGAACTTATTGATTTTATCTGCTGGATAGGAGAAGTAACCAGAGCAAACAGAAGTTGGAACAAGAAGGTATGTGGATCTGTATTCCATTATTATAGTTCTTTGCATTTCAATAGATAAGATCATCATAAGAACAAGATCACTGAGAAATACATATTCACAAGAGACACAACATTTATCCTGGGAAACCCTCTAAGGGAAGAAAACCCAACAAAAACTTCCTTATCATAAATTGCCAATACAATGTTCAAGATATAACTCAAACCAATACAGATAGTCCTCTCCAAAATATGCTCCACTCTTCTTCTCCTCTCTCCAACTGGTAATTGCAGCTTGCCTCATAAGAAAATGAGCAAGTGAGTTGTGTGTTAAAGTGAGGCGCTAGCCTCCCTATATATACAAGAAAGGGGTTCACTGGCAGGGTTGACCTCTCACTCTGGGTGGGTAAACCCACCTTTAATTTAATTCTGGGTCTCAATAATAACTGTTGGGGCTGACCTCTTATTCTGCCTATTACAATTGTTCGATGGCCAATTCACAAAAGGGGATTTGGTCCTAATACAATTACTGAAATGATTAATCCACAATGGGGATTAATCCAATGAATAAAATAACAACAATAATAAGAATACTCTTCGCAGTTACATTATTTCAACACTCCCCCTTAACAAGAAGGGTCTTCTTCAACAACATCAGGCGAGAGAGGTTTGCATCATTAGTGGCATCAGGAGGACAGTATCATCAATATCATCTTGAAACATTGGCTAGCATATTTATGAGTCATCGAAAGTTTTCTTCATCAGCAACATCATCATTCTCGAAAGAATGCCATCATCATCTGCATCAAAATGTATCAGAAAAAATGATACCTCATCACAGCAATAGGCTAGCACATCACAGTACTACACTGGCTCAATGTCACAACGGTTAAGCTGGTAGCTCAGTGTCAGTCACATATTGCTTTACATCTAACAACGAGGTCAGAAGCAAGGAATCATCTTGCTTTACGTCTAACAACTAGGTCAGAAGCAAGGAATACATCATCATCTCGGTTTACGTCTAACAACTAGGTCAGAAGAGAGGAATCATCTTGCTTTACATCTAACAACGAGGTCAGAAGAAAGGAACACATCAACATCTCTCTTTACGTCTAACAACAAGGTCAGAAGCGAGGAATCATCATCATCTTGCTTTACGTCTAACAACTAGGTCAGAAGCAAGGAACACACAACGTCATGCTTTACGTCTAACAATGAGGTCAGAAGCAATGACTCATCGTGCTTTACGTCTAACAGCGAGGTCAAAAGCAAGGAACCCACATCGTCATGCTTTACGTATAACAACGAGGTCAGAAGCAATGACTCATCTTACTTTACGTCTAATAGCGAGGTCAGAAGCAAGGAATATATATACTCCCCCTTTCAGGGAGGGTCCTTTCAGACTATACCAAGCTTATCTCGAAAGTGTTCAAATTTTACATGAGATAGAGGTTTGGTCAACACGTCAACAACCTGTTCATCCGTGCTAATGTACTGGAGCTTCAAGGCTCCTCTCTATACCATGTCATGGATGAAATGATAGCGGGTTTCTATGTGCTTCGACCTATCGTGGAATACAAGATTCTCTATCATCTTTATACAGCTTTGGTTGTCACATAGAATCACGGTTTCTCTCATCTCCAAGTCAAATAGGCCAGTCAACAATTTTCGAATCCATATAGCTTCACAGCTAGCAGAACATGCGGCAATGTACTCTGCTTCCGCTATGCTGAGAGCAATACTGGATTGTTTCCTACTTTGCCACGAGATTATGGCTGATCCCAAACTGAAACAACATCCGGAAGTGCTTTTTCTGTCTGCAACGCTTCCTGCCCAATCTCATCACATGTTTTGTAGCCATTAGGTGAACACGTCTGGGCTCTACCAGAAACTGACTCAAGGTGTTCACTGCAAAATAGATGTCTGGTCTGGTGTTCGTCAGGTACATCAACAATCCAATAATCTGTCTGTACAGTGTGGCATCTATCAAGTCTGACGAAGTAT
>ML778199.1:1155249-1166933 GCA_009831015.1 Picea engelmannii | reverse complement strand
TAACATTGGAATATTATTTTAAAATGTCATATGTCAACTCCATGTTAAGCATTGAAGGAATTACACATCTCCCTCATATTATGATGTAAAAGGAACCTATCACCATAATAAGAATTTTTTTACTTTCAATTACTCTCTCTCTCTCTCTCTCTCTCTCTCTCTCTCTCTCTCTCTCTATATATATATATATATATATATATATTATAAAGTTGATATAATTTCTTTTTACTTAAATTGGACATTAAAATATAATATTTATGGATGACATCTAAATATTTTTTTAAATGCCACGTGTTAGCGATTAAGCTTTTCATGTTCTGGTGGATGGTGATTTTGGCCTAGGTCTGTGATTTTGCATGTCTTTCCCCCCCTTTTGTGTAGAACCGATCATAGATTTCTCCTCTTGGTGTATATTTTCCTTTGTTGTTTGCTTTCATCCTTTGGTCGATTGGTTTTCCTTGTCAAAATTTACCTAAGAGATATTGGCCCCGATATTTTCTGTTCCCCCTATGGCCGATTACTTCTCTTTTTGCCTCTACTACCGAGTCTTTGTTTTTTCCCAAGTCCTAGCCATGTCATCCAAGTCTTCATTATTGTAGGACGCAGGACTGAGAGTGATCTTATATGGAATCAAGCGAGTGCAGGAATCAGTATTTCAAATGTTGAGATATTATGCATCAATCATCGCGAAATCCCGATTCACGAAGGGGAAGATCTAGGTCGTCCATTTGTGAGAAGCAGAGGGTCGTTGATTTGAATACGGTGATTTCGGGAATCGGGAGTTCGGGGTTCTCGTTGAGAAGTGCACCCATAGCCCGAAGCCCCGAAATGAGAAATCTTGATTTCGTGAATCAGAGGTTTCCCAGGAGCAACATCTCTTTCTCATGAAACGCGAAATTGGAAAATCTCCCAGAAATTGGGCCCACGGTCCTAGCGCCTGGTCACAAAGGAAGCAGGTATAGGAAAGGGGGCTAACGCTCGTCGCATAGTGAGCATTTCGTATTGTCAAGGGAACGATCTTGGCCGTCCATTTTGAAGCGAGTCTGACCACCGATCTCATCGACCGTTTCGCGATTTCGAGCATCACGATATTGAAGCCAAGATGGGGTGAAAAATATCGAAATGAGAAACCCTGAAACATCATGTGGGACAAGAGTGAGGTCACGGCCCGTAGTCACATGGGGCAGTTGAAAAGAGCCACGCCAAAGGGGTCGAGAGCATTTTTATTAACATCAGAGGAAGGCAACATAGTTTCAAGGTGTCAAGTTTAACTCAACAAGTTAGGAGCGTCGCCTAAGAGCATTCATGGATGTATGGGCTCGTCCTGATCCCAATAAGGGAAGTTAATGAAGCTGAAGAAGGTGGTTGAAACCTCGTTTCAACCATAAATAAGAAGCATGGAAGCACCGGTCGTGGAGGCGGGCTATAGGTCACCCTGTCATGAAATTTTCCAACAAAACCCATACTATCTTAGATTTGTGTTTGACAAAGGAAAGCTTGTGCAGTCTAACATGAGGAGAAGAAACACAAATCTTTGAATGCAGGGGTCCAATTGCATCCCTGGGGGACGTTAGTAGTTCTGAGTATATATACTCATGTTTTATATTTTGTAAGTGTTGATGGTTGAGCGAAGCTCCCGATTGTAAAGATTTAGTAAAATCCTCTGGTTCTCTGGTTATGTTATGTATTTGAGACTTCTTGTCTAATGAAAGTTAGTTTCCTTTTCATCTCTTTGTAATGATTGTATTAGAACACTCGGACATGGAAGATCTAGTCGAGGATAGTTGTGTTTGTGTGATGTATGTTTGATCACAGTGACACCGATGTTGGTTTTAATCAGTTCCCTGTGTTTCTTTCCTTCCAACACTGAATTACCTGGGCATGGACGATCCAGTTGGGCGATTACCATTGAATTGTGATGTACCATTGGTTTCAATTCATGATAATTTCATTTAGTTCCCTGTAGCTCTGAGCCAAGAAGATCTTTTCTTTCGAGTTATCTTCTCCTTTGGATGCCGAAAGACTAGATGTCCATACCAGACCACTTCATCTTATTTAGGTTCTTCCCCCTACTCACCACTATGCAGTAAATCACTGACTGAAGTTAGACTAAGACATCACTTGTCTATGTATGCCAACCCAATTTTCCAAGTTAAAGCAATATAATCTTGAGACTGTGTCCATTAGACGACCCTTAAATTTATTCATTGTGACATACAAACTGATGGGTATTGCGCTTACCTATGCTGCAATCCAGAGAAGACTTCTGGTGCTAACATTTCTGGCACCGTTGTTGGGGATGAAATTAAATATTTTCCCTTGGATTGAATGGCAAATCTTACTAGTTCTGAAGGTGCATCAGAACTTAGTACATTAAAGATTGCAACTGTGCACCTGACGAATCCACTGTGGTGACTCCATTGAGGCAGATCCACCGACAACTCCATTGTTTCAGCTGCGGCTTCTAGAATTAGACACACGAGGTCTACTCCACTGCTGCCTTTATCAACACCTAAAGCTGACCCAGAGAAAATTTCCAGAAAGGGAAATTCCCTCCGAGAAGGTACTTATATTGTTGAACCAAGTATTTCTGATAATTTCCACTATCCTTATTTAGAAACTCCAATTTATGCATCTCATTCCCCTATTATACCTTCTGTTGGAGTTTCCTGAACTTTAAATTTTGGGAGTGTTCCTGTGGAGTTTTCCCCTCCTGGTCTGGGATTGGAGGGAGAAACCCTTGTCACTCCTCTCTCTCCTAAAATTTTACTATGGTTTAGACTTGGTGCATCTGAATATTTTCTCACCCCGGGCTTTACCACTCCTCATCTTGTTGTTGTTGCTATAGACAAAGAAACCTCTTTTCCTTTAGGCCCTTTGGCCTTTTCTTCGAATCCTCTGCTGCTTCCCTTTCCTCCCAGAGGCTCAGTCCCAGTCTCCCCAGTTCGAACCCCTTCTCCTCCTAATTCTCCTCCACCTCATATCCCTATGGCAGGTGCTAATACCCCTGGAAACAGAATGGATGCCATAGTGGCTACAAGATATTCCCCTCTAGTCCTACCTTAGCCAATGAATTCCCTCCCTGCTAGAGATTACCTAAAATATATGCCTAAGTTCACTGGAGAGGAGGGCATAACTGCTAAAGAGCACCTTGCTGCCTTCTACATTTATGCAGACAATCTAAATATTGAAAATGAAGATGTATGGATGAGAGTCTTTGTCTAGAGCCTTGATGGTGAGGTTAGGAAGTGGTTTAGGCAATTAAGCCCTGGATCTATTATTTGTATCGAGGCTCTAGATGATGCCTTCTTGAGACAATGGGGGGATAAAAAGGACTTTATGTACTATATCACAGAGTTTGGGTCCCTGAAGAGAAAACAGGGAGATTCTGTTTCTAATTTCTCCAAAAGATTCAACAAGATGTACAATAAGATCCCTGTTGAGATAAAGCCTACATAAGCCTTTGCCAAAATCACTTATGCTAGTGCTTTTGACCCCGATTTCCGCCTCCTGCTCAGGGAAAGAAGAGCTACTTCTATGGCTCATATGCAAGATGCAACCTTGGAAGTAGAATCCAATGTATTGGCAGTTGATAGACTTAGGAGCAAAGCCGACAGAGACAGAGGAAGAGGAAGATCCGAAGCCTCAAATTATGGTTCTTCTGCATCCTACCCTCAAGTAGATGAATTAACCAAGATGGTGAAGTCCTTGTCTGCAGAAATGGGGAAGATTAAATTCGAAGGGAAGCAAGGTTATAAGAATTTCCCAAATACTGATAACAGAGGCAACTTCAGGAGGCCGAATAACAATGCTCCTCAGATTATGCCAAGGGAGCAGAGGGACAGAGATAGAAGCGATCAAGAAATCCAGACTCCCCTTCAAAATAACCTTGTTATTGATGAGGAAAGGGAAGAAGAGGAGCTTGACCCTGAAATTCACTGTATTGGAGACACCTCCCCATTTGACTCAATCTGCATACGAGGAATCCCTAATGAATAGTCAAATAAATGAGCTAAGCAAGGGATAAAAGGCCAATACCAGTCCCAACAAATACAACCTCTGGTCCAAGAGGAAAATAGAAGAGTTTGACATCCCTGCTTAGTCTCCTAGAGCACAGAATCCTACTAAGCATGCAACGAATAACATTAAGGAAAAGAAAGCTCAGAATCCCTCGCCAATAGCCAAAGACCTTGTCCCAGAGGTGAGAGAAATTCTGAAACCCCCTTCCGCCTGTATCTTTGAGCATGAAATTTAGAAGATCAAAATCCCTGTCCCCCTGGCAGAGCTATTCAAGCACGAAGACTTCAAAAGGTCCCTCTCTAAGCTGTTGTAGCCTGAACCACCTTGTCATTCCACAGACTCAGTAAACCTCCAAGATGAAAAGCCTGCAATCATATTAGGTCCTATGGTAGAAGACATAGATGATTCATCCCATCCCTTCTACACATCCCTGAACATACATGACAAGGTGTTGCACAACTATCTGATGGATTTAGGGGCTTCCCGTAATCTCATGCCTAAAACTATCATGGAATAATTAGGACTGGAAGTCACAAAGTATTATCGTGATTTGTATTCTTTTGACTCGAGGAGAGTGCAATGTCTTGGGGTCATCAAAGATCTGGTGGTAACCTTGTTTCAACTGCCCATGGAAAGTGTGGTCATGGGTATCGTGGTGGTTGATGTTCCTCCTAAGGTTGGCATGTTGTTGTCAAGATCTTGGATAAAAAGACTTGGGGGAACCTTGCAAATGGATCTCACACATGCTACCATTCCAGTCTTTGGAGGGGAGCATAGGAGACAGTACGAAGAAGCTCAATTGGCCTACATTATCAGCGATGAAGCCGATCCTACCAATCATCCTATATTTTCCTTTGATATTGATTTGGGTTCGAGTCTATTACATCTCACTGACTCTCTTGAGCCCCCTCTTGAAATAAGAAATCCTATTTCTCTCTGTGAATATTCTCCTCCAATTACCTTTGTTTGGAAAATTTTCTTTGATGGAGCTTCTTCTAAAGAAGGTGTTGGTGCTAAGGTAGCTTTTGTTTCCCCTGCTCAGGAAACCACATCTCTGTCATACAAATTAGAATTTGAAGCTACCAATAATGTGGAAGAGTATGAAGCTCTTGTTTTGGGCTTAAGGGTTGCAAAGGACATGGGGATTGAAGAGATATATGTGTTTGGAGATGCTGAACTGATTATCCAGCAGATCAGAAACATTTATCAGGCCAAACACCCTCGGCTTAGGAGTTACAAAAATGAAGTATGGGACCTCATTGATAGTTTTTTCCTAGCTTTCAACATATCATTTATTCCAATAGGAGAAAACACCGTGGTTGATTCTCTGGCTATTTCAACAAACAATTTGAGAGTTCCTCTGCCACATAAACTCAGGTACGATATATAAGTGAAATATAGACCCTCTATACTTGACAATGTCAAGCATTGGAAAGTGTTTGAAGATGATCTTCAAATCAAAATATTCCTGGAGATTGTTGATGAGTTTTCAACATTATATATTGATCAAGATCCTGATCCCGAAATAAATCCTCATACTGGTGCGTTTCTGGAAAAAAATTATGACCATCATATTGTTCAGTTGTCCAACAATCACATTCCAAAAGGAATGGTTCCTTTGGAAAGATTATTTGACAAAAATGATGTGGCAGTGAAGGGTAAAATCTCAAATGATGACGCTAATGCAACGAAGTGCAACATTGGCACAGAGAAGGAGCCAAAGTTTGTCAAATTGTCAAGGAACTTGAAAGGAAAGCAGAGGGTCGAGTATGTTGAGTTATTAAAGGAATTTTCTGATGTATTTGCATGGACCTATGAAGACCTTAGAACATATGACACAACTGTGATTGGACATAAGATTCCACTTAAATAGGAGGCCAAACCATTTAGGAAGAAATTAAGACAAATAAACCCTATGTTGCTGCCTATTATGGAAAGAGAGGTAAAGAAGCTACTGGATGCCCAAATTATCGTACCCTTGAGATATTTAGAGTGGGTGGCCAACCTGGTCCCGGTAAGGAAGAAGAGTGGGGAAATCAAACTTTGTGTCGATTTCAGAAACCTGAACAGAAGCTCAAAGAAATACAACTACCCCTTGCCAAAGATGGAACACATATTACAAAGGGTAACCAACGCATCAAGGATATCCATGATTGATGTCTTTTCAGGCTACAATCAGATCTTGGTCTTGCCTGAGGATAGAGAAAAAAAGCCTTCACCACTCCTTGGGGTACGTTCATGTATGCCAAAATTCCCTTTGGATTGATGAACACAAGGTTGACCTTTCAACGAGCCATGGATATAGCTTTCATTAGAGAAAGGGACAAGTTCGTGTTCATCTATCTGGATGAAATTACAGTTTTCTCCAGGTCTGATAGAGAGCATTGTGAGCATTTGAGAAGGGTGTTCCTGAAATGCAGAAAGTTTGGTCTCTCCTTAAATCCCAAAAAATCTTCGTTTGTCATGAAGGAGGGAAAGTTGTTGGGCCACATAGTATCAGTCGAGGGAGTCAAGATTGATACCAACCGAGTTGAAGCAATTCGAACCTTGTCACTCCCAAGATCTAAGAAAGAAGTCCAATCTTTCTTGGGAAAAATTAATTTTCTAAGGAGGTTTGTTTCCAATTTTGCTGAGATGGAAAAGATTATAATAGCCATGTTGAGGAAGGGAAATGAAGTTAAATGGACTATTGAGTCTCAAAATTCCTTTGATCTGATAAAGAAGGCCTTGACTGAGGCACCTGTGCTTATCAGTCCCAATTACTCAAAGGATTTCTTTATTTTCTCATTTGCTTCATTTGACACTGTAGCAACTATTATGTTACAGAGGAATGTTGAAGGGTTGGAGTAGCCCATCTCATTTTTTAGTCGGGCATTGAGAGATGCTGAGGTAAAATATGACATGATGGAAAATAAGGCCTATGCTTTGGTTAAAGCTCTCAAGGATTTTAGATTCTATGTCCTGCAGTAAAAAATCACTGCATATGTCCCTTCAACTGCCGTGAAGGAAATTCTCATTCAGCCGGACATAGATGGAAGGAGGAGCAGATGGATTGCCAAAATCCTCGAATTTGACCTAGAGATAAAGCCCACCAAATTGATTAAAGGTCAAGGTTTAGATAGACTGCTGGTCGAATCTAATTGCAAAGCCTTGGGGGTAAGCTTCATCAACAAATGCTCAGAAAATCAACATGTTGAACCATGTGATACAAATGCTCAGGCAGACCCCCCATTAGCAGGATGCCCTTGGTACAAGGATGTCATATATTTTCTACAAGAGTTGCGCCCCCCCGATGGCATGCAAAGGAACAAGGAAAGAGATTTAAAGCTCAAATCCATTAAATATTGCCTTGTTGGTAAAAAATTATATTGGAAAGACCCCTTGGGGGTACTTCTAAGATGTTTAGACCCACACGAAGCACAAAGGATTATGTCGGACTTTCATGACAGTTCGCGTGGGGGGCATCACTTCTGGAAAATGATGGCTCATAATATTCTTAGGGCTGGTTATTTATGGCCCACTATGTTCACTGATGTTTGTACAAAAGTCAGAGCCTGTGCTAAATGTCATAAATTCTCAGGAAAGCAACAGCTAAATCCCCTGCCATTGAAACCTGTGATTACTTCAAGGCCCTTCCAGTAGTGGGGCCTAGAATTCATTGGGGAGATTCATCCTACATCCAATGGTCAACATAAGTGGATCCTGACGACCACATATTATTTTACCAAGTGGATAGAAGATATCCCCACAAGGAGCGTGTCCCACAAGGTAATCATCAGCTTCCTAGAGGATATCATAGCAAGGTTTGGCTGTCCGAGCAGAATTGTCACCGATAACAGTGCATCTTTCAAAGCTAAACCATTGATCTAATTCTGTGATAAGTTCGTAATTGCGTTGATCTACTCTACCCCCTACTATCTGCAAGGCAATGGATTAACAAAGTCCTATAAAAAAAGCCTCATCAAAATCATCAAAAGATTGTTAGAGGACAACAAGAAAGCATGGGATAGAAAGCTCAAATTTTCTTTGTGGGCTGATAGAGTGACAACTAAACGGTCCCTGGGCATCTCTCCTTTCCAGCTTGTATATGAGATTGAAGCAATTTTTCCCTCTCAGCTCACCTTGCCAGTAGAAAAGTTCTTCCAAGACTGCCGGGAAGAGCCCGATGATATGATCGGGAGTATTCATCAATGTGTAGAAGTACAACAGACTAGAGAGCAAGTGATGGATAGAACACATGACCGTCAGCAAAAAATCAAGCAGGCCTTTGACAGGGAGAGCAGAAAAGAGGATTTTCGGCTGGGAGAGCTAGTGCTCAAATGGGATGCGCCCAGACAAGACAAGGGAAACCATGGTAAATTTGAGGCCCTTTGGATCGAACCCTTCAAGATTTCTGAGTCATTTCCCAATAATACTTATAGGTTGCAGAATATGGAGGGTGGTGACGTTTTTGTTGGCCCTGTAAATGGGCACTTCTTGTAAAGGTTTTTTTTTTACAAGTCGCAGTCGACGTCCCACCATTGTAAATATCGTTCATGTTTTATGTTTATCCTTGTTTTAAATAGGAGACTCCATAACCCAAAGAAAGGCACCAGAGCTGTGCATTCTTGGCAGCTCGCAGGGAGCATGCCATCCCCCGTGGAGCCAAATGTTAGCGATTAAGATTGGCATGTTCTAGTGGATGGTGATTTTGGCCTAGGTGTGTGATTTTGCCTATCTTTTCCCCCCTTTCGTGCAGACCCGATCATAGATTTCTCCTCCCCGCATATATTTTCCTTTTTTGTTTGCTTTCATCCTTTGGTCAACTGGTTTTCCCTGTCAAAATTTTCCTGAGAGATATCGCCCCTAAGATTTTATGTTCCCCCTATGGCCAATTACTTCTCTTTTTGCCTCTATTATTAAGTCTTTGTTTTTTCCCAAGTCCTAGCCGTGCCATCCAAGTATTCATTATTGCAGGTCGACGCACTGAGAGCGGTCTTATATGGAATCAAGTGAGTGAGGGAATTGAGATTTCAAATGTTGAGAGATTATGCATAAAGGATTGTGAAATCTCGATTTGCGAAGGGGAAGATCTAGGCCATCTATTTGTGAGAAGCAGAGCGTCATTGATTTGACTTCGACGATTTTGGGAATCGAGAGTTTGAGGTTCTCATCGACAAGTGCACTGATAGCCCGAAGCCCCGAAATGCAAAATCCTGATTTCGTGATTTCGCGAATCGAAGGTTCCCAGGAGAAACATCTATTTCTCCCAAAATTCGAAATCGTGAAAGCTCCCAGCAATTGGGCCCACGGTCCTAGCGCCCAGTCACAAAGGAAGCAGGTCTGGGAAAGGGGGATAACGCTCGTCGCATAGTCGACATTTCGTATTGTCAAGGGAATGATTGTGGCTGTCCATTATGAAGCAAGTCTGACTGTCAATCTCAGCGACTGTTTCGCGATTTAGGGCATCGTGATATTGAAGCCAAGATGGGGTGAAAACTCCCAAAATGAGAAGCCCCGAAACATCATGCGGGACAAGCATGAGGTCATGACCGGCAGTCACATGGGGCGGTTGAAAAGAGCCACGCCAAAGGGGTTGAGAGCATTTGTATTAACAACAGAGGAAGGCAACATGGTTTCAAGGTGCCAATTTTAACTCAGCAAGTCAGGAGCGCCAACTAAGAGAATTCACGGACATCTGGGCTCGTCCTGATCCCAATAAGGGCAGTTAATGAAGCCGAAGAAGGTGGTTGAAACCTCGTTTCAACCATAAATAGGAAGCATGGAAGCAACTGTCGTGGAGACGAGATTTCAGCCCAAGGTCACCCTGCCATGAAATTTTCCTACAAAACCCCTACTATCTTAGATTTGCGTCGAACAAATGAAAGCTTGTCCAGTCTGACATAAGGAGAAGAAACACAAAGCTTTGATTGCAGGGGTCCAATTGCATCCCTAGGGGATGTTAACAGTTCTGAGTATATATACTCATGTTTTGTATTTTGTAGGTGTCGATGGTTGAGCGAATCTCCTGATTGTAAAGCTTTAGTAAAATCCTTTGGTTCTATGGTTATGTTATGTATTTGAGACTTCTTGTCTAATGAAAGTCAGTTTCCTTTTCATCTCTTTGTAACAACTGTATTATAACACTCGGGCATGGAAGATCCAGTCGAGGATAGTTGTGTTTGTGTGATGTATGTTTGATCACAGTGACACCGCTGTCAGTTTTAATCAGTTCCCTGTGTTTCTTTCCTTCCAACACTGAATGAACCGGGCATGGACGATCCAGTCGGGCAATTACCATTGAATTGTGATGTATGATTGATTTCAGTTCATGATAATTTCATTTAGTTCCCTTTAGCTCTGAGCCAAGAAGATCTTTTCTTTCGAGTTCTCTTCTCCTTTGGCTACCGAAAGACCAAACGTCCAGAACAGACCACTTCATCTTCTTTAGGTTCTTCCCCCTACTCACCACTATGCATCAAATCACTGACTAAAGTTAGACTAAGACCTCACTTGTCTATGAATGCCAACTCAATTTTCTGAGTTAAAGCAATATAATATTGAGACTGTGTTTATTAGACCACCCTTAAATTTATTCATTGTGACATACAAACTGATGGGTACTGGGCTTACCTCTGCCGCAATCCATAGGTGACTTCTGGTGCTAACACCACGTGTCAACTCCATGTTAAGAACAAAATGAATTACACATCTCCCTCATAATGCATTGTAGAAAGTGCTTCTTTGTGCAATAATTTTCTTTTTCTTTAGATTTATTATGTACCATCTTTGTATTTGTAGTTTGTTTATTTCTCATTCTCTTCCAAAATAGAAAATACAAAAGCATCTCATATAACAAAAAACATATAATATGAAAAGAATAAATTCATTAAAACTTTAAAATATTTCCTATCCTTCTTCCTACTCACTCCTATGATAATAATCCTCACAATGAACATATAAATGAATTTGAGGACCCTTTGTGGCTATGAACTCGAGCTCCAATCCCACCCAACCTCTTGTCTAACCCACAAGAGAGATTGATAGTTGATGCTCAAGCTATACAATTTTGGGCACTGAAAATATTGTGTAGTCTTCTACATTCCTATACAATATTCATATGTTTCTCTTCTTTGTTATAATATTATCCACACCTGTACTCGTACTTTGGAAAAACCAAAAATTAAAGGAAATGTGAACCCTTTTCTCTCCTTATAGTTTTTTGATATCTATAATTAGGGTTAGGTTTAGGGGTTCAAAACCATCTTGAAAAATCCTTGATTATTCTAGAAGTATATAATGGATTCCCTCACATTTATAATTTCTTATATTTAAATTATGGTGTGTTGACATGGTCACCACTTCGATATCTAGGGAATATTTGGATTGTTACCTTGTCAGGGCCATACATTTTTCCTACAAATTTCGTTTTGATAAAAACAGACCACTGTTTGAAATCTATCATCACACAATGAAAAATAAAAGACTAGGAACTAGGTCCTTAACATTAGGGACTAAAAAATTCCATTTCTTTGTCCCTCAAACAAGGTATTTACCATTTTGGTTTGTTAGTGCAATTTCTTTTAGGTTTTGACCCAAACCAACCCAAAATAATCCAAAATGCATTGTTCCCTTCCCCAAATAATTAATGAAGGCATATGGTAGCTATGTAGACCCATTTTGGA
>ML778199.1:1143092-1154364 GCA_009831015.1 Picea engelmannii | reverse complement strand
AAGGAAAAGGACTCATCCCAAGGAAAGTGTTGGGGCCCACCTACATCCATTCACTCTTATCAGGTGATATCACATATTTCAAGTTTTTTTCATTGGACTAATATATGAGTATTGTTGTTTTCCTCCATTTTTTTGTATTTTTAATGGCATTGTTGTGGTTGAATTTGTAATCCAATTGCATGCATGATTTCTTTCTATTTATTTGATGTTACGATACTCTTGTGATTGTCCCACAACTAACATTTGTATATTTTTTAGCTTACAACCTAGCTAAATCAAGGGGTTTTTATCACCATTGAAATGAAACCCCTAATATACTAGTATTGTCTAAGAGGTGTTTCCTTTCTTTTTCAATAGCTAAAACTTTGAAAGGTGGATGGATATGAAAAAGACACTAGTCTGTTATCAACCATTTATTATATTTTGGCATTAGTTTTGAGTGAAGAGAATACTACTAGAGAAATATGAATATAGAAATGGACTTGTTGATGTCACATTGAACTTATTTACAAATTTAATGCCAAATAACCTAATAGGGGAAATGTTTTTTGTTCCTAAGTGGGTGATTTCCTTACTTCTTATACTTGACCATATGCTACAATACAAGCTACATCTTAATCCAGATGCTTAGAACACTATTTCTATGAGAGGAACTTCACTTGTCTCTAACTTTGAAGGTGCAACTTTAGCTAATGTAGCATGATAGTTCCAAGGTCTAAGGAAAATGAAGCATCAAGGCATGCTAAAGAAATTAACATTGAATTAGTTATGGAGTGGATCTCCAGTCATCCTTAAGAGCTAACATAAGAAGAATATGAAATTTCCCAAGCTCTTTCCTTGTCATTGAGTAATTGTGAGGCTCCCAAAGACAATGTAAATGGGAAAGGAGGAGAGGTTTTGTTATGAAGATAAACATATGGAAAATCCTCCCATTGAGGATATCCTAACTACATGTATGGATCTATTGCAAAGTATGGATGACATTGCTTTCTCCATGGCCTATTTGATTGTGACTTTGTTCAGTGAGAATAAATTCCAATACCATCTAAGAGTTGTTTTCTTT
This sequence comes from Picea engelmannii, assembly GCA_009831015.1. Taxonomy (NCBI): domain Eukaryota; kingdom Viridiplantae; phylum Streptophyta; class Pinopsida; order Pinales; family Pinaceae; genus Picea; species Picea engelmannii. The sequence continues at coordinate 1,153,301 of ML778199.1, read as the reverse complement.
CTTATTCCACAATTAAAGATTTATAAGGCAGATGGATCTGAAAAAAGGCACAAGTCCATTATAAACCATTTCTTATATTTTTTGCATTAGTTTTGAGCGAAGACAATAGTGCAAGAGAAATAGGAGCAGAGAATGGATTTGTTGGCGTCACATTGGACTTATTGACAAATTTTATGCTAAATAACCTAATAAAGGAAAATGTTTCAATTCTTAAGTGGGTGATTGCCTCATTACTTATACTTAGCCATATGCTACAATGCAAGCTCCAACTTACTCTAGATTCTCAAGACACTATGGATATCAAATGATCTTAACTTGTCTCTAAGTTTGAAGATATAATTTTAGTTGCTGTAAGTGTTATAGATAACGATAAAAAGTCTTCCTTAGATGACAACAACAAAGGATATAGTCTAGTCATGGATATTTTAGGAGAGCCTTTGGGATACATGACAACATATGAACATCATAGAGTAATGAATATTTCTTGCAACTATTTGCAACTACACCTTCCATTGGTTATACTATAGGAATTTCTTTAGTTGTGTGCTAGACTAACAAATTCATGTTCGATGGCAATGCAATTTCTTGAGAGAAGTGGATTGTCTTCCCTTTTGACCCTTATTAGAAGTCATTTTCCCCTAGTAGGTTTTGATAGTGTACTAGCTACTATTATACACCATCTTCTTATGGGTCCTCAGACTCTTTAGATTGCAATTGAGGTAGAGATATGATAGACTCTGCTCAAAATTTTAAATAGTCACAATGATCACATTTCTTCTCAAACATTATTGACATCTATGGTGATACTCATTTCTCAAGATCCAACAATTTTTATGTAGGCTACTACCGTGGTTTGTTAACTATAGATAGTTGGGGCAAGTCCAAATGTCATTTTATCGAAGGAGAGAGGATAAATGAAAAGGTAAAGAGAAGGAGAAATTGAAGAACAAGGACAAGGAAAATGATAAAGGCAAAGGTTTTTGGCAGACTGAGGTAGGTGTTCCATCTGTTGATTTTTGTTAGGTTCTCAAAGTAAGCAAGCCATATGATGGGCTCGATAAATATGCCAAGGGTAATAATAAGGTTCCTCATAGATTTACCTATGTTCTAGATCAAATTTTAGAGGTAATACTATATTATGTGAAATTTCAACAATAGCCATGGAGGTTGATGAATCTACTCCAAAGGAAACTAGAAAATAAAATATGGATGAATTGACAAAATTAGAAAGTGACAATTTTTTTGAAATTTTTGCAGGGTTGGTAAAGTTGATCTTATTTTGAAGCTGATGAGTGACATTATTCTCATGTATATTCATGTAGTGAGTGTAGTACCATGGTGGGGTTCGTAAATTAGTAAAGGTTGTGGACCTTGACAAGAAGTTGAGTTCTCAAGATATAGTGTACATGTGTACCACTAGAAATAAAATCCAAGAAGTTTGGGCCAATAAAGGAGTTAAATTGTTATTACACCTTCAATTTATGAAAAATAATATTTTAGTATTCTAACCATCAGTTAAAAAGGCCAAATTGACCAAAGTTAGAAGGATTTGTCAAAGTTAGAAGGATCCGTCAAAGATCACCGAGGCAACATGTAAATTTTCCCAAATCAATGATATGCTTTTTTTTAATTGCAGAAATATTAGCATAAATAAAGGGATTTGGAAAATTATTAATATTAAAAAATATTCCTTTCCAATTAAATATTTAGGAGTAAAATACATAAATAAGTTACAAAAAGAAGACAACTAATGATGTATCCTTCAAAATTTGAGAGAAATATTATAAGTATAGACCTATAAATGACTAACATTGATGGGAAGAATTATGCTTCTAAAAAAATGCTACAAATTATGCCCATCCTTAATTTCTTAGTCCTAGCATATAATAACACAAACAACATAAAATACTCATAATGGAGCCAAAAAAGAAAGAAGATGGCATTGCAATAGTAGCCACTAATAGAGTGCCTAGGTGCATACTTGGTTGGCTAGATCCTAGTCTGCTTCGTAGCATATTGCAGTAACATGTAGAAGTTTTTCAACCTTGTCTACACAAAATAATATTATTGAAACTAGAAATATAATGTTTTAAACATTCTTGACAATTTCATATAAGCTTAACAATCAAACTTGCAAGCCTATCATGGGTTCCATATAATTATGTTGATGGCATATTCACTTAATTCTTTAACACACATTGTTCAAATTGCACTCATGTTTATGAACTATTTATGATTATAATAATATAAACTATCAATTATCCATTGTAGATCTAATTGCTTTCTAGCACAAAGCTTATCTAAACAATGGTTTTAATCAAAATTGTCAAGAAAGAACATAGAAACTTATTGGAAAAATCATAGTAACTTTATCAGTCACATTAGATGTTTTTAACTCGTGCATAAACCCCAAGCTATGAAGAGTACTTAAAGATTATGGAAGCATAGAAAGGAAAGTTTTAAATCTGAATTAAGTTGTTTTTTTATAGTAACGAGTTAGAACTTAGTATATTTGGCCTATGTATGTGAGGTGAAGGAAGTGCAATGATATTGACAGGATATAGAGGGAGGCTAGTCAACTCTAGGACCAATTGAAAAATTAAGTGGGGAAATAGTGAGGATGTAGAAAATAAGGTTTTATAGAAGACTTCTTCTAATTTTTTTTAGGAAATAGGACAAGCAATAGAGGAATCTAGACACTAATAACAAATGCATGCTGCTTTGAATGTGACTTTTCTAGTTCTATTTTCATGGTCAAGAAAAGAAGTAGCCACCTCTCTAGATGGTTTTAGAATAATTATTTATGTACACATCATATAAAATCTTAACAAAGTTTATAGTGAACATATTGAAATCTCTACTCCTAGAAGTTATTGCTGATAAACAAGGAGGATATATAGAGGGTAGACAACTTATGGATCAAGTGGTGATTGTAAAATAACTTATTCACTCATTCAAAAAATGAAAGGAGAGGTATAATCATCAAAATAGACATGTCTAAAGCCTATAAAAGGGTAAATTGTGAATTCTTGCAAGGGTATTCTTCTCCAACTTATTGAGAGAGATTTGCAAAACTTATATACAAATTGATTCCTTATTTGTTTTTGGAACTATTTACTTTTTAATAAGAATATGATACTAGGCCCTTTGAATTCTAGTTGGAATTTCACTAATTGAAGATCTATCTAACAATTTCAATTTACAAGTTTAGGACATCTTATAAAGTAAATAGGATGTTTATTCTAGGAAAGAGAAGTTGAGTGCTTATTTGATTGTGTAGAATTGGTTTCTATTAACTCTTAGATATTATTAGCATCATCATGGTATTTCCTTTGCTTGACATTTCTAATTAATATTGTAGAAACAATAGGTTACTTTGCTTTATTTCAAATAAGTAGTGCTATGAAGTGCCTAAAGTGTTGGATGTTTGGATGTTTGTGTTTAGTTGAATACACTTTATTACAGTTGGTATTCAATAGATATCAGAGATAATGTTTTCCATTATTTGATATTTTCCTAGATGGAGTGATTTATCTGTTGTTTTAAGTCGCTCCCATTTTAACACATTTCAGTAGGAAGGTGGCCTATCTATGGACATGATTCGTTTAATAGGTGAGATGTGAAAGATCTAGTTGGGCTTGTATTTCTCTTTCCATCTCTATTGTATGCCTTTTGTAATAGTATGTGTTTTAGTAAGAAGGTGTGTATTAAATGTGTGTATGATGTTTCAGGGTTTGTTGTTTTAGGGATTACAATTCATGTCTATTTGACATTGTAAGTGGCCATTTTCTCTTTTTGTTAAATTTGAAACAAATCTATGTAAGGTACCAGATGTATTATAATAAGCATAAACATAAATATTGCAACAAATACCAACGAAACAACAAAATATAGAGAATAAAAACACCAACAATGATATCTTTATTGATAGAAAGCCAAGTTTACTTGTCTCTTCAAGGGGGAAACCTCCAATATAGTAGAACTATATTACAATACTTCTCAAGACAAGACTTTCTCATGCCTTCTACTCCTATTTATACTAATTCCATCTTCTAAAAAACATTCGAGAGGAAGATATTTCTAGAATCGGAAGCTTCTATTAAGTCTTCTTACATTAGACTTGTTCACATTATCAAATAGGCCTTATTAACTATTGTCGACCTTTATTACATGGAAAATATATTATTCTACCTACATGAGGGGTTAGGGAGGTTATGTCCCTAACATGCCCTCCCCCTTGAAAAACAACCTTGTCCTCAAGGCTTGAGATGAGGAAATTGTTGCAGAATGGTAGTCAACTCTTAGGTGGAATCTTCTGAAGTTGCATCCTTCCACTAAACTAACACTTCCTTGATGGTGCACTGACGAAGAAGGCACTCACACTAGTCCAAGACTGCTTGTGTATGAAACCAAATGAAACCTTCTTCATCCAACTAAGGGAGACTAGCTTGAATCTGGCACTTAGTTCCAATCACTTTCTTTAAGCATGAGACATGAAAAACATGATGGAGGTTAGAGTGTCTGGGTAGAGCTAACTGGTAGGCCACAGAACCCACTCACTTGAGAATTATATAAGGACCACAAAATTTTGGGGCAAGTTTTTTATAGTGTTCAAATTTAAGTGAAGTATGCTTATAAGGTTGTATACGAAGAAACACTTGGTCCCCTTTAGCGAATTGACATTCATAATGACCTAATCTGCTTATTGCTTCATGAGATTCTAAGCCAATACCAATTTTTCTTTGAGGGTATGGAGAATGTTTGCTCGGAATATAAGATTGATGTCAACCTCTTGAATCTTGGAGACACTTGATATGTATGAGAGAACTGACAATGGATTTTTCCCATAGATTGCTTCAAAGGGAGTCATGCAAGTGACAGTATGGTAAGATGTGATGTACCACCATTCAACTAGGGGTAACCACTAAGCCCACTGGTTTTTTCTATCAGATGCAAAACATCGCAAATACGTTTCGAAACACTTGTTGACAACTTTAGTTTTTCCATCAGTTTGAGGATGATAAGTGGTGTTGAGATGCAATTGGGTTCCCTGGAGCCTGAATAATTCTTGCCAAAAATTGTTGGTGAAATTTGGATCACGGTTAGAGAAAATAGAGTAAGGCATGTCATTGAGTTTGAATATATTATCCATAAAAATTTGGGCCACTCTAGATGCGGTGAACGAGTGTTGAAGAGCACGGAAATGAGATATTTGGAAAGATGATATACTACCACCATGATGACTGGCTTATTTCCTGATTTAGGTAAGCCAACAATGAAATCAATAGAAATATCCATACAAATAGCAGGTGGAATCAGGAGCGATTGGAGTGTGCTTGAAGCTTTGAATATTTCACCCTTATTGTGTTGACATGTATCAAATTCAACCACAAAAGTGTGGATTTCCTATTTCATGTCGTCCCAGAAAAAATAACGTTTGACCTGTTCGCAGGTTTTAGTAAACCCTGAATGCCCAGTTGCGGGTGAAGCATGAAACTTAGAGAGCACCATGGATTTAAGGTTTGACTGTTTTCTTAAATACAAATGACCTTTATAACAAAGCTCTTCATTGTTCCAAGAGTACCGAGAGAAGCTTGAGGATCCTGTTGCAATTTTTAGATTGGGCTAGAAATTTTGGGGTCTTGCAACTATTCCTGGCGAATGACCTAAAGCCAATCTTCTACAATGAATGAGAGGGAAAAGAGAGACCCATCTTCTTCATCTTTTCTAGAAGGAGAATCAAATACCACATTTTCTTTGCCCTTTTTTTAGATGATCTCATAATCAAGTCCAAACAGCTTGGTCACCCATGTCTATTTCTCTTGGGATGAAATTCTTTGTTCCAGAAAATACTTGAGGCTACGATGATCAATTTTAATTTGGAAGTGTTTCTCCAATAAATAGATAAGGACACCAGAGATCCACTACATGCAAAATAGTCAACATTTCCTTTTCAGAGGTTGATTGGCCCAAATGTCACTTTGATAGTTGTTTGCTAGTGAAAGCCAGAGGTTAGACATCTTGCATGAGGATTTCCCCAATTCCTTTCTCGAACGCATCACATTCCAATACAAAAGTCTTTGTGAAGTTTGGGAGTGCGAGCACAAGATTTGTGCACATAACATATTTCAAGGCTTGGAAGGATTGGGTAGCTGCTACAGTCCAACTGAAAGCATTCTTTTTAAGGAGAGCAGTGAGAGGAGTTCCAATTTTTCCATAATTTTGAACAAACTTGTGATAATAGCTCGTTAAACCTAGGAAACTACGCAAGCTTTTAAGACTTTTAGGGTGAGGTCGATCCTTCATAGATTCAATTTTCTTAGGATACACTCGTACACCATCCTTTCCAATAATATGACCCAGGTACTCTACTTTAGAGGCTCCAAAAGCACATTTAGATCGTTTGAAAAAAAGTTGGTGCTAAGATAGTACATGGAGAACTTGATCCACATGGGAAAGATGGGCTTGTCAGGTTTTACTATAGATGAGAATATCATCAAAGAAAGATAAGAAACAATGATGAAGGAAGGGATAAAAGACATGATTCATGAGACTTTGAAAAGTGGAGGGAGCATTACATAGGCCAAAGGGCATGACCAAGAACTCATGGTGACCCTCACGAGTTCAAAATGCAATCTTGGGAATGTCTTCTTCCTTCATATGTTTATGGTGGTAGACAAAACAAAGATCAAGTTTGGTAAAGTACTGAGCACCACTCAATTCATCCAAAAGGTCATCAATGACAGGGATGGGAAATTTGTCCTTGATTATGATTTTGTTGAGGCCCGCATGAAAATTAGGACACATGCGCCAAGTGCCTTCTTTCATGAGTACCATGAGTACTGGAGAATAATAGGGATTGGTACTCGGATGGATAACACTCACTTCTAGTAATTCTTGAACACTTTTCTCAATTTCATTTTTTTGGGCAAAGGGATGATGGTAAGGGTGAACATTAGGAGGAAGATTTCCAGGGACTAAAGGAATGGAATGATCATGGACGTCGTGGGAAGGGAAAAGGCCATGGGGGGTGTTAAAAATATCTTGGTGTCAGGAGATTATCGATTGGAGGTCAATATGTATAGAGGGTGTCTCAAGGTCTTGAATAGAATTGAGTTGGTAAATAATTCTAGAATGACCTTTTTTGAGTATCTTTTCTATTTGATGGGAGTTGATGATCTAAAGTGAGCCTGTTGTGATGCCTTGAAACTTATACCGTTGTCCCTCATGTTGGAATTGCAAGGTGAGGTCCTTAAAATCCATGGTAATGGGCCCGAGAGTGCACAACCATTGAACACTAAGAACTATGTCACAACCTCCCATGTTTATATAAAACATATGCGATTTCATGCGATATTGACCAATTTGTAGGCACACATTTTCACAACACCCCCTACATTTCATGTAACCACCATTGGCAATCATGACCTAAAAAATTTTAACTGCACAGATATAGCAATTGAATTCTTGGGCAATGTGACGATGAATAAAATTATGAGTGTTGCCACTGTCAACTAGGATGATGAATTTCCTATGTTTAATGTAGCCAATTAACCTAAGGGTTTGGGGAGCATAGAATCTAGTGAGAGCATTTAATGAAATTAGCAGTTCAACTTCGAGAGGGTCGGAGGGCGAAGTAGGATCATTTTCTTGGGGTATCTCTTCAACAAGGGAAACATCAACATCCTTGAAGATATCCATAAAAATGTTATGTTCTTTGCACTTGTTCCCCATAAAATATTTTTCCATCACACTTATAGAAAAGGCCCTTGAGTTTCCATTCGACCATTTCTACCCTAGTTAATCTCTGGATCTTGAGAGGAGTAGCAGGAGGGGTGGGATTGGTGGGTCTAGGGCGATGAATAAATGAGGGTTTTTTTGTTTTGGGCAGAGACAATATGTTGTTCTTATTTGGTGTGATTAGTATCTTCCAACCAAGTATGGGGGCAAGCCATGAGGACCTGGGCACATATTTCATCCTTTAGACCATTGATAAAGAATTCCCTGAAGAAGGCATCAGCCATGCCCTTCGTTCTGAAATTCAAGTGCTCAAAGGTAGTTATAAAGTCTTCCACTATGTCATATTGTTTCAACTTGGTCAAACGACCTAAATGGTGGGTGTTTGTGTCAAAGCATTCATAAATCTTTGTAACAAACTATGCCCAAGAAACATACCCATGTCCTGCATTTTTACTCCATTTCCACCAATTCCATCATCAGGATCTAGATAGAGAACACCATAAAAAAATTTGGCCAACTCATTAGTAATTCCATGCAAAGAAAAATAATGGTCCATTTGAGTGACTCATCCCGTGAGATCGAAGCCATCAAATTTATTGACCTCAACTTGAGGAAGATGAGGATCATGATGAAAGGAGTTGGAATGAGATGCCATAGTATAGGAGGACTAAACACCATCTAAGTGTGATGGTTGGTTAGAGAAGGGATCAGGGCCCTAGGATTGATTCAACAACTAGTTGAGAGTGGCTTTGATGGTGTCAAATTTGCTCGTGAATTTGTCAAATTTTCTTGTGACTTTGTCAAATTCGCTTCTAACTTGGTTCTGGAAGATTTCAAATTTGGAATTGGTCGAGGCAATGTTAGAATTCAGTTTTTGGATGTTCTCCTTTTTCTATTTGGTGTCGACCTGCAAGTATTGGTTGTGAACGGTGTCCATTTGGGAAGTCAGGGTTCCTGGGATGGGGAGTGAGTCCACTGAAAAAAGGATGATAAGTTATATATACCACTGCAATCAAGGTCACAAGGGTAAGCCAATGGGATAGGTGTCAAATAATGGTGTCGGGAAGGGGGGTGGGTCCATGCGAAAAAATAGCTTAGAAATGATAGGTACCATGATGATTAGGGCGAAGAGAGGAATCCAATGGGAGAGGTCCCGGAAAGGGTGCTGATGGGACCACTATTCTCATTTTTTTTACTTCTGCAGAGTTATACTCTACCCAAAGAATATTACAGTGAAAAAATGCCCAAATTGTTAATAGGAAAAATTGTGTAGGAATTTCACAACCAGAATGCAGGAGGCATGGTTGTGTGACAAGATATCCCTTCTGTCCCTTTTTTGTTTTTTTTTGTTCCTAAGGGTTAAGTTTTTTAGGGTTCCTACAAACAAGGGTTTACCATGTGCTATAGTTCTCTAATATACATGTGGAGTCAAATAGTAGTACTCGACCCAATATCTTAGAGCACCAACTAAAGAGGCTCAATCATACCCTTATCCATACTACCCGATTACCCAGGTACTAGATAGTATCTTCCTGAGTTTTCTTCTAGGTGTCACTATAGGAGTGAGGTAGTCGATCATCTAATCTAAAGATGGTTTCAGGAGACCTAGGGGACTCCTGATATACCTGACGGTACGTGGGAGTGATGATCGTGTATAGATTTTTTCTGATGTAGTACTACTTGAAGGGGTACCAACAAAGGTTATAGAGGTTCCCAAGAAGGTGAAACGTTTGTTTTGAGTAACCCCATGAACATTTCTGTATTTCTTGCATATAGTCTTCCCTATAAACAATTTTACACGCAGAATGACAAATCTCCATTCTTTAAAGATGTTGATAGTACACATCTCTACCCTGGAAAACAAATTCCCACAATTTCTGTAGAGGAAAGTGATTTGATACCACTTTTAAGGTACCAGATGTATTATTATAAGAAGAAACAAAAATATTGTAGCAAATAGTAGTAGAACAACAAAATATAGAGAATAACAACACTAACAATGATACCTTTATTGATAGAAATCCAAGTTCACTTGCCCCTTCGAGGGGGAAACCTCCAATAGAGTAGAGCTCTATTACAATAATTCTCAAGACAAGACTTTCTCATGCCTTCTACTCCTATTTATATCAATTCTATCTTCTAAAGAACATTCTAGAGGAAGATCTTTCTAGAAGCGGAAGCTTCTATTAAGTCTTATTACATTAGACTTGTTCAAATTATTAAATAGGCCTTATTAACTAATGTCGACCTTTATTACATGGAAAATATATTATTATATCTATGTGAGGGGTTAGGGAGGTTAGGTCCCTAACAAGTTCATACTCTCACACTTTATTTCTATGAACTTGCTCAGATATTGTAGGACATGTGAATTTTTGTATTTGAGTTGTTGATAACAAAGCTTCATTAACCTTCTAGTAGGGGTGCAACCAGTACTAGAAAATCTTGAGAATGGAATATAAATGTGAT
>ML778199.1:1124330-1137469 GCA_009831015.1 Picea engelmannii | reverse complement strand
GTCTCTTGCCTGAACAGAGGAAATTCGGAAAAGAACACATGATAACACTTGGCCTGGCCTGCAAAACATAAAATGAAAAACGTAATTTCTGTTTTATTTTTGGTATTGGCGGGTTGGGGTGTGCGAGCAGGCTAATGCTTTAGAGAATGCAAAAGCTAGGCTCGCAGAGGGCGCGTTGTAGCTAGCTACAAAGTGTAGTGCATCCTCCCCCTCCCCTGATTTTTTTTTTGTGAGAGAGCGAGAAAGACTCAGCTCATCTAATGCATACGGTATCGAAAGCCAAAGCCACAACTATCAATTAGCCAATGCATTGAAAAAGGAATCAGATCAGTAAAAGATATGTACAGAGCATAGGTCCCTGCATTGGTTCATTACTGATGCGGTGCTGGTAAATCCGATTGGAATGGAGAAGTTCGGACTTGCATGTTCTCGGCAAACCGGACAATTATGCTTTGTGTGGAACCAGTGCTGAAGGCAGTCCTTGCAAAATAGATGACCGCATTTTGTTACAAGTGCCTGTGGTGCAGCTCTCTCCCAGCATATACCGCACTCAGGATGAGAATCTTCTTTGGCACTGCTGCTATAAATAGGGAATATCATCTTCTGACAGACGTGAAATTGGCATACTGGACATTGCCGAGTACCGAGGACCAAATTATTTACACAGGACTGGCAAAAGACATGGCCGCATCCTGTGACGAGCGATGCCATGGCCAGACATCCATTACATTTTAACACCAAATATTGCTCAATTTCTTCTTGAGCTGCATCTACCATTTCCACGTCTCCATCTTCCATATTTATCTCTGCCATTCTCTCTGTTTCTCGTTTTGTGAAGCCCAATAAAATGTGAGCCCAAATAAATAAACAGGTTATGCCAGCGTTTTGCCCTGCTTTCCGATGTAATGGAAGTTTGCATTACAGTTGAATGCCAAAAATAGTGGGCCCTGCAGCATTTGCATTTTGCCCATGAATGTCAAAAATAAAAAATGGTAGGCCCTGCATCATTTGCATTTTGCCCTTGAATGTCAAAAATAGTGGGCCTAATGGTTAAGAACATGTGTTTCTGGAAAAAAATTTGAGGAATCGGAGGCAGGCGATTTTTGGCGCCCATGGCATTTTTGAACCTGGTTCAGCTCCTGAACCTCTCTACAGACAGTAATCTGACCAGTCGATCTTCAGATTCGCATCAAACAACGGTAATCTTCTTGTAGTACTATTCTCTTGTACCATTTTGAATGGACTTTTCTCCGGACGCCTCTCGTTTTGGTTCCACCCACCCCACCTTGATTTTTCCAGCGATTTCTCGTTGTTTTGTATTTGCTTGCTGGGTGGTCGACATAGATTGTCTTTTTGTTTTTTTATCTCAGACTTTCCTGCTAACATTTGTCTTTTTCCCTGCCCATTTCTGACCACTGTTCGGAGATGAGTGACTCCTGCTCCACCATACCTGACCATTGTTCTGTCCTCTTTACCTACAAACTCATTGGATCGGTCAGATTCCTTGTCGACTAAGCACTCAGTTCCCTACTTTTTCGGTCCCCCTCCCTTGTTTTTTTCCTTCTATTGGTCACAGCCCCATTGGAACCGGCTTTATCAGCTGAGAACATGGGGGACCCTTGGGACCACCCAGAAGCTCTGGCCTCGATAGACGAACTTTGTTCTAAACATTTTCTTTCCAAAAAGACGGCTAGCGCACCACCTCCACCCTTATCTAGCCCCCTGCTCTCACAGTACTCTGTTCCACCTTCTCATCTATTGGCCTCTTCCTCCTCTATTTTTCCTCCACAGCCTCTTGTGGAAAATCCTCCTACAGGCACTACTCTTCCAGGATTTGCCAAGATTAACACCGGTTGCCAGAAGTTTTTTCCTCATACAGTACACCAGACTTTGCAGCACTCGGCTCCACACAAGAAACTTGGATCACAGAAACGAATACAAAAAGTTTGGAAACCCAAGCGAAGGCACCCCAAACTAGTGCTTGGAATGGATATCGGGCTTCCTGAAGCTTGTAACTTAGCCCTGTGTGCCTTAGTTGGACGAATAGCCTACAAGCAAAACTGCAAGCAGCAGTTAGAAGACTGGATGGAATAGCTTGGAAACCGGTTCTCGGGTATCTTCCTAAATTTCACCTGTTACAACATGGTTGGTTAGGTTTCATTTTTAAGAATCCAGCTGACTCTGCTTCGATCCTGGGAGGTTTTTGGCCCATCGACGAGGGAAGTCTCATGCTGAAACGATGGAGACTTGGATTCAACCCGGCTACGGAATCCTTTGGACTTCGTCACCTCTGGGTACTTCTCCCAGGTCTCCCGCTTCAATTTTGGAACCTGCAAGCCCTTGAACGGATTGGAGCATCCTTAGGGCGTTTTCTCAAAGTTGACACAAATCTACTTGAGGCTCCAGATAGAAGACTAGCGAAGATTTATGTGGAAGTAGACATACAGGCTGGACTCCCTGAAGTCTTGGAGATAGACTGGCGTGGACATCTAATCTCTCAGGATTTGGACTTCCTTGGCATACCTTTCCGCTGCTCCTTTTGCCGAAGAACAGGACACTTGCGTAGAGACTGCTCTAAGTTCCCTCCTACTGAAGAGATTTTGGACCCTGCCGAAGAGGACAATTTCAATGGCTATATCTCTTCACCAAACCAGCCATCTGAGGTGCCTCACACTCAAAGTGATGACCTGGCTCCGGAGAATGATTTAGTGAGTAAAATTCAATCCCTCTGCCCATCTCTTTACAGCACCTTATCGGCCTCGGACAGGCTTTTCATTTCTGAACATGCTGCACTCATTTTGCCACCAACTTTCTCGACTACCCCTACAGCCCCTCCACTTGACCCACTCGTTTCAGACTCCTCCCAGACATCTGCTACAACATCATCTCCAGAGCAGGCCTCCCTCGCTTCGCCAATCCCTCCGACTTCAAATATCCTATCCGAGACGGACCCCTTCATTGATTTAGAAGACACACTTGATCCAAACTCACTAGCCGGATTTTCAGAACCTCCCCTCTCGGATACTCAACTGGATACTTTTATTCGGGATTCACCTTCTCAACCTCCCCTTCCCTTTGGATCCCTCCCGCTCCACACCTATCTCGGAAATACTACAGTATCAGGAACCGGGAGTCCTGCTGACCGTCCATCTTCATCTAGACCTTTATCTTCATCACCCCAAGACCCGACCTGGTCTAGAGGAGTAGGCCAGGAATTTTCTCCTTTGAAAACATGAAGTGCTCGAAAGAAATCCATGATTGACTCGTCAACAGCGATAACTTCCATTCCGGTTCCGTCACAAGGGGCGCTTAGAGGCCTAAAAGCACTGGCAAGAGGGATGTCATGATCTTGCTCTCCATCAACATCAGAGGGGTCGGAGGACCTCTGAAACAAACCTCCTTGAAAAGAATCATCGATCAGACTCATCCTTCTCTCATTTTCCTTCAAGAAACCCTTGTCGAAGCTTCAGTGGCTAGAGAATTCATGCACTTACTTCGTCTGAGCTGGCTCTCATGTGCGACAAGTTCAGTGGGCACATCGGGAGGTCTTTTGGCCACTTGGGACCCAGCATCTTTCAACCTCTCCCCGATGCTCAGTCCTGGGGGTATATTTCTTACCGGAAGCAGTCTGGAATTAAATCGACTCGGCTCTGGCTCTTAGCAGCTGAGAATCTCATTCTAGCCGGTGATCTAAATCTAACTACCTGCAACAATGAAATTTGGGGAGACTCGGCCCTGGCTTACCCTCTCTCCAGCTTTTTTCAACAGCTCTTTTATAAAAATGCTCTGATTGATTTAAAACCCCCGGAGCTCCTGCCAACCTGGAGGAACGGAAGACAAGGATCTGCTCACATTGCTAAACGACTAGATCGTTTTTTGGTTGCTGAGAGCCTGCTCCTTCCGTCTTATAGCAGCCGAGCTTGGATTAATCTCCCCTTTTTATCTGACCATACGTCGATCTGCCTTCAAATTGGAGAAGGACGTGGAGCAAAGGGCTATCCCTTTAAATTTAATGCACAGTGGTTGAAGGAACCTTCCTTCATTAATCTTGTCAATTCTGTTTGGTCTGACTGTTCACTGGTCATTCCTGGAGACGCACAGGGGAATTTGTTCAGAAAACTCGGTAACTTAAAATCACGCTCAATTCAATGGCTAAAGGATAAAAAAGATAGAGAACAAGCAAAACATAACAACATTGAATTTGATCTGGATTTTCTTATAAAACAACAGCTTCAGCTGTCGAGCTATGTGGATCTAGCCCGCAGGATTCGAACTCTAGAAGATGCCCATAAAAATCTGCTTCGTGAAGAGGAGGAAAGATGGCGTATAAAGAGTCGGATGTTGTGGCTGGCGAGTGGTGATAAAAATACCACATTATTTCATAAAGTCGCATGCGCCCGGAGATCAAGAAAGCAAATTTGGGAAATCGAAGATGACTTTGGAAATCTCCTTCATTCCCAGACAGAGATAAAATCGGCGGCACACTCACATTTTAAATCCTTTTACCAAGCTCCCCCAGCCCCATCACTTGCATCTCAGACAGCTTTAGCTAGCTTATTTCATACTCTGATTACTCCAGAAGAAGCTAATTCGTTACACTCTCCATGTACAAAAGAAGAACTATATGAGACAATCAAAAGTTTTAAAAAAGAGAAGAGCCCTGGACCCGACGGCTGGTCGGTCGAACTCTTCTTACATTTTTTTGATCTAATGAGTCAAGACTTACTTGAAGTCATTGAAGATTCGAGAACAAGAGGGGTTGTAAGCTCTCATCTGAACAAAACCTTCGTGGTTTTGATTCCAAAAACTAATCTGCCTCGGCTTTTTTCTGACTTCCGCCCCATCTCACTATGTAATCTCTGTTATAAAATCATCTCAAAACTCATTGTTGTCAGACTCCGACCATTTCTCTCTCGGGCGCTCTCCGAAGAACAACTTGGCTTCCTCAAAGGAAGACAGATCCTGGATGCTGTGGGAGTTGCACAAGAATGCATCCACACCATTAAGACAAAAAAGCAGCAAGCCATCCTCTTGAAGCTGGACCTTAAAAAAGCATTTGACTGCATTAATTGGAACTTTCTTCACCTCATTCTTATCCAGAGCGGTTTTGGCACTTCTTTTACAAGCTGGATTTTGAGATGTATCACCTCGGCTTCCTTGGCCATTTTAATCAATGGAGAAGCTACTAAGACCTTCAAATGCGAGAGAGGTCTCAGACAGGGTTGCTCACTCTCTCCCCTTCTTTTCATCTTGATCCTGGAAGGCCTCAGCATATTATTAAAGAACAAATAGGCGGAGGGCCTCTTGAAAGGGGTTAAAGTGGCTGGACAAACTCACATTCTCCATATCCTTTTTGCTGATGATGTTCTAATCTTGACTTCTGCTAATTTGGCTGAATGGACTATTATACATTCGATCCTCTCTTCCTTTTGTGTTGTTTCAGGTCTTCAAATCAATGCCTCCAAATCCATTTTCATGTTCTCAAAGACACAGGACTCCTTAAAACTTGACATAAGTGAACTATTTGGCATAGGTTGCCAAGAACTTGCAGAAGGCTTTCATTACTTAGGCTTCTTCTTAAAAGCCTCCAGATACACTTCAAAAGACTGGACATGGCTCGTTGACAATTTCAAAGATAGACTTCTTAACTGGAAGCACCGATATCTATCCATGGGAGGAAGATTCATTCTGATCAAAGCGGTGCTGGAAAGCCTACCAGTGTACTGGATGGCTTTAGCACACATCCCAGCCTCCGTATTGAATTCGCCCCGACAGCTCATTTTTACTTTTCTTTGGTCCGGCTGCAAGAAGACCAGAAGCTTTCACCTCTGCAAATGGGAGGATCTCTCTAAGCCAAAGTCGATGGGAGGCTGGGGCCTCAAACATCTGCCTCTGTTTCAAATGGCTCTCTCGACTAATACCTTCTGGAGAATTTTAACAACAACTGGACTATGGAGCTCTGTAATCAGAGCTAAATATTTACATCAGCTACCAGTCCATTTATGGTTCAGATTCGCGGAAGCACAACCAAAATCCGGTTCACATTTGTGGAAAAAACTCTCTGCCACTCTCCCAATTATCTTAAAGTGGCTCTCGTGGGATCCCGGGGATGGTCGATTGATTGAAGTTGGCCGAGACTGTATTCTGGATCTTGGCAGAAATGCATTTCTCTCCTCGCCTCTTCGGGCACATATTCACAGCAAAAATCTTGTCTTTTTACATCAATTCTCCAGCACATCCATTACAGGCACCCTCGGCAACTCATGGCTGAGCGGATCGGACCTTCTTTTAAATCTGGAACACCGGGCCGAATGGGATAATTTCTCCCAATTACTCAAAGCATCCGACATTTATCTGAAGTCAAAGGCAGACTCTCTTCTCTGGACGGGGGGCGATCGATCGGGCAGAATAACGGCAAAAAACGTTTATAATGCTCTGGCAGCCATTTCTTGGAACTCTTCTATTCCATCTTGGAGACAACGGATTTGGAAGGCCACTTTCCCCTTAAAATACAAATTGCACTCGTGGCTCATGTTGGAAAATAAATTACTTTTCTGGGACAATCTGCAAGCGCGAGGCTGGGAGGGCCCAAGTCGTTGCCCGCTCTGTGCTCAAGACATTGATTCTACACTCCATGTCTTCATACTCTGCTCTTTCACCAGAGCGCTTTGGACAGCAACCACAGCAGTGCTAAAGATTCCAAATCATTGGAGTGGTATCAATATACAATCTTGCTTTCAAAACTGGATTCACACTTCCAGCACTCTCCCAATGCTTCCAATTCACATCTGCTGGCACGTTTGGCTATCCAGAAACGCCTCTATCTTCAACGATAAGACACCATCAATCCTGCACATTATATCTCTCATCTTGCCTGAAGCAAACAAATTCGCTAGGACTTTACAAGTTAAACCAACAGTTCGGCAGCCACTATTCATTCCATTGAACAGGGCGGTGGCCTGGTTTGACGGGGCCTCTCAACAGGGAGGCGCACTTTGTGGAGCAGGGGGGAAATTAATTTTAAATTCTCATTCGAGTATTATCTGGATGTTGAACTGCAGGCAGGGTTCCAACACCAAGGCAGAGCTCATTGGTGCTTGGACCTCGCTAATTTTGGCTAGTCGCCACATGAATGATTTGCTGCTCCTCAGTGACTCCAAGCTCACTATTGACTGGCTGAACGGATTGGCAGACTTCCGAGTGGAATCCCTCAATAGCTGGAAGGAACGGACCAAAGACGCTACTCTTCTCTTCAGAAAACTTACCTTCCAGCACATTTTCCGTGAAGAAAACAAAGAGGCTGACTCACTCTCGAAAAAAGCACTGCACCTTCCACCGAGTCAAATTTTCTATACATTCTGGGAGGACGAACATGAAGGCACTTCACATAAGTTAAATCTTTGAATTGATTTCTTATTAGTATATATCAGATCTTCGTCTATATTTGCTGTATTTGTTGGGCCATAGGTGATTTTGACCCAAATATTTGTGGAATTGGCTTGATTCGCTGATGTATTTGAACTCCGACTTGTAAACATTTATATCCTTTTGAATATAAAGTGCAATTTTTTCTCGTGGAAAAAAAAAAGAACATGTGTTTCTTCTTCTTGTTCCATAAATAGGTCGGTCTCAGATATCACTCTGATTCGGTCTCATACACGCCCACCTTAAAAATGGATTATTATTATTATTATTATAGTATCTCTGTTATATTGAAAGTTGAATAGCAAAGAACAATGAACCCCCGTTGGTCTCATACACGCCCACCTTAAAAATGGATTATTATTATTGTACTGTCGAAGGTGGTATATAGCAATGAGTATGAACCCCCGTCGATCTCATACACGCCCACCTTAAAAATGGATTATTATTATTGTATATAGCAATGAGTATGAACCCGGTGGGTCTCATACACGCCCACTTTAAAAATGGATTATTATTATTGTTCTGAGTTAGCATTCACTTTCATATTAGTTTTGTTGTTGATTTGAAAAATTTATATCAATTTAAATGTTCAACATAACAATTAAAAAAAATATTTTTTTTTAAAAACAAAAATAGTATTTTGTTAACTTTTCATTGGTCAATAACTTGATAGTGTTATTGCAGCCTTCACGTATTTCAAACCCTTAAATTAATAAGAAAAGACAAGACCACAAAAAAACTAATATAATGTAATACTGTATTATAATATATGTTAAAATCTAATATTGTATTGTTTTCTCAAATGAGGTAACAATTTAAATTTTAAATGTCAACTTTTTTACACTTATTAAAATTTCAATAATTTTACTTTCTTAATATTTTTTTAATTTTTTAATTTCAATAATTTTACATTTATTAATATTTTTTTAACCTTTCAATTTCAATAATTTTACATTTATTAACATTTTTTAATTTTTTAATATAATTTTATAGAAATTTGTATGTAGTCATTTTTAAACTTTTAAGTCACATTTTAAAATATAAGAAACATTGAGATGTTTTTACCTTTTTAATTATTATAAAGATCATGGGAAGTACAGATCTGCATTCTTTTCGAATGACTAAGGAAATGTTTGAATATTATTTATATAAGCCATGCAGACACTAACAAGTAAAGTGTTCGGAGGCAGTACATGCAGCGTGTTGCCCTTGTTATTATAGTATCTCTGTTATATTGAAAGTTGAATGCCAAAGAACAAAGAGGACCAATTTAAGATATCACCTGTCTTATGCATCGCTTTTATTGACCTACGGTGTAAAATCATCAAAACCATGTGACTCATACATACAATGGGGAAGGAGGATCACATAATAACAAACAAGGTTAAGGTGGTTTATTAAGATATCACTCGTCTTATGCATCGCTTTTATTGACCTACGTTGTAAAATCATCAAAGCCATGTGACTCATACATACAATGGGAAAGGAGGATCACATAATAACAAAAAAGGTTAAGGTGGTTTATTAGTTCCTTTTAGTCTATTATTTTAAGCATATGATGTTCAAGATTTTTTGGGCCATTTTTTTATTTTTATTTTCGGACAAGGGAATCGGTAATGAGGGTTTACAATCATCTGTTACATCAGGGATCGATCCATGTTGTTGTCTCTATAACTCCTGGTTTAATATATTTGCCCTCAAGATATATTGAACAGTTAAACCACAAACTCGAACTTAGGCCGAGTTGTCCCTATATCGTTGAGTTGGCGCCTTCACGGTGCGGGACAACTACCGTTTGTCCAAACCACTTTGAGGTAAAGCATTTGGATAATAATAAAAACAACAATGAGCTCCACACTTAAACTACAGCTATTTTTAGGGCCATTTTTAAGTGTAAATTACATCAAAGGACTCAGACTCATTTCTATAAGATATTTTTATTATCTACGGAGAGGGTGTTAGTATTAAGAGTGAGTAACCCATTTTCATTTATGATACAAATATTAAAATTTTAAAATTAACAATTAAAAAAAAATATTAGTAAAATAAAAATACAATCTCCATATGTTATCTCATGTCATATTTTCCCCATTTTTTAAAAAGTTCATATTGTTTATCCACTTGATCATTGACTCTCATTGTTAAAATTAATTATTGATCGTCTATGTTTGACGTGATACAAAAGTTACATTTAGAGTACTATAACTTTTAATATGACAAAAACACTTTCGTTGGCACTGAACCAACATGTCCTTTAAGTCCACAAATTTTGGTGAGATTCAAGAGTCTCGCCATCTTTGACTTCCACCAACTGAACTTCACCCATAGGCATGTTTGAACCTTCCTTAGAAAGTTTCTCCGACAGTGGATTCAACGCCCTATAGATATGGCAAATGGAAAAAGATTCAAAGATTGAAGCCAACTCTTTTAGATTTGTCATCGGATCCATTAAGTCCAAATTATAAATTATTTGCTTACCAGTCATTTAGTTTACCACTAGTGATGAGTCCCCATAAACTTGTATTGTTTGTAATCCTAAATCAAAGGATTTTCTTAATAAAAAAATTAATGTCGACCCTATTATTAGATGTTGGTCCACTACACGCCTTCATGGAGATGTGATGATTTTCCGAGATATATAATATTTCTCCTAGTTCACAAAGATGTTTCGGTCCTTGACACAACCCATCGAAAAAACCCCAACTAGAGTTTTTATCAATCAAAAACTACCCTACTTGTTGTGGCAACGTTGGAGCATTTTCTTTCCTAAGAATCGTGTATAGAACCACCACCTGAGCATATACCTAGGAAGTTGGAAAAGGTTTATCTCTGAAGATTTCACTGTTGTGGGACAATAAAACTCCCCAAACGACAAGAAAAGAAAGAATTATAAAAGGTTTCAAGTCTGCTCTACTAAACTAGCCTTGTAAGCAAAGAACTAGAACATCCTTATTCCACAAGTCGTTGAGCTTCAACCACTTGCTCAAAGTTGTGTTGGAACATGGAACTAGCGAGGAAACCAATATGGAGGCACATGGACGACTTAAATAAATGCATGGAGATATTAGAGTAGCACAACAAAGTCATGGATTCCAAGAAGAAACCAAATCAAGATCAAAGAAAGGCCACAGTTGGACCCCATGTCCACATTTCACTAGGATGGATGGATGTGTGTGCATGGTACTAGTTGACTACGTTGCTTAGTAGGTCATATTATATGGCCTCTTCTCATGTTTCTAGGACGAATCATGCCAAGGGGATGTAATTTAATGTACATGGTGAGGGTAGTATGAGGTAACTAGGGAGGTACCTAAGGGGATAATGAATGTAATGTGGTCGTAATAATATAATAGGCGCACTATGTAATTAAAAGGAAAGAATATAATAATTAGGGGTAGTTGGCATAAGACTCCTAGGAATACTCATGATAAAGTATAAATACACGTGAGTATCATTGTATTGGATGTGTGTTGAATTATATTGTCTTGTAATAAACATGGTTTGTGGAGTGATTCCTTCCATAAGGAGTATTTGATGGTGTTACCCTACCTTAAGGGTTCTTCTCTCTATATTCTTGTGTTGTTCATGGTGAATTCTTTGGTACCTCAGATGTTTAAATAATTTCTAAAGTTTCATGGTTTACTCTCTCTTATACCTATCAAGGTTTACTACAACAATTATCTAGCCTAAAAAGAATTTTACTAAAATTTAGAGTCGTGATGGCTTAGGAAAGAGCTCTGATACCACTTGTAATGTTCATTAACCCTTAAACTTGAAACAAAACCATGTATATAGAGAATATAATTGCAAAATAACTAGAAGCAAGAGACAATAAGATGAAGTCTATAAAAGATACCCTTGTATTATGATAAAGTGAAGAAGGAAAATAATGTTTACTTGCCTCCTAAGGTTGGGTGACCTTTCACAAAGCAAACCTCCAAATAAACAACACTATATATGCATTCCATGGTCACCTATCTCTTTCGACGGGAGGGGCAAGAGGCTCTGGTTTAGACCAGTGCTCTGGAAGCTCTTTAATGGCGGTTGGTGCCCTGAACCTACTAGTTTAAGACTATACTACACTTAGGATAGATCCCTGGTTTTGCATCGGACATGGTGGAAGCTCTTTAATGGTGGTTGGTGCCCTGAACCTACTAGTTTAGGACTATACTACACTTAGGATAGATCCATGGTTTTGCACCAGACTTGGTGGATCTGACTTACTCGCTAACATAGGTGCCTACGTTATCCCTCATAACTTCTCCTTGTCTGATGAGACACCCTGCTTGACAACAGTTATTGCAGAGCTAACTTATTAATTTTTACTCAGTGGAGGTCTTGTCGAAGTCTGGCGCAGGTCTTGTGGAGCAAGGTGGAAGTCTCTAGCGAGTGCTTCTAGCGATTTCCTGATGGAGGTTGAGGTTAGCGCACTAATGAGTGCGGCTGACGAGGCCCTCTGGAAGAGTGTCAGCCTCTTCTCCTCGACGGATGAGCTCAATGCAAATGTTGTCTTACCTCCCCCTCTCCCTACCTCGAAAGGTCGTAAACTTTCTTTACCTCTGGATACCTCGGCTCCTTCTACACCCTTTCCATTTTCACCTCCCACCCCGCTTCCGGGTCTAGTCTCTTCGTTCAGGTGTTCACCTATTGGTTTACACCGATGTGTGGAATATCGAACAGGTCGCCCATCCTCGTAGAAATGGTTTCCTAAAAGTTGTGGTACTAAGCACGCGTGGAAACCCAATAAGGCCAAATGTCAGTTAATCATGGGGTCAGATGTTGGTCTAGAGGAGAGTGTGCTCTTATCACCCTATGTGCTTGTGGGTAGAATTTCCTACCGCACACTGTGTAAGTGCTCTCTCTCGACCTGGATTTCAAGTGCTTGGTCTCCCTAATTGGGCTATGTCCCTGATATTATTTACCTCTCTCATGGCTAGTTTGGTCTTCTTTTTAAGACATCGGAGGATTCACAGAGGATTTTAGATACACTCTGGGCTATTAGTGGCTACAACTTAATGCTCAAAAGATGGCGGGTTAGTTTTGATCCTTCCATGAAATACTTTCAATTTCGCCACCTATGGGTATTTCTCCCCAGTCTTCCCCTCCAACTTTCGACAAAGAAATCTCTTGTTTCCATAGGCAATGAGCTCGGTTGTTTTATCAGTCTGGATGAAAGTCTACTTAAGGGTTCCGACATAAGGATGGCTAGGATCCCGGTGGAGATGGATATACATGCGGGACTACCGAAGACTCTGGATATATTCTTGCGAGGTCGCACTGTGACCCAACGCTTGGATTACCTTGGCATTCCTTTTCGATGCACTTGTTGTCGTAGGATTGGACACCTACGTCGTGATTTCATGGGAGATATACAAGAAGAAGAATCAGAAGCTTCTTATCTTCAGAAAATGTAATGTTTCCAAGCCAATTTTTTGCATGGAAACACTAACTAACTACTGACTTGATTGTTAATTGTTGTGTATGCAGGTTGGCCATGAACATTTTGTCCTTAGGGTTTATTCAGTTATTCAGCCACAGATTATACAAGACTCATTGCAATCATATGAATATCATCAACAACACGCAAGATAGGAACCACAAACAAGATCTGAACTTTATTATAAGAAAGCAAGCACCTGATACAAATAGAGAAGCAGATCTGGAATAGCTTCAGATGGCTTCAAGACAATAATAGAGTTGCATACAAAATGCTC
>ML778199.1:1082002-1112254 GCA_009831015.1 Picea engelmannii | reverse complement strand
AACCTAATCATGTGATTCTTTCTATTTAAAATAATTACTATATGTTGTAAATTGTATCAATAAGTTTGTAATTGTAATTGATTTTTTTTATAACTACTATATTTTATAAATTGTATCAATAATTTGTAATTAATTAGTAAATTGTATCAATAAGTTTGTAATTGTAATTGATTTTTTTTATAACTACTATATTTTATAAATTGTATCAATAAATTGTAATTAATTAAAAAAAAAATTCTATGCTACCAATTATATAAAAAAAATTATGGGTGTAAAGGTTTTCTTTAATTACAACATCAGAGTACCATGATTCTTATTTTTGGAGTGAGTCTTGGATTTTATATTTTTTATTAAATAAAAAAAATTATTTTAAAAAAATTTAGAAGAGTTAAATAAAATATTTTATTTAATTGTAGGGACTAAACTTCACATTGTTCTTCTTGTAATGTTTTTTTTATAGGAGAAACTAATCTTATTCTACACTTCTTTACATGTTTTGTAGTTTTATAATGATAAAGTGGGGGTTAACTCTTGCCATGTTGTCAACATAATGTTTAACACAACCACCATCCTCTATTCAATCGCAGGGAAATGAGAATAGCAATAATGATGCCTCTCCTCCAAAGGTTTAACCACGTCTAGTCGAGCCCATGGATGCAGACAATATCCACATCTTAATATTAATGATATATATGGGTATTCTCCATGCATTTTGTAGGGACCTAAAATTGGGTTCTTTGTATTGTAAGATAATTGGATGTGAAACAACTTGTTAGTGGAAAATAGATGGAGACCTTTGAATTTGGGGCCCTCGCACTCGGAAGGAATTATAAAATCCACTTAAGATAAGGCTATTGTTATATTATATGGCTTCATGTATATTATATCAAATTAATACTTATATGTCTTATTACAATCAAGTGATGTTGCAAAACAAGGTTTGCAAACCATTTTTTAAAGTATATATTCTTGAGAAAATATGAGAATGAAGGGTTATTTCTCTATATACAGTAACATTTTTCAAAGTATATATTATTGAGAAAGTATAAGAATGAAGGGTTATTTCTCTATATAAATGATAAAATATTTAAATGAATTTAAAGTATTTTAAGGTGTTAAATGTTTCAAGTAGATATATTTTTCTTTTAAGTTATACTTTTTCTAAACTAAAATTACTTTTAAGTGAAGTCAAGTTTGATATATATATATATATAAGTATTTTACATGATAATAATAATTAAAATGTTGTATGGTTTGAAACAATTATCATTGGTTTTTTTTTGTAATTTGTTTATTTATTTTACAGCTTAATTTGTTTCAATTGTATTTGATAAGTGATTAATGTACATTATGATCAAATTAGTTTAAAGTGAACTTTTAAGACTATAAAAAATTGATTAAAAATATTAGTCACACATTTTTTACTAGTCATAATATTTTTAATTTCAACATTAGTTGTAATACAAAGAAAACATTTTAAGACTAACAAAAAATGATTAAAAACATTAATCATGTGTTTTAGTCTTTTATTTTTCTAGTGATAGAAATTTTAATTATAACATTAATTGCAATATACATAAGTCTTAATTTCAATTAAAACAACCAAAGGAAAGTATCACTACAAATAAAATATTGATGGTCACATCCTAAAAAATAGTCATTTATGTTTGGATTTCAATAATGTTTTTAATAATAAAACACGCTTTATGTACTAGTGGTGAGAAACCCTAGTTAAATTGGTATACTCACTTCTTCCTTGTGCATAGTTCCACTTGCAAGTTTTGGCTTCTAAGTTGTCTCAAAAAAGTAAATTGGTGACCAAAACCNTTTTTAATAATAAAACACGCTTTATGTACTAGTGGTGAGAAACCCTAGTTAAATTGGTATACTCACTTCTTCCTTGTGCATAGTTCCACTTGCAAGTTTTGGCTTCTAAGTTGTCTCAAAAAAGTAAATTGGTGACCAAAACCTCTCTTTTATTTAACAATGTTCTTGTCTATTTACCAAGCACTCCCTTGTGTTGTCATTACCTCCACCAATTGATCGCTTTGGTCTTCTCCTTACTATTCCACTTGGTCTTCCCCTTTTTTATGTTTATCCCTTTGTCTTCTTGGCTTGCTACTTGTCTTGGCATCCACAACTTTTTGGCATGTGGAAGGATGACATCTCTTATTCTCCATGCAACTCATCTTAATAAAGTAGGAAACCCCAAATTCATTTGGTCTTCTCACTTATTCCTTATGCATGAGTTGGCTTGCAAGTTTGGGCTTCCAAGTTGTCTCAAATAAGTAAAGTGGTGACCAAATCCTCTCCTCATTCGATAATTTTATTGTCTTTTTACCAAGCACTCCCTTTCCCTGTTGTTGTTACATCTTGAAATTAGCTCTATCTAATTCATTTTGGGTCGCTGATATACATCACTATCTAGATAAGGGGTCTTTGAGATACATGATAGATAAATCTCTAGACAATCCTAAGGTCATCCTCCTAGACATCTTGGGGTTGTGCTTCCTCCAACACATGAGAGGGCTCATATGCGTTACAAATAATTTTGCTTTTCTTTAGTTGTATAAGTGAATTGTTGTCATCATGAATATTTTTTTTAAAAACTTTCATGTTCACCACCATTGAGTCACGAGGGGACGCCTAGCAGTAGTCAAGGAGGCAGTGCATAGTTTCCATTCCATAGTACCCATGCATCATATGAGACAAAGGAGGTTTGAGATGTATGCCTTTTGTGGAAATTATTATTTAGTTATGGATATTTTAATTTTGAAAGTTTGATTTCATGAGAAAATTTGGATTTTATTGTATATTTTTTTGTCTAAATTGTAGATGTTCCTAGTGGACAAGTCCATACTGCATCCCCCCCACTATGGAAGAAACAAGTTACACATTTTGCATTAAAGGAGATATCTAGATAGTGCAACTGGTTGGTTAGGGAGATCCAAGTCATTCAGGTTGATAATGCCACTTAAATATTGATGTCGATGATGCTCGGTAGTGTTGAGTAGCTAATGACACTATATTGGAGGGTAGGACCATAGATCTCTCTTTTCTAGAGTGTTATTATGAGGTGGAGGAGTGAGGTGTTGGGGACAAATAACTTGGATGCGATGAAATTTATGAAAAGGGGACATGATGTAAGGGGTATGTTGTTTGATATCCCTCTTCAACATGTGAGGGGGAAACTACTTAAACTATGAGAGTTTAATATTGAGGTTGTCGCACCTTATATTTATGATAGATTTATTGGATAGTGAGGTATATTCTCCACCATGATGAGGGAACATTATATTTTGTGACACATATATATCATGAGTTTGTGTTGCATGTGTAGGTTGATTATACTATCATGCCATCACATTTTTATGGTCCTGGTAGGGGACATAGTTATGAGTATCCTAGGGATCATACAAACCCTACTATCATACCACCTTCTGTGAGATTGATATCATTACCAAGTAGGAGTATCATTTTAACCCAAGATTTAGATGATACATTGTATCTCATAGTTGTCAAGAAAAGGAATGTGGTGATGAACACCATGCACATTGTGTTGCCTTGTGCTTTAGTTGCTTTATCTAGGGAGAGATCTAGACCACCACCTATTTTAGTAGAGAATGATGTGTTATGGCTAGACATATCAATACTTAGACAACTACCCCTAGATGATTTATTGTATTGCACTATTAATTCCTAAGATGCATATTTTTAGTTACATAAGAGATACAGGTCATGTCCTAGATTTAAGGTATAGTTTTGTACAATTATGTATGCTTATATGATATTTATTAGTCATCAATTAATCATGGGAACACATGTAGAATCAATACATCAATTAATCATCTTTCATTTTTATAACATGTAGAGGTCCACATTACTAAATGGTTTTGACTTCAATACTTGAACAATTCTTCATCCACAAAGGACAAATGGATAAAATAGGATTACTATATCATTGAATTCTAGAAGTTTCATTATAATTTACGTATGTGTGTACTTATTTACAATTGGTTATTTCATCCTAACTTTCTTCACATGTCCCTCATTTAGAGTGTAGAGGGTAAAGGAAATGGTGTTTCCAAAGGTCTCGAACCCAAGCCTGAGCCCATGGTTAATGAGCATAAACTCCCACATATAGTCCTTCCTCTAAAATAGGTACTAATTTTGTACCTAGTTGATCAGGTACAATTTATGAATCAACTATCAAATCCAAGTGATATATCAATTTATGAAACAATGATTTTATGGTGTATTTACTAATTTTGATTGTTTACATTCAATGTCATCACACAAAGTTCCAACTACATGGGGTTTTAGATATCATACTCATGTGGTCAATTGAATGGGATGCAAAAATTCCTCATCTTGATGTTGTCCCATCAATGTTTCTAGGATCTGTCACATAGGTATGAATCGATACAAATAGGTGTATATAGTTTGAAATTGAAATGTTGATTTAACTTTAAATGATGATCATGTTTTCAAGTAATCATTTGGTCTCATGTTTCCAAGGAACTTGCATCAATGTTCATGCTAACTAGGCCATGATTAGCATGGGTGCAGAGACTCAGATCCCATATACATAATTTATACTTTACTTGACCCAAGCAACTTGATCCATCTTGTTAAAATTTGAATATACTTTCAACATAAATTTTGTATTAAAAGTCATCTAACTTGACTTTTAATTTTAATTTAACAGGTGATTAAGGATGATATTTTTATGAGTCATGTGGGGTCCATGCTCTTGCATGTGATGGGGCCACCAATGTAGGTGCCAGTGGTAGTGATAATGATTAGGGATCTAGTGGTACATGATTTAGATTTGCAGTTTTTTCATATAACTTGGTGCTTTGATTTGTATTATTTTATTGTTGTATATGGCCTTACTTTTTTATAATCTATATGAAATTTATGATTATTTTTTGGAATTTATGATGAGTATTGAGTGAATGCATCATGAATATTGAATTTGTCATATTATTAATGTCAAATAAATATCAATGTACATTAAATTCAAAACAAAATCCATTTAGAATTAAACATGGTTGATTATTAGACCGCATATTTAGAATAGCATTAAAATATTGTTTGGCTATAGAAAATAAATGATAGTATTTTCTTTGAAATAAAAAAACTAATTATGTACATTGAATTCAAACAAAAGTAATGACAACTATATCTATGTTCTTCAAATTAATTACAAAATTATACTTATATTTTAAGTATGTTGAGGAATATCTTACATGTACGTAATAAAATTATTATTTCAAAGATAATGAAAATGTTGTAAACAAGTTATAAACTAGATAACTATAAGCAAATGATCATATCAATGTATTCAATAATGTTATTTAATTTAGTTTCTATTACATTAAATTGGTCAATTTGCACTATGTTGAATAAGTTTTGCGGCAACTTAAGTTTGCAATATAAAGGCTCCATTATTTTGTAAATGTACCTATTGTGTAAGTTTTAAACCTTTCACAGTAATGCAATGCACACAAGGATTCTTAAAACAAAAAGGAATACAATGAAAATCACACATATACAAAGAGATTTGCCCTGGAAACGTAAACCAGGAAAACCAACAACTTGTTTAGAGCCGCACCTATAATTCTTATTCATCATCTCTCAACCAATACAATATATATATATATATATATATATATATATGATCTCATAGCATCCAAAACCCCCAATAAATTGACCTGGATTATACTACAACCATAATCCTTAACCAGAATTAAAAAACCATGGGCTAAGCCACAAATCCGCCCATGCACCACAAAACTACCAAAAACGAAAACTGTGTGTTGAAAACCACTAAAAAACGGGTACAAAAAACTGCCCAATTTTTTTTTTCCAGGGGCTCTACCCCTAACAATCCCTTGGGAAGGGGGGATTTGCCCCAAACATGGGGGGTTGCCACCCCCTGTGACTGCCTCCTCTTGGTTGCGCTCGACACAACAAAGTGCATGGGGTCGGTTATGCAAAGAATATAAAAAATACCTACCGTATATGTACCTTTTCATCTCACAAAATTATAGCTACACAATCTCCTCATAAATGAAAATAGCATGTAGACTTCAATCTATCTTTCTTTTGATTTTTTAATCATTAGTATACAACTTTAATGATTACTTTAATGATTTAAAAATTGGTAAATATATATATCATCAAACAACTAATATCTCAATTAAACCAATTATCATCAAACAACTATCTCAATTAAACCAATTATATGTATCTCAATTAAACCAATTATATGTATGGATTTGTAGTATGAGGTGATATTACTCTACTTCAACATTCAATAAGTGAAGAATTTATGAAATTATGTAACTTTACAAGATATGAATTTAGGTTTAATTTATGCTCATCAACATATCTTTCCCAATATACCAGATATTTGGGATGCTACATTTAAATCCTAATAAATGTGATTCCATATAGACACTTATTTTTTTAATATATTTAAATATTCTCTTTATTATTGATCAATGAAATTTTGCCTTAATAAATTCAATTTTTTTAATATATTTAAATATTCTTTTTATTATTGATCAATGAAATTTTGGCTTAATAAATTCAAAATATATGTAATTTTTTGAATATTCACCATTGCATACATTATGTTGCAAATTGATCTTAAATATGAAATTGGTTGAATACTTTCTATTTGATTTCATATAAATACTTATTTTTTTAATATATTTAAATATTCTTTTTGGTGTTATTGATCAATGAGATTTTGTCTTAAGAAATTCAAAATATATGTAATTTTTTGAATATTCACCCTTGCATACATTTTGTTGCAAATTGATTTTGAATATGAAATTGGTTGAATACTTTCTATTTGATTCCATATAAACACTTTTTTTTTTTAATATATTTAAAAATTCTCTTTGTTATTGATCAATGAGATTTTGGATTAAGAAATTCAAAATATATGTAATTTTTTGAATATTCATCATTGCATACATTATGTTGCAAATTGATCTTAAATATGAAATTGATTGAATACTTTCTATTTCTTACATTTAACAACACATATACTTATTCTATAATTTTATATTCAATCCCATTGAACTATTAACTAGTTGGTAAAAGATTGTATATTTTGATTAAGATATTGTCACTAGTTTCATTCTTTAACACTAGGATACCCAATCAATAATACTATTTTCACAACAAAAAAAAAACATAACTAGGAGATTTTATATTAATAAAGATTGTAGCATACATTACAGTGAAGATACATCAAAAGTCTAGTTTAAAAAATTTCAACAAAAAACAAAATGGAAATACTAGTTTCCTACATATGACTACACCTATCTAAATCCTTAAGTATTACATCCCAATGTTTTTGAGTGGTAATATGAATTCTATAAAAAATTAACATCCTAATAAATTTGCAAAACATTTATCTAACAAAATGAATGTCAGTTGGATACTTCTTCCATTGTTGTATTCTCAAGATCATAGTCTAGTTTGATGATTTCCTTTTCTTTTGGAAGTTGATGTATTGTTTCCTCTTCCTTCCAACCTTCACAATATGAGTTTACTGATTGTACCTAGTTGGATGCTCCAAAGTGCTCTCCCTTGATCAAATTTATGACCATGTTTCTAAGCATATTACATTCATCTTCCAAAAACAAATTTGATGCTCGAGCTAAACCAAATTACCCATGACTGTTGTATTTTGAGTGGTGACCTAGAGATCAAGTTCATGTATTTTAGCTATGGTAGTAAAGATAAATGTTATGTTTCCTTGGATAGACTCCTCGCGAGTCCTATCTTCTGCAACTCACAATAACCCATCAGTAATCAACAACAATTCAATATCCCTTTCACCAGTGAGAGATTGAGGTTGGATTCAAACTTGAGTCCGCACTTTAAAGGAAAACCCCTCAAGGCCCATATATGATTCTTACGATTTCATGTGCTTCCCAATCCCCATAGACCATAGAGAAAATATCAGAGAGAACCAACAATGAATACATAGTGAAAAGTGGTAGACCTTCCAGACTTGTTAATAAAATGAACCCAAAAGAACAAGGAGACATGTGCTTTTCCAATTCCCAACTAACCTAGAGAAAATTTAGTTTGACCACCAACTTTACAACACAAACATCCAATAACACATACCTATTCAAAGAAGAGGCCTCTTCCAACAATGAGGGAAATAATCCCCCAGAAGTAATATCAAGAACCCAACTAGAATTACCAGGCACTATGTTGACCACAAAAGCATTTTTAAAAGTAGGAAAGGGCCAAGGGGGAGGCTTACCAAGCATCCACAACAAAAATGAAACAAAACGTGCTAGGAAGACCAAAATTACAAAGAAAATTCCATAGTCACATAAACATGAAACTCATCACCTCCATCGATGAAATTTGGTTCGAGGTGCTATTATCCCACCAAGCCAAGGGAAAATATTTTCCTTAGGTTCAAATATGTGTGATTCTACATAAAATGCCATGTGAAACGGTCGTTGGAGTCGAGTCTCATAACTCACCATGTTATGCCCCAAGGATTCCTTACAATAATCCATGTAACACCATAAAAGTTTGAAATGTGTCATTCTTTCCATAGTTAATCAGGAGATGGGTTGTTTGTAGTCCTTATCAATGATAACAATATCCCCACTTTTAAGAGTTGTGCCTTGATTGGAAAATGAATCTACTTGAATATTATTCTCCCTAAGCACATGGTAAAACTTATTGGAAGGGATTTTTTTTGCATCTTGCCTTGCCCAAATTATTACTAATTCTAGAAAGTAATCAACAAGGGTAACATTCATTAGCATCTGACTTATAATAGCCTTTGAATACCATACCACAATCAATGTTTGAATGCAATATTGTTAGCTACCTTTAGACTTTGAAGTAATGCGTAGGCTCCTACAAGATTATTTGAAGATATACCAAGACCCCATTCATAGGTTGTTTCAATTGTTCCTCTAGGGCTCATGATAACCCCTCCCACACCTGTGTTATGATCCAAATACTCAAAATGTCATAAAATTACAGAAGTACACACCATGTACAAAATGTCAATGTGGAGCACAACTCCAATATAGATAAGTTACACAATAACTCCTTAAATAATAGGGGAACCCCCTCCAAATAACCAAATACCTTTCATACTTCCCAATTTTCCTCCAAATAATGAATACATGATCTCTTATATATAACTATTCACACTTGCACATGAGGCCCCTTTATCACTAGGTCGACCCTATTACATATATATTTACACATTACATGTACATTTAGGCCCATATATACCCTCCCTTGGGGTCATATCATATACATTTAACCATATATATGTCCCTCTTGAGCCATAACAACCTGCCACCCCAACTATTTCCACAATTAATTATCTTAAACCTTGTTGAATGTTTCCACATATAAAAATTAAAAAAACATATGACATTATTTAGCATTGCTTTATCAACATCATACACCACTAAATCTAAAATTAAACAAACACACAAAAAAAATTAAGTTAATAAAAAAGAACATTACATTAGGTAAAAACAAAAGTGGGTGGTGTTTATTTCCTTATACTCAATCAATTAAAAAAAAGGACAAATTCACCGAAACTAATGATAATAAAAGTGAGTATCTCAAAGGATGCACTCAATAACATGGGCTTCCTTTGGCTTAAATTTCAAGGAGCTAAGTAGAATATAATGTTTTCAAAAGAATGCGTCAAAATAAATGAAAAGTGAGCACTTCACTAGGGGTGGGTGGGCTCATATTCACAAATACAAAGATCTAAGTTCCCTTTTAGTGGGTGTTGCCTATGTATTGTAAGCTAATTTTCTAAGAAAAAGGACAAGTGCACTCGAGTTATGAAAACAAAAGTGAGTAAATAAAGGGTTGCACTCGATATCATAGGTTTCCTTTGACTTAAATGATAAGGGGTGATCGCACTCCGGAACTCCTCGTGGGAGCACCTCTTGTCCTCCTTCTCCAAGCGGTTGTCCTCTTGGACCTATAGAGCTCTAAACCTTCCCAGCCATCTCATTCTACTCAAGGTTGTCCTCCAAGCCCTCTCAATTTACTCCTTCTCGGCGCTAGCTGCTCCAAAGTTTGTGCTCAATACCATCAAAGGCATTCAACGAAACTTCATTTGGCAGGGACTCAATACGGGGAAGAAAATGGATTTGGTCAGCTGGGACAAACTCTATCGACCCAAGGAGCAAGGCGGTCTAGGACTCAGGGATCCCTTCATAATGAACAAAGTGCTCAGCACCAAAATTTGGTGGCGATGGCTAAAAATCCCCAAGGACCTATGGGCCCGACTCTGGAGGAAGAAATATGCCCCAAATGTGGCAGAGAAAAACATAGTCCGATGGAATGAAGATAACCCGGGCTCCTTAATATGGACAGCAACCATGCAGAATAGACAACTGGTGACTGAGCACGCTTTCTGGGAAATCAGGAATGGGAAGATCGCCCTATTTTGGCAAGACTCTTGGCAACAATGGTCGGCCCTAGGCAAGGAGGAATGGGCCCCTAACATTTGTTCTCAGGCCAGTCGGGCAGGAATGATAAGAGTGGCCGATTACTGGAAGGTCGACCCCCAGGAAGATACTTGGCGCCAGTGGCACGTGGACAAGGAACGCCTCAACTTAGGGCCACACGTGAATCTAGTTCCTCTGCAGGAAGAAATGGAGAAATGGAGAATTCCCGTAATTGCAAGAGAGGATATTCTGAGGTGGGGACACAGGCCACAAGGCACATTCAGCACGCGGGAAGCATATCGGCTCAGGGCTCCCTCAGACCCCCTCCCTAACACGAAAATCTGGAGCAAGCTTTGGGATCTTAAACATTGGCCTAAAGTTACCCTCTTCCTCTGGCTTGTCGCACATTCCAGTATCCTTACCTGGGACAACCTATCGAAAAGAGGTTTTGTGGGACCTTCTATGTGCTTACTTTGTGGCGAGGCAGAGGAAACAATGAACCATCTCCTCAACTCTTTCCATTACACTGCTCAGATCTGGGATCAAGCGGCGTTGGCTATGCGTACTTCCGACCGCCATAGGGAAAACATCCTGGAGACCATTGCTAACTGGCGAGACCAAGATTTCCGCTCACCCCTCCTCAATCGTGTATGGCAACTTATACCAGGCTTCATCCTTTGGCATGCCTGGAAAGAAAGGAACAACAGACTTTTCAAAGGCCTCTCCCTCTCGTGGCATCACCGATGGAATCTGTGCTACCGTAACATCATTGAATCCCTCTCCCCTCAGCTCCGAGTCGACGTAGACCTCAATGTTCACCCATACGAACTCCCTGTCCTTCGGTTCTGGTCTCCACCCTCCTCCCCTCAGACTCGTCCTCTTTCGTCACCAGTCCCTCCTCCCAGCAGCCCCACCTCTTGGTCCCCCCCCCCGAGGACTTCATCAAGCTTAATTTCGACGGGGCCTCTAAGGGCAATCCAGGACCAGCAGGATATGGAATAGTTTTTCGCAATCACTCTGGGAACATCCTTCTCATCGGCGCTAGTTCCATAGGGCACTCCACGAATAATGCAGCAGAGCTCTGGGGTCTTACAAAGGGACTGCAGATGGCCATCAAAAACAACTTCACCGAGTTAGTCGTAGAGGGAGACTCCCAAATTATCATCAACCTGCTGCAGAAAATTCTAAATGGAGCCAGCCCAGACAGAATCTCGCCCAACGGGCGACTCCTGTATGGATTGCAGAGTATCACTGATTCATTACGACCGGAGTTGGCTATCATCCCTGCCCATGTCAAAAGACAGGTGAATCAAGTGGCGGATGCACTAGCCAATATAGGAATTAATCGGAGAGAGTCGGAACTCATCTGCAACTCAGCCCTGGAACCTGATCACCCCATTCTCCAGCAGTGCATCTGCAAAGCTAGAATGGTGGATGCTCCCCCGGATGGGGTGCTAATGGAGGACACCTGGCGATCGGAGGAGGACGGGGCTCGACAGCGGGGCATGGAGCCACATGATGGGCTCGTTCCACCACCCGCCACCCTCCTGCGACTTTAAAAAATCTCTTGTCGATGAAGCGAACATTAATGTGTTCTCCCTCCTACGTATTCTCTATGGCGCTAGTTCTGGTATTAATTCATTGTTTATGCTAGTGGCTGGAGGAGCTCTCCCATCCAAGCCCATGGCCGACGCGGGATAGAGTTGGCAGCCCTCCGGATTCTCCCCCTCACTTATGGACTTTCACCTGCTGCAACGAGTCGCCCATTCCTAACCACAAGCCACGGCTGAGAGGGAGGCCACGACGGGGTTCTCCCTGGAGACCTCGTCAGCCCTCGGCTCCCCCCTCTGCGCAACATCCCACTGGTCCCTCTCTTAGTCTTCCAGCAGAGACGATGGAGTCTGTCCATAGCCTTGCACTCGTCCCTCGGCTGCTCATCTCGGCCTTGCACATCCTTCAATCGCCACCAATGGCTGCACCACCCCACCCACCACCCTCGACTCTTCCAGGAACCTTGGAGGACAAGAGGCCTTCTTCCATGCGCAACCAGGCTCATAAGCATCACCCTTCTGCGGATACAGTCCACGGTGAGCAATTAAAGGACCAGTTGTCCATCCTCTATGGCTTAGTCTTCGAACTTCGCCAGGGGGTGGACGATTTGCAGTTTCGAATACAGCTCAACAATGAGAAGATTGCGCTCTTCCTCCAGCTTCTTTCCTCTCTGCATGAGGCTGTCACTTCAGACACGGGAGAAGCGACCTCCAAGCCTGGACCAAATGTTGATACAGTTGTCGACGAAGAGGATAAGAGGAGCCCAGAATTGAGGCAGGAACCCGGCACAACCACCCACGGCGAGGATGTTGGGATGCAGTTCGCAGCAGAGCTCGGGAGGAACCAGAATGATAGTGAGACTGTGGCCAAGCCTCCGATGTAGGACACCGCGAGAAGCAGCCAGCACATCGACACCACTGCGAAGGTCGAAGTGCAATGGGGGGACGGAACTGCGGCTATCGAAGAGGAACCTTGGCCCGGGGATATCCAAGGCACCTGGCCAGGTTATGTGTCAAGCGTCTAGGCTTAGAGTTCGTGTCAATAGTTTTCAATTTCTGGTTGTTGTTCATGTAGTCTCAGACTTTACTAGTAGTAGACATTTTGAAACTTATGATGACTAAGCTGTTGATTGGGCTGGTTTCCCCTCTGTTGGGGTAGCCCAATAAGCATAGTTGGACTACCACTGTACTGGGTATCTCCCTTTTGCCTCTGGAAGGTTTTTAATACATTTTACTTCTTACTTACAAAAAAAAAATGATAAGGGGTGATCTTATACCTTTGGATTAAATGGAAAATTTTAGGGGTACATTTATTTATTAAAATTTGAACACGTGAAATTTAAATGCCAAGGTTGAGGGGCATATATTTTTCTTGTTATCAAGAGTTCACACAAACTACACTCATCTCACATCATTAATGTGAAAGTCAATAATCTATTAATCTATTTTGCTAATTGAACATCAGTAACAATGATACTCTTCAATGTTTTTAACATCACCATATTCTAGTAATGTTTTTAACATCACCATATTCTAGTAAAGGTGAACATAAGGGTTATATGATGGATCAAACAAATGTCAATATGTAAAATGTATCAAGCCATCAAAATAGAAACGATTAAACCAAACAAGAATGTGTATAAGTAAGATTCACAAATAAAGAATTAATGATCCTCAATATAACCTCATTCATTATGGTTAAATGTATTAGAACCAAGCTTCAAACATGTGCTTGTGGGTTATGGGCCCACCATGCCACTCTTATGTAATTTTAATTATATTTAATATAATTTAAAAGAAACAAAGAGAACAATGTAATCCAACCAAGCAAGGAAATAATTTCAAACACAAATGATTAACATGTAAAACAATGCAATCAAACATTGCATTAACTCATTGGAAAATAAGTTAGTGCATCAACCACTAACCTCAAAATTGTCCTATAGTTTACCCATATGGCCAATGAGCTATACGAATGCAAATCTCCATAATGCATTCTTGATTAGCTTACACTATCTTCCATCTCCTTAGTTCACATCTTTTCACTTTGATTTCTATGATTCGTTCCTATCCAAGATGTTATCACCAAATGATTGTACTAACAAAAAATATATTGAAGAATAAAATCTCTCATAGATAATACAATCATTGAATTTTTTCATTTTTTCAAGCAAGTGGCCCATCACAACCGTGTCACCAATATCGTATGTATAATCGCCATCTTCACATAGTCTCATCAACTTGAATTTTATTTACATGCATCACATCAAATAGTAGGCCACATTCTTTTCATCTCCCCATGGTACAATGAAAAGAAATACATCACTTGTAGGTAGAATTCAAAATATTAATCAATATACGTTTGTTCAAGTTTGAAATTTTGAATATTAAGTTGAAGATTCCAAATAAAAAACACCATTAATCTATAATGGGCCCATTAATCAAGACACATACTTTCCCTAACAACATTAGAAACTCAATCATGATCTAGTGAAACCACAACTTCTTTAGCATGCATCTCTTGCCATATCAGAATTGGATATGGCCCCTTTGGATTAAGCATGAATATTTGCATTGTTTCACATGTCCATCATTTTCACATTTATTAAGTGAACATCCCTTTGCATCATCACAAAATCCATAAATGCAAAAATATTGTCTCATCTCAATGCCAAAGATGTCACCCATGTGTTGACTTTGAACATAGCATATTTCCCTCATGCTAGGTATAGTTTCACAATATCAAGGTATTGATCTAGTCACATTACCAAGCACAATATTCCAAAAGGACTTGCTTCATAAATTCTTTTTATGTGCCAAATGCTTAAAATATCATAATAAATCATAAGTAC
Source organism: Picea engelmannii (assembly GCA_009831015.1). NCBI lineage: Eukaryota > Viridiplantae > Streptophyta > Pinopsida > Pinales > Pinaceae > Picea > Picea engelmannii. The sequence continues at coordinate 1,097,368 of ML778199.1, read as the reverse complement.
ACACCTTGTACACCAATGTGAGACTTGTGGACCACAACTCCAAGATAGATAAGAAAGATGAGTTACACAATAAATCCTTAAAGAATATGAGAAATTTCTCCAAATACCCAATACATTAATACATCACAATTCACCTCTCTTTAATAATGACTACATGATCTCTATATATACCTATTCACACATTACACATGTGGCCCCTTTATTATTAGGGCAACCCTATTACATATAGATTTACACATTACATGTAAATTTAACCCCATATATGCCCCCCCTTGCGGTCATCTCATATACATTTAACCCCATATATGTCCCCCTTGGGGTCATATCAATTCCATATTTAATTTTTCTATTGAGCATGTGTTTAAAAGTATGTTAAATTAGAGCTTAAATTTTCACACCATAGTCTCTTACCTACATATCAGCCTTGCATGTCCATGACCTTCATGGCTTAAATGAAATCCACGCTAGCCAACTATGGTGATAGATTATTTGAGTTGGACTAAATCATGACTTATTTGATATGTCTTAAGTGCTCATTTCATACAAGCACCTTGCACCATCATGTTCATCCTTTCCATGTCTCATTCAGAAAAAGTTTCAAGTATGTGAAACCCTTTTCTCCATACGAAGTTGACTCAACTAGTAAAAATAGCATGCCAATTTAAACTTCCTCGCACACCCATCAAACCAAATCCAGTGTTGTGTAAATGTTATCTCATTCTTTTTAAACGATTCATAGGTCAAACCAAATAAATGATAAATAAATAATGTTTTGTATTCATGATCATGATCATCACTGGCATAAAAATGGTACTCCTTAATCACATAGCATGAATCTAAAGTGCTAGCCTAACATGTCTATACAATACATGCATAAAATATATACACATATACATACAAGTCATTTATTAATAAATTCAACCATAAAAGAAATGGATAAACCGGTTAGATAGTTATAGAATTATTTATCCAAAAAATCAATTAAAAAAGAATGAAAGTTGGGTATAAGTTGATTGGGTTTCCCACTATTCACACATATTGACACTTCCATCAATAAAATAATGGAAACTACAACATGTTTCATAGCCTTTCAAGCAACACACTAGCTTCAACCCCCACTTATGATGCCAATCCATGAAAAACATTGAAAAGGGAATCCCTCTTGGGAAGCCACAACAAAGCATGAGCCTCCAACTAGAAAGGCAATAGGTTTGTATTGAGAAGTGCCTCCCCTGAGTAGCATGGTTTATCTCTGTCTCCATAGACAAAATGTGTAATTCTTGACTAAGTTTACCATTGATAATATTGTGTCGAGCTAGAATATCTCATGAGATTGTCTAAATTGAGAAGTTTGTTGCTTGGACATATCAAGTGACCAACGCCCTCGACTTGGTAACGACTTGGTAACCATTTGGAAAACCTGTTGTTGATAAGCCCGGTGTTGATTTTCTTGGTTATATGTCGTGCGTAGATGTTCAGTGAATCAAAGGCATCACACAGAAAATAGAAGTACGCGGAGCTCGTGTGCGAGTGGAAGAGGTCTTCTGTGAGGTCTGGTAAATCATGCATGAAATCTGTAAAGAACGTCTGTTGAGAGCACTACAGAAAAAGGATGGTATACCCAACATGGTGCTGAGAGGCCAGTGGTCCTCGCCATTTGAATGTCAAGGCAAATACACCATCCATTATTAATATTGGGATTATAAATTGCGGTCACAAATTTCACATTTTTGAAAGGATATATTTATTTGGATCTCGAGCTTGAAAATCCCTTTAGCATGGATCCATGTAAACTTGCCCAGTTTTACAGACAAGAGAGTGTCACGTGAAGGATACACTTGCTTGCAGTTTGCGTAGCGACCCTCGACTTGGAAACCAACGGTTCGAAAGATCAAAGCGACCCAATCTGTTAATTTGTCAAACTGACGTAGAAAGGACGTGAACAAGACAAATCTACATCTTTGTATTTATGCAAATCAAGCAGCGATATTCAAAGATCTAGCCATGGAAGTTTCTAGTGCTTGCAGGTCATCCAAAGAATCAGTATGGCCGATCAACCTAATCCTTATGCTAATGTCAATTAGGAGCAACGGAACTGCGAAGAGACGCCAGTGTTTGTTGTAGATTTTGGTATCTGGTTAGAAGCTCCTCTTCTAAAAAGATGAGAGATTGGGTAATGTTCAGGAAATTCTGTCTGTAAGAAAGAAAATGGCCAGCAAATAAGTTTATTGATCTGCAAATTTTGAAGTCGCTTCAGGCGATAGTTTGAATTGGGACAACTTGTTACTTTTGTTTCTCATCTGATGTAGATATAACGTCACGCTGAATTCCATGTGTCTGCTTCCATAATAGTTGATTGGAGTCCACCAAGAACTGTGTGACAAGTTCCAGTTTTCAAATTGATGACAAAATAATCTGGATTTAGGAGCAAAACAAACTGATTAACAGACTGAATACAATAAACACAGAGATACAAAGAACAACATAGATATCCAGTGAACAATATCTTTTATTGAATAAATGAAATATGTTGAAACTGTAAAACTACATAACTGAAACAACTTGCTCGAATGGTGGTAGCTATCTCTGAAAAGAGATGTGGCTGCTACACGCATCCGTTTGAGCAGAATGATTACAATAAGGCTCTAAAGGCCTTTTTAACATTACTCATGAATTCTAAAATCCTAGACATCCAAAAACCTAACCTTGAGAGGTGAAACGCCAAAAGTCATGTGGGCCTTGATGGGTAAGTTGGTACCTCAACTTCCCGTGGTCGTAACTTTTGCATACGACCTTCGTTTTAGGCGCGTGATAGCCAGTTGGAAAGGTATTTTCGATAACTACACATTACATCGTCAAAATTTGACTCTGTCTATAGTTTGACTGTGGCAAGCCAAAAAAGCATTGTTTAGGGCCCCAAAACGACCCTGGAAGTACAAAAATATGTGCTGACATGAAAACATGCAAAATAAGCCAGTTGGATTAGGTGGGAGGCCACCAGTCTCCACCTGGAAGATGTGTAGGGCTTCAGACAACCCTGGAAGTATAGAACCCCCAATTACAAAGAAGTACAAAAGAATGTGTTGAACTAAAAATTATCAAGAGGAGCTAGTTGGAATAGGTGGGTGGCCACCAATATCCACCTGGATTAGTCCTCCCCTCTCATGAAGTAATGGTATCCATTGCGTTGAGTTCTCCCATCATGTGAGGAAACTTCTGTTGAATTTGGCCCCAGGTGAACCACTTGCCTTGGTGTAGGAGTTGCCCTACCTTTACAACCCGATAAAGTTGGATCCTCTATTGGCGAGTGCCCTTGACCTGTATGTCCACTATTTGATCAATGGATGTATGTTCCATGCAGTCATGGTTAAGCTTTGTTGGTGTCAATTGTTCTGTGATCTCTGAGGTGTCCAATAATGGTGGAAAATATGGTCGAAGGAGGTCCACATTGAACATTGGGTGCAAGTCAAGGAAGGGTGGAGTGTTGAGCTCAAAAGCATTGCTACCCATAGCCTTGGTGATAGTGTAAGGCCCATAATGAAGTGGGAGGAGCTTCCTATGGGGTCCTGTAAGATGCTCTTTCTACAAATGTAACAAGACCTTGTCTCCCACCTGAAATTGGTGCGATGCCATGTGTTGATCATGGCACTACTTGTACTTAGCATTGGCTTTCTGCAAAATCTCATGGACCTGTTGGTAGATGTGTTGAATCCGCTCAATGAATTTGGTGGTTTTTTCAATCCTAGACTGAACGTGGGAAGAGTTTGTCTATGTGGTTGCAAGAGGTAGTGCAACATCAATGGGACCCAAGGGTTGGAATCCCAACCTCACCTAAAATGGGCTATGGTCAGTGGAGCTATGGAGAGCTTTGTTGTAATTGTGCTGAACATATGAGATACTCCCATCCCATGTACGCAGATGCTTAGAGTTGTACATGCACAAGATGTGCACAATCATCTGATTGGCGACCTTTGTTTGATCGTCGATTTAGGGGTGGAAATCAGTGGATTTAGTGAGCTTGGTTTTCAACAGTGACCAGAGACTCAACCAAAATGTGTTGAGGAACATGTTGTCCCGGTCGGAGATGATGGTCTGTGGTATCCCAAAATGGACCCACAGTCGTTCGAAGAAGAGCTTGGCAGTATCTTCCGGTGTGATGTTCTTCTTGCAAGCTGTGAGGATGGCCATCTTCGAAAACTAATCAACTACCACAAATACACAATTATTGTCTTGCTTGGTGGACGAAAGGCCAGACATGTAATCCATCAAGATGGATTCCCAAGGATTATCGGGAGTAGGAAGAGGGGTGTATAATCCTTGCTTCTTGATGGATGGCTTGGAAATGACACAGTCAATGAAAGATCTGATATACTTGCTAACGTCCTGTCGAATTTTTGTCCAGTAAAAATGTTTATATAGAAAGACCATAGTTTTCTCCACGCCAAAATGTCCTACCATCCGACTATAGTGAGCTTCCCAAATCAGCTTTGCACGCTTTCTTGTAGGAACACAGGGATGGCCCAAATGTCATAACAGTCTATCCTGAATGTGAAAATCGGTGACATTCACGCCTGTACCCAAGAGTTGATAGGTGGTGGCTAAGTCTAGATCTTGCTGATAAATTTGGGGCCACTCAGATGCCTCATGTCCACAGGAATAGAGCACAGTGGTGAGTGCAGCCACGAGAGGTCGAATGAGGCAATCAATGACACGATTTGTGCTCCTTGTCTTATACTTGATGTTGAGATGGAATTGATGCAGGTAGGTGGACCACTTCTGATGGAGGTCATTCTACAACTTCTCTTGTGTCTGTATGAACTGCAGAGGCTTGTGATCAGTGTGGATGATTGTCTCATTTCCCAGAATGTAATGTTTCCATTGATGAAAGGCTTGTACAATGGAATACATTTCATTTTCATAGGTGGGGTATTTTCGGATAGTATCTTAGAGTGTCTCACTATGGTATTCCACCGGATGACCATGCTGAGTGAGAATTGAGCCTACAACATAGTCAGATGCATCAGTCTCAATCTTAAACGGTTGTTGCAAATCGGGCAAGGAGAGTACTGGAGCTGAGCACAAGCGATGCTTCAGATCATCAAATGCTCGTTGTTATTCCTTCCCTCGTGTGAAATTTTCCCTACCACGGCCCTTGGTCACTTGGTTGAGGGCCTAGGAAATATGGAAGAATCCCAACACGAATCGTCGGTAGAAGTTGGCCCATCCCAAGAAGCTCTAAAGCTCGGTTAGTGTGGTCGGGATTGGCCAGTCACGAATGACTTGGATCTTAGCTGGATCAACATGTACCCCATGCTCATCAACAATGTATCCCAAGTATTGGACCTTGTTCATGCCAAATGAGCATTTTCCCAAGTTGGCATATAGCTTGTGTTGTCGCAGAGTGCTTAAAACCTGTTGAATATGTTGCATGTGCTCCTTCCAAGTTCTGTTGAAGATGAGGATGTCATCCAAATATACCACCACAAAAGAGTTGGTGAAGGGTCGCAATACATCATCCATCAACCTCATGAAAGTGGATGGTGCATTTGTTAAGCCAAAGGGCATGACCAGCCATTCGAAGAGACCTTCTTTAGATTTGAAGGTTGTCTTCCATACATCAATTGGATCGATGGGAACCTGGTGGTAGCCAGACTTTAAGTCAATCTTACTGAAGAACTTGGCCCCCTTGAGTTGGTCAAGAAGGTCATCAATTCTGGGAATTGGTTATCGGTTCCTGACTATGATTTTGTTTAATGCTTTGTAATCAATGTAGAGTTGCCAGGTCTCATCCTTCTTATGCACCAGTACAATCGGGATTTTGCAAGGGAGGAGTTGGATTTGATGTGCCCCTTTTGAAGAAGTTCTTGGATTTGACGCTTGATTTCGTCATTTTCCATCAGTGAGCGCTGACAGACTGGTTCATTAGGCAGAGGTGCACTGGGGGTTAGATCAATTGGATGCTTGACTTGGTAGTGCGTCAGTACCCTGGTGGGTGAGGAGAAGATGTCTTTGTACTCTTCCACAATCCTGTCCACTTGATTTCGCTGCAAAGAAAGGCTCTGTGTAGAGGCCACAGATGTGGCAGCGACCTTCTTCTTATTGTGAGCATGGATAAAAAAGAAGATGAACTTCCCGATATGTGAATTGACTTTACTACATTGCTTAGCAGAGATTAAAGAAATAGCGGTAGGCGGCGTTACCTCTGGTATCCTATACAATTGTCTACCCAAAGTAATAATAACACTGCGGGGTCTAGACTCATACACAACATGATGCTTCCGCAAATATGGTTGTCCTAAAATAACATCACAAACTTCAAGGGGATAAATATCACACAATACCTTGTCTTTGAAAGGCTTGATGTCGTAGGGCAGACAACATTATTGGTTGACACGAAGATCTCTTCCTTGGTGAAGTCAGTTGATGGTGTAGGGTTGCAGGTGAGGTGTCATCAATAGGTCCAGCTGCTTGGCAACCTATGTTGAGATCAGGTTCTTCTTATTGTCGCTATCGACAATGAAATGAAGCAAAGCCCCATTTACCCACATCTGTGAGTGAAAGAGGTGTTCGCTTTCCATTGGTTCTTCTGGTTCGCTTGGATGGACTTTGGTGGTAGAAACAGTGGCACTGGGTTCAACATCGATAATTTGCTTCCCTCCTTCTGTATTTGATTCGGAGTCAGAATCGACCTTTGACTCAGAAGCCTTCAGCTCGACCATAAGTGACTGCTTGGAGTGACATTCTTCGGTGTTGTGCCAAGGGATTTTATGGTATTCACACCATTTTCTCATGCCCTTCTTTGTCTTCTCATTACCCTTCTTGTGTTGCGTCTTGGACTGGTTTTCATGAGAGTGGTCATCTTTGTTCTGTCCCTTTTTGTGTGGGTTAGGGCTTCCTTTTCCCTACTTCGACTGTGAGGAGTTTGCAGATCCAAACTCTCAGCTCTTCTGCTTAAATTTTTGCTCGATCTTGACAACATATCTATAAGTCATACCCAATGATGGGATGTCTAGAAAATCCATTTATGTTTGAATGTATCTATGCAAATAGCCGCAATATTTGAACACTAGATGTCACTCAGAGTCTTTGATACCCAATTTGGTGCACATGGTTTGGAAAATATTGGTGAAATCTGGTATTGTCTGGTCCCTTTCTTGATGCAGGGTGGTCCATCTGGTGTACTGGTCCTCATAGCTTCCAACAGGGTAGTACTTTTCTTTAATGGAATCCCATGTAGGGGTGACCAAAAATATTGCAGATTCCTCTATGGCCCTTTGCTCAAAGTAAGTAGCCCACCAGTCTTTAACATGGGGGATGGCCTTGAGGAGTGCAAAAGTAATATTTTCCCTATCGAAAAAATTGTGGACCGAAAAATACTCTTCGAGCAGATTCAACCATTTATCTACAACATATGCATCTATCAGTTCTTCAAATAATGGAATATCAAAATTTACCTATACCTTGAAATGGGTTGCACGCCCGYTCGATGAAGATGCTTGTCCTGTGGGAAGTGRCTGAGGGATCTGTGCAAAGTTGTCCATCATTTYGTTCCTTTTTCACGCAAGGGMTTCCTCGAGCAACATTTTAAAAGGATCTCCTACTCCATCATCTTTCTTTTTGTCTCCCATGGGTTTTTTTCGGGCTCGACGTGACCGATCTTGCAAAGGATTGACTGGTTCAAGTCCCAATTTCTTGTACCYGGATCTKGTCAGGGACATGCACAAAGAAAAATAAATGAAGAGCAGACCTCTCTGATACCACTAATCTGGATTTAGGAGCRAAACAAACTGATTAACAAAATGAATACAATAAACACAGAGATATAGAGAACAACACAGATATACAGTGAAMAATATCTTCTATTAAATAAATGTAATAGGGTGAAACTGTAAAACTGCAGAACTGAATCAACTTGCTCGAATGGTGGTAGCTATCTCTGAGAAGAGATGTGGCTGATAAGTGCATATGTCTGAGAAGAATGATTACAATGAGGTTCCAGATGCCTTTTTAACATTACTCATGAATTTCAAAACCCTAGACATCCAAAAACCTAATCGTGGGAGGTGAAACGACAAAAATCATGTGGGCCTTGATGGGTAAGTTGGTACCTCAACTTCCCGGGGTCATAAATTTTTCATACGACCTTCGTTTTAGGCACGTGATAGCCCGTTGGAAATGTATTTTCGAGAACTACACATTACGTCGTCAAAATCTGACTTTGTTTACTGTTTGACTGTGGCAAGCCAAAAAAGCATTGTTTAAGGTCCCAAAATGGCCATGGAAGTACAAAAAGATGTGATGACATGAAAACATCCAAAATAAGTCAGTTGGATTAGGTGGGAGGCCACCAGTATCCACCTGGAATATGTGTAGGGATTCAGAAAACCCCAAAAGTGTAGAACCCTCAATTACAAAGAAGTACAGAGGAACATGTTGAACTAAAAATTGTCAAGAGGAGTGAGTTGGAATAGGTGGGTGGCCACCAATACCCACCTGGATCATAAAAGGACCACACAAGGACCGTATAATGAAGTTGCTTCCATGGATTCTTTGCAACCTTATCATGATTGAAAGGGAATAGATTTGCTTTCAGAGGAGTTTTCACTTCTACACATCTACTGAAAGTAAAGGTCACATGTGACAAGAATGATAAATAGATAATTATCAGGTTTGAGTTGATTTATATGCAGGAGTTTATTTATATAAAGCAGATATATGGTCATATTTTTATTGTGTATTGTTTTTTCACCATTAATGCTAGAATAGATGGACAAGATTATTACTTGTGAGTGATAGTTGTAGCTTGGAAAGGAGTTATAAGGAAAATTCCATTAGAAATTTTTTTTGGCATTTGTAAAAGGAGACATAAGAAGTTTTGTTTGAAGACATAAGGGGATATTGTGGTTTATATTTTTTAAAAGGGAGCTAAAAGGAGAATTGTAACTCAGTAAAAGTTTTGTCCACTCCTAAACCTGTTCGAAATTGAATAAGGGGGTCTTAGGATATTTCTGTGTGTGGATTGGTTTATATTGCAGTCTTGAGGAGGCCTTATATTTTTCTCATTAGGCATATTTTGAAACACTTCAAAATGGTATGAATCGACAAAATGATTAATATGTTGCACACATTGATTAGAAAGACTCCAGAATCTACAATTCTTATGCAAAAAGGAATGCTCACTAATGTTCTTACTTGTTTCCGCATACTGCACAAAAAGATACATCTACTTCAAATACAAACAATTTTTTTGACTGGGCAGTTGACGTCATTTAATGATGACACCAAGGAACAAGAAAACAAACTTATGCTTCTTGATTGTGAGTTGCAGTATTTTTCCTTTGATGAAGTCAGTGTAGCTTTGACTGATGACACTAAAAACAAAGTGGATAATTTGAAGGTTCAACATGAGGATCAGGTTAAAAATATAGATAACTTTATTAGACCATGGGAAGAATTACAATTTAAACGAAACATATATGGTTTAGGATATGAAAAGAATCATGATAACCTTTTTCATATTCCTAATTATTGTAAACCAATTGCATTTGTTAGCGGTGGTTTTTTGGTTAATGTTGATAGGAAGAAAGAACTTGATAAGGAACATGTATAGGATGTCGATACTATTTTGAGGATATTAATACAAGTATTGAGGATTTGTTGGTTGATGATGCTCAGTTGAACAAAGATTCACTTGTATTGTGTCGACATTGTCACCAAGTTGGCCATGTTGAATTAAATTGTTTTGATCTCCACCCATGTGTTTTTTGTGGGAAGAAAAACCATGTCTCAGAAAGGTGTTGGAATCGACTAAATATTCAGAGGAAACAAGTAAATTTTGAATGGTTTAGGGACTTGGAGTTGGAGTTTCGAAGCTAATTTATTGGAACGATCTTATTGACGAATTTATACACAAGTACAACCACACTTGATTGGATATATTTCTATAGTTGATGGACATGAATGTTTTTTTGGGTTGGATGATACACGTCATGATTGGGGCCTGCTTGATGTAGTCTTCTGAGTTGAAGATTGAGTCTCCAAACTCCGCTTGAAGATGATTTTATTACCCTTTTCCACTTTTAGGGGGGATATATCTCATTATCTAGACTTCTCACTTTTTAGTTAACAGGGGGGAAATATTGATATGTCATACTTAAAGTTTCAAAGTCTAACATATAGGATTGCAGTTTATGATGATTGATTATGGATTCAACATTCAAGATTGCATATGAGTTTATGATTTCAGGATGATGGATGATCGAGGATTGTTTTAGGATATAATGTTTGTTTCCTGATTGGATGATGGATTTGATGATGGATTTGGGGTTTTTGATGGATATTGGATGGATGGATGACTTGCCACACTTTGGAATTTGATGGATTTCAGTCACTTTGTGACTTTGATGGTGGTTCGGCAATTCGACATTTTTTATCAATAGTTTGGATTTGCGATAGTACCAGCAGTTCACCTGGTTACTACACACATGATTTTTATGGATACAATAATTTATGGACACATGGTTCAGATGCCTTTTGACACTTTTTTCTATCACTTGGATTCTTGACAACTTTTTTAGTGTGTCTATTTTTTAGAGTAGTTTGTGAACTTATTTGTTCACTTGATAGTCTTCGGACTTTACAGGGATGATCTTCGGATCTAATAGAGGTTAGTTATTTCTTCTACATTTGTGCTTGGCATATTTATGATTGTCAAGAATTTTTAGGATTTGGGATGTGTTGGACATGTAGCCAATTCACTTCTCATCAGGGTTTTCTCTCAACGGTTTTGGGTTCACTTCAGTGAAGACCTACATGTTGTCTAGCTCATTTGTTACACAATGAGTTTTCTAGACTTGGTTTCAACATCCAGTTTTGGTGGTATTTAGGCAGATCTTCATTGACACTCATGATATTTCAAGCCATGAGTTATAGATTGAAGACTTGGATATGTTATCAGTGTTTTCATTAGTCTTTGTTGCGGAGATGATGCATTTGAACATACCTAAGATTAAAGGGGGGTTTGTTAGAAATAATCCTAAGTTCTAACAAGACCTTAACAACTAGTTAGTTGTGATATGTTTGTGAGGTCGTTACTTTAAGATGTACTAGTAATGTACCATTGATGTACATATGATTTGACTTGGCTTGGTTCCTTTTCCTTCCATCTTCTTTGTCTTCTTGATTTTGTTAGTTATTTTACTTTCTTGGTTATTTTCTTGCTCTACATTTTTATCAATTAATTTATCTATCGATGACGTCAATCTGTTTTCTTGTCCATAATTGCATTGCTAATGACATACCCATAGACATCGAGAGAGTCAAGTTCAACTTGTCTAGTTTGATACCATTGACATTGATAATGCATACATGTCTTATTTATAGATGAATCAACCACACTACCTTAAAGAAGCATTTTCATTATAACCCAACAAGGCACTCATCTAGAGTTTAATAAACCCTTGAAAGAGGTTATTTAAAATTCTATCATATACACTTAATCAATATTTTAATAGAACTCTGATCAAGCTATAATGTTGGATCAAGAGCTTAAAAACAAGAAATCATCCCCCCCTTTTGTAAGGTGTTCTATAGTTGTAAGTTACAAGGGGTAAAACCGATTCATCTCTTCTAGCTCACATGGTGGATTTGATGGTGTATCATTTCCAGGCTTTCAATTTCATATCATATTTTTTAATTTATTTTCTTCTAAAACTTATACTTAATTTGTTTTCTATAATTATGAAGGCATGAGATGAAAAAATTAATAACATAAAAATTACACAACTAAAAAATTATAAAAAAAAATGTGGGATACTAGTGGATGTTTCCTCTTCAAATGGGTGTTTTTGATTTTTCAGTTTATGTAAATAAGAGAAAAAGATTGGTTGCCAACATGAAGCTATAAAACATAATACAAATATTAATTTGTTGGATTTGAAAAATAAAAAATATATATATAATTTTACAAAAAAAAATGGGAGGATACACTAAGTTACCTATTAGCTTTTTTTCATAAATTTGCAAGGAAAAACATATAATTAAATGCAAAGTTGATGCATTCAATTACATTAATATCTTTTGAAAACAAACTCATTATTAAAAACATAACACAATTTAGTGTAAATTAGTTTTTTAGTACACATCAAAATTCACAAGACATTTATTGAGTTTCAAAGACTTTAGTTTAAAACATTATATAAAATCTCAAATTTTCATTACCACATGAGGATTCATCCATATTTATTGATACTATTCACATAGGCAATGCATCACTTGATACAACTTACATAGGTAATGCATCTCTTAATAGCTTAGCTCTCCATCAATGTGTTTTTTTGGTTGATAACCTCTTTCTTGAACATCATTTAGTTAATGGCTTCTTCTTTGTCAAAAATTCTTTTGTTGTTATTTTTTATTGATAAAATCAAGCTCAATCATATTTTTCAAGGTTATAAAACATTTCTACTTTCCCTTCTTATTGTGATTCATTTTAACCTTATATATAATTCTCACCTAAAACTTTTATTTTAAAATTTACAATTAAATGTCACTTCCTTTTTTTTCTTGATTACAATTAACTTTTTACATTATATAACTTCTTTTCTTTTTCAACTTTTTACATTATTGTGACTTCTTTTTCTTTTGTTAAATTGGAAAAACTTTCACCTTAAAACTTACAATCAACTTTTCATATTGTTGTGACTTCCTTTATTAATTACAATCAACTTTTCACATTGTTGTGACTTCCTTTGTTAATTACAATCAACTTTTCACATGAATGTGCCTTCCTTTGTTGACTTGGATTTATCTTATCTCTACTCCCTTAAAACCTACAATCAATTTTGTTTCCTACGTTGTTGTGACTTCGTTTTGTTGAATTGAGTTGTGAAACAGGGCGCTGGAAAAGACCAAAAGAAAGGTGGGAAGAAAGAGTATGTATTTTGTGCTCGTTCGGAAAAGTGGAAAAGCAGGTATTCTGGCAGCTAGTTTTTGGGATAATCTATTCAACGAAGAGTTTGTTGAGAAGCTGGGAGCAATTATTGTAAAACTTCACAGGAAAAGGACCTCGTGGACATTAAAACAATCTGTCCCATAGACTATTTTTAGCCTCGTGGACGTTAAAAATTCTTTCTTTCTTTCTTTCTTTCTTATAGTATTGATTCCACTCCCTTAATTTATTTTATTTTCTCAAATTGCCTCGATAGAGTTTACAATTTGACTTCATCGATGACTGTCTTCATACGCTTCCTTTGCCAAGTGAACTTCATTGATGACTGTCTTCATACGCTTCCTTTGCCGAAGTCCGTGCATCTGTTCATTTACTCCCTCAAGTTGCCTCGCTAGGGTTTATAGATTTGCCTTCATGACGACTCTCGTGATACGTTCCCTTTCGCAATGTGATGCAGACCTTCGATTCCTTTTTAACGGGTTGCTTTTTGTTTTTCAATTGGATATATTGGAAAGAAGTTTGACTCGTGCTCAAATTTTCACGAATTTAGACTATGGCAGATAAATCGAGAGTTCCTATAAGTTCGCTAGTCAGAATCAAGTCGTTAACGAACACAATCGAATATGGAAATTCAGCTTGGGATAGGGTGTTATCCTATGATTTCTTTATCTGAAAGTCAATATTCTTCATTTTGTTACGCAACATTGAATGCTGTAATAAGTGCTTATAGATATAGCTTATAAAAGCAATTCAAATCTAATAATTTATTACGTGGAAAGGCTTATACCTATTGACAATGGGCTTAATAAGTTTTTTATGGACAGGATTAAATATGGCTGGAATATTCTTAGTAGTCACACAAAATAAATGGCTGTGATTTCAATCATTAATTTCCTAGCTATTATAAAGACATCCGTTTATGTGTTTACCTTTTTACATTTACCCAATCATATTAAAAAATTACTTTGATAGCTAACTGATTGCCACGTAAGTGCCCAACCGTTTATTTGTTAATCAACAATAAAATTTAATATATTCTTTTAAGGATTCGTTTCATCTTATAAGCCTTTCAGCTTTAACCAACAGCGATTTAGCTGTCGTGCTAGTTTATCACCTACAACAACATTTAAAAAACACACTACAAGATTCAAATTCAACATGAAATAAGACATTATCATAAAGCTTTATCATATTTACTCAGCTACTCATTGAATATACTCATTGAATATACTGTAGGAAGTGAAATTTATTAGTTCCAACAACAATTCAAATCCAATAACTTATTTACCAAGACAACATTCAACCCTAATTAGAATGAATATTCCAACTATTTTCACCCATTTCTTCCCATATCTAGTTATTTAAGTGCCCCTTATCAAACGCCTTTAGATTCTGCTTCAAATTCCACACGGTCCCCTCTCAAGCCCAATAACATTGAGTCGTCAACACGGCACTTCTGCATTTAAAACATAATAAAACAATGCAAATACTTCGCTAGGTCGGTATGTAGAATTGTGCACGGAACATGTATGCAATTTACTTTGCTGGGATGTTTTCATTAAAAAACCTATCCAAATCACATTAGTCGGTCATTTAGACCTGTGAAGCAAGCCTACAGATGGCACAATCATCGTAGAGCCTCAAGTTTCAGAGTTGTGGCCGGGCAGTATGAGGCTGACACCAGACTTGGAAGACGCAGATTTTGACTTCAATGTCATCCGTGGGCTCCGAGTTTCCACTCAAACATATATTTTATATTTTACAGGAAGAAAAAGGCAATTAGGAAATTGCGTGGCGATTTTACCAGGCATCGACACACGGTTGTTTGCGCTCCATTAATTTCCTCGTATATACTCGCAGAACGATCACAAGTAAACATCGAAGTGCAGAGTCATCTATCACGCCCCTTCACGCATCTCCTAATACTATAGTGCCCATTCTCTGCGATTGCTTCTATAAATTAGATTAACATAGTTGGTACCTATCATACGGACATCTTCACTGTAACAAAGAAAACAGAGTGGTGGTACAGAAATGGCTGTTGCAAGGATTCTTTTGACAATCTCGGCCCTTATTTTACTTATAAGTCTGCAAGGTGTTTACGGTATGTACATGGAGACACTTTTTTTCTTTTTCTTTTATGTTGGACATATTCATGGAGAATCTCTAACTGGTTTAATGATTTTCTGATAGTAAGTGGTAATGAAATTAGCAATCTTTTAATTTATAGACTACTTACTTGGATTGATTAATGATCAGGTGGGATAGTGTGCGAGAAGCTGCCCGTGGAGGTTTGCGCGTTTTCTGTGTGTTCTTCTGGAGCACGTTGTGTGCTTGAAAAGTCCATCTTGGACGATGGCAATGTGCAGTATGAATGCCAGGTGATTTTATTAATGGATTATTTTTATATATTAATT
>ML778199.1:1060230-1075322 GCA_009831015.1 Picea engelmannii | reverse complement strand
AATGATTTTACATCAATTATTTTGATTTTTTTATTTTAAAAAAATTACTTGAAATTTGAAGTGTCATGAGTTATGCAAAAAAACAATTGGCATGACCCTTTTTTCACACTTTGTGTCACAATTCAAATGTGGCATATACATAACTTGTTTCGTCTCTTGAACAACTTGATAAAGAAAGACCTTCAAATCTTGTTGTATGGATATAGGCATAGGGTTTGTACATCTCATGATTAGGATTTAGTTACTTGTAATCTCTTCATGGAATGATTGGTCAAATTTGAATGCTTCATTGCATTTTTTAAATTAATCTTGTTCGAACATTGATTAAATTTGAATTCTTCATTGTCAAAATTCATGTGATGAATATTGGTAAAATTTTAATTCAAGATTGCTCAAATTTTTGTAAGGAGGCTAAGCAATGAAAATGTAAGTCAAGTTTTAGTTCCTTTGATTGTTGTCATGGAATGTTGAGTCCTAGTTATATTTAATGATTGGCAAAATTTGAATTCTTCATTGAAAAATTCTTGAGATGATGATTGCTAAATATTAATTTCAAAGATTGTTGAAATTTATGTAGGGAAGTTGACTATTGAAGATGTTGAATCCAGATTTATTAACTTGTAACTAGATGAAATGTTGAATCCAAATTATATTTAAAATTGGTTCACTTCGATTTTTTTATTTACAATGATTAATATTTTAGAGATTATACTCACTAATATGAAACTAACCCAAAACAAATAATTCTTATTATCTAATTATTTTAGATTTAGTAATTTTTAATAATAAAATCTTCTATTTATTCACTTTATTAACAAATAAATATTGAATAACCAAATTACCACATCATCAAATTTGTTAACGTACCTCTATACAAATTCATTATTACAATATCCCTGTCATCAAGAAAGCATTGACTTCACTATTGTTAGATATAGTAACATGTATCACAATATACACACAACTCTAAGTGCATTCACTAACTCTACCTTAATAGTGTAAGGGTCTTGGAATCTACAATAGTAAACTCTACGTAATAATGTATGGTTATTGGCATCCACAGTGATAATGTTAAAAATAACAATAATGTTAAAAATATTACGATATATTATCATAAATGTTTTTTTCCACATAATTACTATGGGTGTGTGCTCTTTAGCATTAGTGTTATCACGTCATATAGTGTTATCACATCATATATTCAATTAGGATTTCATTCTTTAGTATTAGTGTTATCACGTCATAGACTCAATTAGGATTTCATCATTGCATCAGATCACACACTTCTCTCCTTGTCTTATAATTTTTAAGTTGTTATTGTATTAATGTGATTGAAAGTGATTATTTGTATTGTAGTAATGTGAATGGAAGTGATTATTTGTATTGTATTAATTTGAAATATGGATTTTGAACTCATAGTTTTTATGCACTAATAAAAATATTTATTTATTAAAATAAGATATAATTTCATAAAATTAAATTAAATAATTTAAAATTAAATAAATAATATTGTTTAAATAAATAACAAAAACAAACAAGACTTTTTAATTTTGTTGTATGGATATAGGTATAGGTTTGTACATCTCATGGTTTGGATTTAGTTATTTGTAATATTTTTATGGAATGATAAAATTTTAATTGTTTAGTGTAAATATTTTTGTGATTTCAAAGGTTAATTTTAAAATTAATTTTGTTCTAATTTTTGTCAAAAAAAATGTTGAAAATGTGGAGTTTAAATTTAATTAGTTGTAATTTCTTATTGAATTTTGAGTGGTAGTTAATAATTGGTTAAATTTGAATTTTTTCATTGCCAAAAAAAATGAACAGCTTAATGCATAAAGCACTTGAGCCTCCTCAACAACCCAAAACATCTTAAATATGTAATTTTAACCATTGAAATCTAAATTTCCTACCAAATTTTGAGCAAACTCATAAAAACAAAATATAACTAAAAAATAAAGTAAGGATACCCACTTGGAAACGACGTTTCTTTAATCACGAACTAGTGCTTTAATGAAAAAGGAGATCTGGGAGCAATGTCGAGGATCTAGCAAATGAGTGTCTTGGTTAAATTTTTTGAATGGGGACGGAAACAATGCATTGAACGCTGCAGTTTGCAAGGTCAATTTTGTCAACTCAAATTCAAATACATACCCCAGGTCAATGTAAGTGAGCTTATCATCTAAACAATGGAGTGGTACTCCTTTATATGTTAATGGCGTTGTTAAAAATGTTTTAGGTTTTGGTTTTTTTATTGGAATTTGACTACATAAATTTGGAAGAAATTATTATATTATGTTGTTTAAAATCTATTTTTGAATGTAGAAATAAATTCAGTATATTGAAAAATCTTTGAAACATTCAGATTATACAAAAATATTCATTCAAATCTATAGATCTAACAATTTCTCACTAGATTTTAGACAAATATCCGCCAAAAATATCAAAGAACCAAAACGTAGAACATTTACACTAAGACAATGTGAATGAAAACACGGATTTCAAGTTAAAAAGGCCACCGGAATATGACAGCTAGCGGATGCCAAAAATGACCTAGCTTACGCCCAAAAGAATTAATTGCTTCATTAAAAGATGGGAGGTATCAATCACTGCTTTCCTTCCTAAAGAAGTAATGGCTTTATTAGTCCCCATCGTAGGCATAGAGGGACTATAGAGATCGATAAATCGTTGACCTGGCATTAGCTTGTGCGTTGACTATAAATATTTCACTATTGTCTATTGTTGGAACAAGGGAAGTGAAAATATCGATTTTTATATAATAAAAAGTATCATGTTTGTCAAGATCTTATTGGACAACGGATTGGAGGTCTTATTGTCACCTTCGCTATTCCCAATGTAAAATATGTTTGCATTTCCAAAGTATTTGGTAGTATATGGTCTTTTTGAATCATAAATTTTTTTATGCATTCGTGGAACGTGGATTAATGCTAGCATTAGTTCGAATGTTTCCCCTTAGCATTTTCTGCTGGGTTGAATACATTCTCCACGATATTGCTATGTCTGATTTTTGCTTTATTGTTGCGTGCTTCGAGAGAATAGTCCTACCACGCTGCATCTTTTCTTAAATGTTTGCACAGGCCTATGCCCTTTGATGGTCCTTACTGTCTTAACTGTTTACCTAAGAGCTCTTCCAGTCTTAAATGTTTATTGTACAAATGCCTTGCAATACAGTTTTGTTCATGCCCGACATCCCTGCTCTTGTGCTCCATTCTTGTTCATTGTTTTGTTCCATGATTATGGTTCTTGTTTGATTCAACTTTGCAAAGTTGAGGTCCTGCACTTACAGTTCGAGCTCTTCGTGGTTGTTCACAGGTTTGTTGTTCTTCAACTTTGCAAGTTGTTGGACATGTTGTTGCGGTTTGCATTTTTTTTGGTGCTGAGGTCTTCTCATCCTTTGTTGACGGGTAAGTTTCCATGTTCTTGGTGATTTTCAATATTCTGTTCCAGACCATTTTTGTCTGTGCTCTTAGTTTTTGTTCCTAGAAACAATGCGTCTTTATATAGCGGATGTCGCATCCATAGTTTTTCCGAAAATTGCAATGCAGAGGGCTTTACGAAAAGTAGTTGGGAGCTATCAGAAGAGGGAACCATCGGACGGGGTGTAGAAGCAGTGTTTGCTTCTACTCTGTGGGTCAGAAAATTGCGTCTACCTGTTTTCTTTCTACTGAGTTAAGTTATGGTTTTATTTTTTTGCGGTCTTTATTTTGTTTGGTTCAGTTTCCAGTGTTGGTCTCTTTTCTTCTCATCTTCTATGGGAACTAGGGGGATTCAAGTTGAGAATAAGAAGGTTTAAAGATACATATGGGGATTGGTGCGCTATTTTGCTTTTCTTTTTTCTTTTGCTAGTTTTTATTTTTTGCCTGTGCTTTTCTCTGTTTTGATAGAAACTGAAAGTATCTAGCAAACAGCTTCAAAATGACAATTGAAAAGATGAAAGAGGTAATAGATATTGAGTCGTATGAAAAATATACGCAGTCCATTGTACATGACAGCATTGACGTGGTTTTGCATAGGAATGGCCTTTTTAGATTAGATGCATTCTCGTATATTGTTGGGGATTTCCTTTTCGATACATTCCAGTTTCTATTGCATTTTCGGTATTCGTCGACCGAGCTGCGCAATGGATTGATAGATTATTTCTTGGCCTTTTTTAAAAATGGTGATGTTGAGGCTTTGCAGTCCTATGAATACAAACTGGAATCTGATTTTCTTCGGCAGTTGCATGGAATACATGATGTGGCTATGTATTTTTCAAAGATGTGGTTGTCTGCATCTCCAGTTCTGTCTGCACATCAGAGGGGACTTTGGGGAGATACATTTTGTATTTGGTGGTTGTCTAATTGGCTGAATATATCAGTTGGCATATGGTCATTGTCAAGAAAAACAAGATATCTACTATTCAACAAAACGACATCTGACAATCGATATTGTATCTTGTTCCATTATGTCGATGCCCTCAGTGGCCATTATGAACCACTGCTATATAGAAAAATGTCCATATGCAATATAGAAGGTCCTCGTATCTATTTGTCCGTTATTTGCAAAGACCTTCATTCGCAATGGAAACAGATTTTGGATGCCATGGATTGTTATGGTTTACAGCTGGCAACAAATGTTGTGTCTAGCTATGGAGATAGTTTGTTTAATGCAATTTGTTGTTTGGTAGCAGCTGAGTTCGATGTTCAGTCGTTGTGTCTTTACACTGTACAATCCTTTTGCAATGGGATTATAGGCGACAACGAACAGGGTTTTAGGTGCTTGCATCAACACCTTTGCCCATATCTCGTGGAAAATATGTCGGCAGTTGGAAGTTGGCAGGAATACCTTGTGAACATGGCGCTTCCATATGAAGAAGGGAATATGGAGGGTTGCAGATTTTGTTTGCAATGGTTGTCTATGGTATTCAGGGTGAAGATCCAGGTTTGGTCGGCCTCGCCAGCTGGCAGTGTCCATTCCTGGGTTACCGATTCAAATTACGATCGAACAATTCACATCCTGTCATTGAAAATAGATACAACACATATCCATTATGAACCTTTGCTTGGAGATATCGGTAGTTCAGGGTTGAGTGTGCATGTCACCCAAACGGCATTGAATTTGCATACGCGTGGAATGCTTTTTAGTCAAAACGAGAGTCCTTCCGGTTGCGATATGGGCAGACAGGGCTTGAACAAAAAAACCATGCGTAGAATTCATTTCAGTTGTGATGAGGCCATAGAGGGCTTGAATAAAAAAACGTAGAGTAAGTTATCACAATTTGAAAAAAATTATTCGTCAAATTCATCCGACTTCTGATAAGCAAATAGAGGCCTTAAACAAAAAACGTAAAACAATTTTTGAGAAACTAGGTGAGAGTGAAATTCATCCCAATTTCCACCAGGTCATCCTGCCCTTGGGCAAGAAATGTAGAGTAAGTTACCACAACTTGAAAAAGGTCATGCGCGAGAGAAAAAAAAATACATTGCTACACTTCCTTTTAGAGAGAAACTCACATATGACAATGTAAAGAAATTTGTTCGTGCAGAACATAACATAAACATGTGTGATTGCATATCCTAGAATGGTCATGCAATTGTGGTAGTTCGTGGTGTACATGAAAAACAGGAAACAGTTTCTACCCATACTTCCCTGTGAAAAAAAAATGCAAGATAGACTTACATGAAACAAATGAAAGACACTCCTTCCATTGCATGTACAATTTGTGAACAATTGAATTTTTCAAAAAACAGTAAGTCTTTCACGCCTGATTTGCAAGCAGAATACCTCCGACTGACAGCCCACGATAAACCATTTTCCAGTGAGAAAGTTTGTCTTCCATGCAAACGATCGCTTGAAAATGGAAAAATGCCATAGTTTGCAACCCCTGACCGAATAAGATGTAATACACCACTAGCAGATGTAAGTGCACTTACGGAACTTGAGAAGAGACTTGTCTCTCTGTGAATTGCATTTGCTCAAATCATACCTTGGGGCTATGAGTGACCCCAGATGGGCTTAACAGCATCATATACTAATGTGCCTGTTCAACTAGATGTTGTGAAAAACGCGTTGCCACAATTCATTAACAATACAATTACAATCGATGTGGCTCTTAAAAGACGCTTGCAATACAAAAATGTGTATCAGAGAGGTAAAGTGCATGTGCATGATGTTATGAAAGCATTAAAGGAATTATGTTCCAGGGCCCTGTACAAAGCATATAACATTTGTATAAATGCCAACTGGAACAGTGTTCTAGCAAAAGAACATGGCAACTCTACAAAGACTCTCGAAAATCCTAGTGATTCTGATACAAGTGATGAATCGAAGACTGAAACACCTGCTGAAACATTGGTCCATGGATTCACTGATCCATAGTGCATTCGTGACTTGCAAGACAAAATTGTCGAAATCACACCTAGCGAGGGTCAACGTCCACTTGGAATATTCAAGGACAAATTCGCTGAGGAAATGAAATTTCCAACACTTTTCTATGGAGATCCACGTGGCACTGATATTACAGAACGATTCAGTTATCATAAAATAGTCTGATGGGAGCTACTACATTCAAGCGGTTACTTCTCCTCTCACATAACAAATTTGTTTTTCAAAACAATGCGCATAATAATAGAGCAAGTTTTGTCCTGCGTGTGGGTCCGAATAAGAAAAGGCCAGTTACAAGGAAGAAAGTTGTTGGCCAAGGATGTGAAGTACAAAGTAAACCTAGAAAAAAATTTGAAATCTGATATTGGATACATAGATTTCAAGAACATCCGCACCTCTCTTGACTACTTGCAACAAAACAAAAAAAAATAAAAATTGCAATGATCCGGCAATTGGGGCCGCCAACATTTTTCATCACATTTCCAAGTGCAGAGCATTGTTGGGATCCATTGGTGGTTGTCATTTCTGACCTGCATAGTAACAGGAAACGTAAAAAAAAAAACGATACACTGGAAAATAACGACATTGACTACCTCATAAG
The DNA here is from genome assembly GCA_009831015.1 of Picea engelmannii. Taxonomy (NCBI): domain Eukaryota; kingdom Viridiplantae; phylum Streptophyta; class Pinopsida; order Pinales; family Pinaceae; genus Picea; species Picea engelmannii. The sequence continues at coordinate 1,068,337 of ML778199.1, read as the reverse complement.
AAAAGACCCGGTGACATGTACTCGATACTATAGATATAGAATAAATGCTTTGAGACAATTGATATGCCATGATGAAGTGTTTTTCAGAAAAATATCGGACTACTTTTTTGTGACTGAATTCTAGAATAGGGGAAATGAGCATGACCATGCACTGTTATGGATAGAGGGTGCATCGGTCTATGGAGATGATAAGAATTCAAAGATCGAACAATTTGTGGATAAATACATAACACGCAATAAAGATCATTTGGAACCAAACCTTGCGAAATTCCATAGACATTACCATACAAGAAGTTGTAGAAAACAAAAAAGCTCGCATTGCAGATACAACTTTCCCGTTCCGCCAATGAGAGCTACAAGAATCATAGAGCCAGTTAGTTTAGAGGACAGTGTTGTTGTTGAGAAATCTAAATCCTTGTTCGCATTTCTAGAACAAGGAGGATTTGACGAAATGATGAGCTTTGATGCCTTCTTGACACAGGTAAATCTATCAGAATATGAGTACATCCAAGCCATACAAATAACGCTTAGGCAACCAACACTTTTCCTTAAACGAAAACTCTCCCATATTTGGAACAACAATTTCTCCAAGGGCATGCCGGTTATGTGGAAAGAAAATACAGATGCACAAGCTGCAGCATCCTACTGCACCTCGTATATGACTAAGATTGACAAATCTATTACATCTGCATTTAGAAAAATACGCAAAGAACACGAAAGAAGTCATATTGATGACATACAAATGATACGCAACCTTGGCAATACATTGCTTAATCTTCAACAAATGTCTGCTCAGCAAGTAGTTCACATTTCCCTTTCTTTGCCCCTCACTTGTAGTTCAAGAAAATGTGTCTTCATAAACACATCTCCACTTGAAAAATGCACATTTATGCTTAAACCATCGGTTTTGCTGCAACAAGAACCTGACAATTCAGAGGATGTCATATGTCGCTCTATTATTGATTATTACATCTAATGTCCATCTCCTATTAGGCATATCTGCTTAGCATAATTCATATCGCATTACAAAAAAAATGGTACACCCATATCAAAAAGAAAAAAACCCTCTGTTATACGATTTGTCAAATACAATAAACATTGTGACTATGAAAACTATTGTAGAGAAAAATTGTTGTTGTATGTTCCGTTCCATGAAAACGAAGAGACATTAATACATAACTTCTCTACATGGGAGGCTACGTATGTTGCCTTTGAGACTATAGTGCATATCAATGAAGTTAGATTTACCTACAATGTTAATCCAACATGGGGCGATCTAGAAGTTGCACTTAATGACCTAGAAAACCTTGGCGATCATGATGAGACATTCAGAAACCCAAAAACAACCAGAACTCTTTCTGAGTCCTATGACTTACAAGTGGATTTTCCTCGTCCTCCAGCAGTTGAAAGTGAAAAACGTATCAACCTTGGTTTTCAAGTTACAAAACACCCTTTCCTGATTGAAAATAATGAATACCACAGAATAAGACGTCTGTTGAATCACGAACAACAAACAATTGTAAAGGACATTGCCCTTAAAAAATGGTTGAACATGAACAGTCTTGTGCATGTGTTCCTTACAGGCGGAGCAGGAACAGGCAATACATTCATAGCTAGAGCATTGTTCCAAATGCTTATACGAATCTATGATTCAAATAATTTCTCTGATCCTATGACCAAAGGGCCTAATAGTTGCATACACAGGAAAATCTTCATACAATGCTGGTGGAACAACAATCCACTCTGCATTTTTAATGCCTTTAAACAAGTCACAGTTTCTTCCACTTAGCAAGGAAATGTTGGATACATTATCTAAACTTTATGAGGAACTCCAACTTGTCTTTATAGATGAAGCATCTTTGATTGGCAGTCGGTTCTTGTATTCCATTGAAAGCCGACTAAGAAGCATAAAACATGTGCAGAACAAATACTTTGGAAACATTGACATGATATTCTGTGGCGATCTTTACCAAGCACAACCCATCCAAGATTCTTTGATATTTGAACAACCTATCGTTAACATGGAAACAGTGACCCATGACTTTTGGAGAGACAATATTAAATGCTTTGAGTTGCATACTACAATGCGCCAGACAGATGAAACATTCATTGCAATTCTGAATAGAATGCACACAAATAGCCAAACATATGATGACTTGACCTATATCAATTTGAGGTGCTTACGGCATGCACCAACAGATCCAACGTTCCCTTACATGTTCTATAGAAATAAGGATGTTGCAAAGCATAATAGCCACATGTTGTCGCTCATGCCTGGCGATGATATCATCATCAATTTTATTGACTTGGAAGAAGACAACCATGGAAATGTCCAATGTCATGAACATTCAGTGACTTTACCTTTGCACCTTGCACTGAAATTAGAAATGCTAGTTGAAATATATGCCTGTAACTATGATTCACAGGATGGCTTGGTGAATGGTGCAGATGGAATACTGAAAGGCTATACAAAGATAGAAAAATTAGATGTCCTTTGGATTAAGTTCCATGAACCGCATATAGGCAAGCGACAAGCAAGCAAGTTGTCTTATCTATATAATTCAAACACTGCAAGCGATTGGACTCCTATTTTGAGAATATCAAAGTCAGTATCGACATCAACAAAGACAAGTCGACTGAAGATTCACAAACAGTTTCTGATTAAACTTGCATGTGCACGTACAGTCCACAGATCACAAGGACTAACACTTGATAATGTTGCATTTCAGCCTGCTGGAATTCGGATACATGGACTTGTATACACAACATTGTCCCGTGTCAGAAGCATAGAATCCTTGTATTTACTAAGTCCTCTGATAAAAGATAACTTCAAAGTGAAACAGAGAGTTGATATTGATATGGAATGACTGAGGACCACTGCAAAATGGAAACTGCATTATGATTAGTAATCCATACAAACAAATTCATCTATATCAATTCTCTCGCTTAACACACACAACTTAAATGCACGCATGGATGATATACTGAATGACTATGATTTAATGCAATCCGATATTATGTGCTTGCAGGAAACACACATGGCATTATGCATGCAGAACAAACAATTCCCAAATCACAATTTCATATCAAATTACATTACACATGGGGTGATGATACTGGTGAAAAAACATGTACCAATTTTGGATCACATACATATTGAAGAAAAGAATGTTGAACTGGTGCTTGCCAAAAAAAATTCCCATGGAACAAAAGTTGCAATACTAAATATGTACGTTGCTCCCCATGCAACATTCTCCAACATAGTAAATGTTATTTCCAATGCATCGGACCATTTCCGTTTGAATGGATCCATTGTACTTGTAGGAGACTTCAATATTGACATGCTACAAAATACTAGCAGAACAAAAGAATTGCAAAACTACATGTGCAAATACAGTATGCGGTTTCTTCTGAACAAAACAGCCCATCTGCAAAACGCACTTATTGACCATGTCTAGTCCAATGTGCTCATTTCTCAATACAGTATGTTTGTCTTATACACATATTGGTCTGATCACGATACAATTGGTATTGCACTTGAATTATGACATATACATCAAACTTATTGCAAACTTATATTCCTATGTTTCAAAGCATATTTTTATCCCTGATTTCTACACATAGCGTTCTGGTGAGCATACAGACGGTCTTCTACTCTAATTATAAAATATACATTGTGCAAAAAAAGAAAAAATAAGGTACATCCTCAAAAAAACTATTTGTGACTCTATTCATCTTATTCAATTTTTTTTTTTGTATATATGTACATAGTAGTTGCCTTTTTCTTAACATTTGAGCTTATGTTCATATCCCTTTTGTTTTGTACTTTTTTTGATAGAAACAGAAAGGAAAACTAGAAGGCACAAAGAACTCCTACCCAGATATGTACACGAATCAATGAAAAGGTGCATTCTTTTTCTGCCTGTGTTCCATAGTAAACAATTTTTCCTTTACTTTCTCTGAATTTGTCAAACTTGTTTCCAGGTATGTTTTATTTTTTTCTTTTTTTCTTTTTCTTGCGCCGAGAAGCCACTACGTTGCATGTCCGCCATCCAGCAGAACTGCAATGTTGAGACAGCCAGCCCGCAAGTCCATTTGTCAATATGTATATCTCCCAACTATAATTTCTATTTGCAGGACACGGAACATTAGAGGCACAGTGTGCAGTTCACAAGTTCATGATCCAAATAAGTGGCTAAGTATGGAATAAGGGATTTGTGCATCATAAGCAATTTGTAGGGAACCAAACAATAGAGACCCGTTTCTAACCCCGCCAACCCGACAACGCGCGATGCACAAACTGTACATGCTCTATAAATTCTTAGCCACCCGGCAAGTCTGCTTGTCAATTTTTATATCGCGGAATTGTATGTGTTATTTGTAAAACACAAAACAATAGAGGCCTATTTTTTGACCACTCCTGTCCGAGAACCTGCAAGTATGGAATGTGATATCGGTACACGATCTATAAAATCTCGTGTCCATACTTTATAAAGGCACATATTTACTTGTGCCTCGTTTCTACACACACTGATCTAGTAATCACAGACTTGGTGTTGCACATGAATTATGAAATGTGCAGTGGGAGTCGAATGGAGCCCTTTTCTTTTCTTAGGCAATTTTGAACCCGCTATCCCGAGAACCCAATTTCTATATGGCAGAAATCAGCCCAATTTACAGCCCGCAAATGTGTATTGCTCATTTGTGGGAGCCCACCAGCCCTGGAGTAGAATGTTGAGTCGGTCACCTCGCAAATCCGCTTCTCAATTTATTATCATAAAATATTTGCAAGGCACCGAACAATAGAGCGTTGTTTTTTATCCTGCTAGCCCAAGAACCCGCGATCCAGAAACTCTAGATGGTCTATCAAATCTCGGCCAGCCCACAAGTCTGCTTCTCAAGTTTGCTTCTCAATCGGCCAGCCCGTGGTCGTTACCTTCGCACGTGTGCATGATAAAAAATATTGTTTATATGTGTGTGTGTGTGTGTGTGTGTCTTCTTTCTAAATATTTAATGCTAACATGTCATTGTGCAGCTACCATCTAAGTTGTCATTGATGCGCACAAGGCTTGAGAAGTTTTTCCATTAATGCAATTTTTGCGAAGCATTTTCTTCTCCCTTCCCAGTTTTAATTTCAAATGTCATGGAATGTCATTCACACGCCGCCAGCTTGCTTCCTTCACGAAACCTCCAATCGCTTCCCAGTCTTAATTTCAAATACCATGCAATGCCATTCGCACACTGCCAGCTTGGTTTGTTCACGAAACATCCTATCCTTAAATGTTGTTCGTCATAACCCTCACCTTCGCACTTCTAAGTTTGCAATAACTATGCTTTACTTCTAACAGGTCACCATACAACACGCATAGATATTGTCATTAATGAGGAGATTTTCCATTCGCACGCATTGAAGCAATGTTTGCAAGGGGTTATATTGTCCCCTCCATTTCTTCATTTCAATCAACGTCTGGAGCTAGCCAACCTTTTGATAAACTATTTCCAGAAGCAACATAGTAGTTTTGTAGAGATACAGTGAACATCTTCCTCAAGAGCTTCCCATGCAGAAGAACGAAAAAAGAATTGTAGGGGAGGCGGAGCAGCCCGAAATTTACCGTCAAAACATGGATCTTGACGCTGATCTAGAAAGCATATTCTGCAAACTTGATCAACCCGCACACACAATTTAGCATGCCTTCTCAATGGACATGGTTGGTACCAAATTTTTTGACGAAGATGAATCCTTCATATTCCAGAGCGTTGTTTTTGAAACCGAATCAAAAAAATTAATCATTGAAAAAAGATATGTAAAAAATAAGAAAAGAAAACATCGTTCAAAACTTGACCTTGCCAATATGCACGCATCCAAAATCTCTGAACTTCATAGGGAAACCGGAGATGCTCTTCATGATTCCATTGGAGTCATTGAATCCGAAAATGCCAGACTAAAGAACTGGATTAAGGAATTAGAGGAAGCTTTGTTTCCTATGCCATTGCTTGGCAGTTCCTTGGAAATAGCCATGCCTGGGACTATGTGCACCCCTGCAACAAATCTAAAAGGGTCCTCCAGCTTCCTTGCATCCTGTAGACGATATGTCGAGAAAAATATCAACAAAAGAATAGAACTGATTGCCAAGGCCTGGGAAACATCACAGAATATGGATTCCCTAGGGAGCAGGGCACATAACTTGCTCCTACTTCTATAGACGGATTTAAAGAATGAAGAAACTTTCTATGTGCACTCGGTCATCCCTTTCGCCTTTCATGTCAACAACATGCCAGAGATGAGAAGGAGACAACATGATCTCCCGTCCAAAAAAAGGCTCACTCAATTAGAAGCATGTTGGAAACAGAAAGTGAAGAACCTGTACCTAATCGTGCAATCGTGTGAGCAAGCAATATCAAATAAAGAAACATTATTCACAAAGCTCACCAAAATAGACTTAGCAGGAAAGACAAACGACTTCTAGGACCCCAACTTAATCCTCAACTCGCTGACATTAACCAAGCAAGCTTTTGATCAACAAGTTGATAATTTGAAGGCCTTGTCTTTAGAATTTTTTTACAGAATTGTTGAATATGATGAAGAAGAGGCGGACAACTGGCTAGTCGGTTATTCGCTATAGAATGGAGACATCCATGAAGGTCTGTGTAAACTTTCAATTGATCTAAGTGAATTAGAAAATGAAGTTTTCAACATTTGAATCCGCAATGACATCAACGTCACCCCCTTGAGAAGCTATATTGAAGAGAACTTGAAGTGGATCAACCACGAAATCCAAAAGGCAAATGCATAAATCCTTTGTGTATCAATCCAGTTATTGAAGCGGGCTGCCCACAAAAACCAGCAGGGAAATGCATGACCAACCAAACACAAAAATTACTTATACGTACCATCCCTGTAAGTGTATAGTGATAGTCCTTTCTTTGTCAATCCAGTTATTCCTTTTCTAAGTAGAAATCTATAGGCAAAAACTGATCTTCGCATTTCTACTTTTCAGGTATTACATTCTAGCGTGTCCAACTTATTTCCACACTCCTATTTCTTGTACATATTTTTGTTATGGTTTGTGGGAGCCCCAATCCTAGTCTATATGACAAACGCATTTACATTTCCAGGGATATGTAACAAACTATTATTTTTTTCATATATTCCAAATAAAACTATTCTTTTGTCTCCTTATATATTTATGTCTTCCTGGATTTTTTATCTTCAGCTATGCTGAATGTGAAGTCATTCTATTTATTTTATCTCTATTCTCTTTTTTTCTTTTTCAAAATAAAGTATGACATAAATTACTCACTCAAATTCGACATATCATATTTCACACACATATATGTTTCTTTAAATTTCTAGGAATATGTAACACGTTTCATTTTTTTCCAATTTTCAGCCTGCCAGCTCAACAACCCGCGCTCCAAAAACTACCTAAGTATGTAATCTGGGCTCCATCACACTATATAGAATGAGGGCTCTGTACATTCTCTATAAAAGTACATATTTTGTATGTATAAAAGTAAATATCTACTTTAAAAAATTACGTTTTTGCTATGTACAATTTATGCTCTCCAGGAACCTATAGTTTGATACATTCCAATTTCTTGTATCTACGAGCCCCTGTTTTAAAGAAAACTAATTCGGGAATGTTATTTATTTGGTCCTCCTGTCCACCATCCTGTGTAACGGACATTGGTACTATATTTTTTGTACATTTTCCCACCACTGTGTGTAAAACCTATGTAAAGAAAAGTAATTCCCGACTGTTAAATTTTTGGGACACGAGCCCCTTGAAATTCAAATAGTCCGCGTGTCCCATTATCAATTTGTACATCACGGAACTCTCGGTGCTATTTGAAGGTCATGGAACAACAAAAACCCACTTTTCAGGTCCCTATCCTGAGAACTCACGATCCAAAAACTGGCTAAGTATGGAATGAGGGTTTTGTCTATGCTCTAATTCGGGAAGGCTAGTTTTCCTCCTGCTTTTATTTGTTCCTAGATTTTTCATTTTCAGAATGGACTATGACATAAATCACTTACTCAAATTTCAGATATCAAATTTCACTTATATATATATATATATATATATATATATATATATATATATAT
>ML778199.1:1039002-1059959 GCA_009831015.1 Picea engelmannii | reverse complement strand
TGCAAGCCCGCTTCTCAATTTGTACACCGCGTATTTCTACCTGCTTTTTGTAGGACATGGAATGAGGGCTTTGTCATTGTTCTATAAAATCTCATCCCCATACTTTATGAAAGTACATATTTTGTATCTATAAAAGTAAATGTCTACTTTAAAAATTTACGTATTTGCTATGTATAGTTTATGGTCTGCAGGAACCTATAATTTCATAAATTTCAATTTCTTGTGTCGAGGAGCCCCTGTTTTAAAGAAAACTAATTTGGGAATGTTATTTATTTCGTTATTTTTCCCACCGCGCTATGTAACAAACATTGGTACTATACTTTCTTCCCTCTTTTCCACCAGCATATGTAAAACCTATGTAAAGAAAACAATTTCGCGATTGTTGAATTTTTGGGACACGAGCTCCTTAAAATTCAAATACTCCGCAAGTCCGATTCTCAATTTGTATATCATGGAACTGTTGGTGCTATTTGTAGGACACGGAAGAATAGAAGCACGTTTTTCAGGTCCCCGGCTCGAGAACCCGCGATCCAAAAAATGCCTAAGTCGAGAAGCCGTTTTTTTAAAGAAAACTAATTCGGGAATCATATTTGTTTCATACTTTTCTCCACCAGCCTATGTAACAGAGGTCGACACTATTTATTTATTTTTTACTCTAGAAGCATATGTAAAAAGGAAAACTAATTCGGGAATGCTAAACTTGTTCGACACGAGCGCCTTCAATTTCAAATAGTCCACAAGTCTGTTTGTCAATTTGTATATCACGGAACTCTACGGACTATTTGTAGGCCACGGAACAACAGAAGCCCAATTTTCAGCCCGCCATACCGAGAACCCGCCATTAAAAAATTCTAGTCCTCAAAGCAGCATGTCAATTTGTATATCGCAGAACTCTCGGTGGTATTTGTAGGCCATAGAACAACAAAAGCCCAATTTTCAGCCTGCAATCCCGACAACCCGAAATGAAACTTGCGTGCATGCTCTATATATCTACTTCATCAAATTACATATTTGATTTTTGTAGGCCACAAAACAACAGAAGGCCAGTTTTCAGCCCCCTAGCCCGAGAACCTGTGATCCAAAATTTCAAATAGTCCGCAAGACTACTTGTCAATTTGTATATCGTGGAACTCTTAGTGTTATTTGTAGGCCACAGAACAACATAAAACCAATTTTCAGCTTGACAACCCGAGAACCCGCGATCCAAAAATTCAAATAGTCCGCAAAACTGCTTCTCAATTTGTATTTCATGGAACTCTCGGTGCTATTTGTAGGCGACGGAACAACAGTAGTCCAATTTTCATCCCACCACCCCAACAACCCGGAATGAAGCTCCTGTGCCTTTTTTTTAAAGAAAACTAATTCGGTGTTGGTAGTTTTTTTATGCTTTTGTCCACGAACCTATGGGAGCACAATTTTCAGCCCGACAGACACAATGATCTATATATCTACTTAATCAAATTACATATTTGGTATATAGCAGCTCTTCTTTGTAACATATGTACGCCCTTAAATATCAAATAGTCCACAACTCCAATTGTCAAATTGTATGTCGCGGAACTCTGGGTGCAATTTGTAGGCCACGGAAAAACAAAGCCCGAATTTCAGTGCACCAACCCGTTACTACTATTTCTATGTATTTTTTCCATGACCGTATGCAAAGCATATCTAAACAATAGTCATTCCCACGTGTCTGTACTCCTTTACATTTATTCCCTTTCCCGCGGATGGGTTGCTAGTACAACACACGCGTCGATCGGAGCATCCAGGAGCGATACTGCGTGGCATCGATGATGTGATGACCACATGCCACTCACTCCTAACTGCCTAATCAGTTCAAGTTCAGCTCGCTTGAGGCATGGCGCCATTACTATCAGTGCACCCTGCTCTGCCTTCGCATCCTTTTGATGAACCAGCACCCTCACTGCTCCTTTACTCTGTGTGTGCGACCATTTATGGAACCTCACCTGCTGCCTGGCCTATTTCAATTGCTCCAGTAGGTCCAGATGGCTCATTCTTTCCTGCTTTTTCTTCTCATAGATCAGCTTCTTGCCCAGCCTTTCCCTGCTCTGCATTTGTCCTGCCCTGCTCTGTTCCTGTCGCATTTTCTCTCTCCCACTGTCCCAGAGATGCCCCAACTATGAAGGAAGTCCAAAGGCTGACCAACCTACTAGCCAAACCGACCCTGCCTGGTCCTGCGTCCCCCGCCTGCTCCCTCCCTGTTATCCTCCTCCTCTTCGACCACCTCGTCCTCCTCCCTGGCGCAGTCGACTCAAATTCCTGCATCTCTCTCGCCCCTTCCTGCATCCCTTGCCAACAGAATGGAGGAGTTCGACTTCTCAGGGGCCTCACTGAACAACAACCCAGGACCTTTAGCCAATTCCGCATCTGTTTCACACCCAGGCCCTTTTCCCCCTCCCAACTTTCTGGCCACCCAGTCGCTTCATGACCAGCTTCACGACACCCAATTTCAGATGGATGGTCCAGAAGCCAGTCAAAATTCGCGATGGCAACCCCAATCTCGAGTGGGTTCCAACGTTGACCCAGAATGCGAGTGGCAAACATGCCTTGCACTGGTGCAGAGCCTGGTATTCGACCTGCGTCGGGACATGTATGACCTCTGGTTCCACCTACAAAGCCTCTTGAATCCTTCAGTTGTTCTTCGCGTTACAAGGTGCTCATCTCCTCGCACCAAAGGCAGCCCAATCAACAATAGCCCAAGCAACAACAACCTCGGCACCAGTGTTGCCACTGGAAAATTTGGGCCACGCAGACGCAGACTGTAAGGACCAGAGGCTTCCATTATGCCTGGAGGATGTCCAGAAGGAAGAGCACCTGCCATCAGAGACGGAGAACTCTATGCAACTGGACCGCACACCACTCCAGGAGGAGCCGCCTCCTCCCGGGGACACAACATTTCACGCCTTTTGCATGGCCGTGTCGCCGCACTACAATCCATACCGGTGATCTTTGTTGTTTTTGTCTATTGTTTTGTCATGTGCATGCCAACCTTTCATGCATTTGTCCATGGTTATTATAATTAGGCTATCTACACTTTCCACAGTGCTAGCGCCCACCCTTACAGGCCAGAATTTTGAACTATTTTTGTATCAATGACAATCTACACTTAAGTTATGAAGCAGTTTGCCTAGCTGAGATGTTTTTCCCTCAAGGCAGCTCAGTATTTACATCTTGAAACCATGGAAATTCTCTGTACTCCTTCATTTTGACAAACTTTTATACAATCTTACTTATTAAAAAACAAAATTGAATAAAATTTAAAAAATTGCTTATACTATTCATTAACTAAGACATGTTATAGCATTATATAAATTACTTTAAATCTCCATACAACGTTATAATATTCTATAAATTGCTCTCTGTCATGTATGCCACAGAATTCTTCGCTGCAAAATGTATATGACATAAGTCTTTCATGCAAAATGTATATCACTAACACACTGGACATGAAAAATGTGAACCCAAAACTCCGCCAACCCGCAACTGTGTAATTGTTCAGTACAAAATGTATGAAGTTTTATAGCATTATAAAAATTAGTATAAATCTTCTTACAATGTTATAATCTTCTATAAATTATTGTCTCATGTATATGACGGAATTGTTGGGTGCAAAATTCCTATTGTATGCTAATTTTTTGGTCTTCAACGACATTGATGTTTTAAATGTTCATGTAATTTCCAGAGATATGTAACATACATTATTTATTTTATAATAATTTTGTATAGTTCGCAAGCCCGCTTGTCAATTTGTATAGGGCACGGAACAATAGAGGCCCATTTTTTAAACCGACAGCCCGAGAACCCGCGATCCAAAAACTGGCTAAGTATGGAATGACCGCTCCGTCCATGCTCTGTAAAACGTGTGCAAATAAAACCAATTCAGCAATGATATATCTTTTTTGTCCAATAAAATCCTTAGTTTTAAAGAAAAATAGTTCGACAATGCTAATTTTTTGGTGTTTTTCTCCACGAACCTATGTAACAGACCTTATTACTATTCTATTGTATAACTGATATTATTAATTTCTGATAAATTTCTATAGTCCGCCACTCCGCATGTCATTTTGTATATCGCGGAATTGTCGGTCCTAATTGTAGGCCACGGAACAAAAGAGGCCCAACTTTGAACCCACAACCCCGAGAACCCACAATCCAAAAACTGGCTAAGTATGCAATGAAGGCTCTGTGCATGCTCTATAAAATCTCATCCCCATACTTTATAGAAGTACAAATTTCGTATGTATAAATCTAAATATATACTTTATACAAGTACATATTTCATATGTATAAAAGTACATATTTCATATGTATAAAACTATATATTTACTTTACTATGTTCTGCATGCAAACCACATCTACTTCAACTTTCTACCCACGTGTCTCTACTACCTCACATTTACTCCCATCCCAACCTGGCAGGGATTCCGCTGCCATGCATCACTTGTTAAAAGATGGGAGGCTTTACTCGTTGAAAGAGTGTTACAAGTTGTTCTTAATATCTACCATATTTTAATAGATGGATTCAATTAAAACCTAGGAGAAATGCACAAATATGTTGGGCCAGGCCATGTGAACGTCTTTAAAACATATCCGTCAAAATTTAATGTCCCCGTTGAAATCTGAAGAGAATAAAATGTGAATCGTTCGATCTTCGATTGACAGATCAACAGTGATGAAGGACTGTGGTGGTAGAACTACGATGACATAATAAGAGCCCCGGCTACCTCTATCAACGACAGGGATTTAGTTGGATATGTACAAGGAATATGCGTAGTAATCAAATTGTTCTACGTTTTGATTTTTTGGGATATTTTTTTGTTTAATTTTGTTTTAATTTGATCAGAAATTGTTGGATCTGCAGATTTAAGTGGTTAATTTGGTTAAAATGTTCCAAAGGTATTTCAATGTGTTGAATCCATTTTTATATTCATAAATACAATTTAAACAACATAAAATTATAATTTCGTGCACATTTATATCACCAAATTCAGACAAAAATAACCAAAGCATAAAACAATTAGACAATGATTGAATTTGCTCCCTAATCTTCCATCAGTTGTTCAATGAGCCAAGGTCACTGATCTAGCTAAAGCCCCGGCTGCTCCGTCACTCTAGACTCATGCCTGCATCGATCGAGTGCTCCAATATCAATTTTTAATGAGTTCTTTTTTCGTTTATCTCGAATTGAATAATCGCATATCAATGTATTTTGTTGACACTGTGTGGATGTATGGTAAGTCTCTGCCTTAAGTTAGTATAATAATGGATTTTTTTTTTACATCAAATTTATCAATAATGATGATTTGATTAGTGTTTAAGTTCGATTTTTTGGAGTTTTTACGGGTATATTTTTTAAATCCTGTCAAAAATTGTTGGAACTCTAGATTTGATTGATTGAATCTATATAAATGGAGTGCTCCAAGAGTTTTTCAGGTCATTGAATTCATTTATGCATTCAAAAATGTAATTTAAACAATAGAAAATGATGATGCCATGAGGAATAGGGTTTTACCTTTGTAGTCAAAGTCAAAGCAACATTGACCCTATATTACCAGTCTGCCTTCTATCAATTTTTTTACCAAATTTTATAAAGTTCTTAGAAATTATATATTAAATTTACTTTTATGAAAATTGAAATTTGATATTACTTTTTATTAATATTAATTAATAGAATTGATTTGAAAATATAATCTTTGGTTTGAGGGGAATTAAAAATAATTAAAATAAAAATAAATACCACCTACTTTCAACTATACATGATAGAGACAATGGTTGTGATGTTTATTAAATGGAATAATTACACATTGACATTTATTGGGACAAGTGTGTCATACACCTTGCAATGTTGTAGTACAACAATGAATAAATGTAATGTTGTAATGGAGCATAAAATAAATGCATTGCTAATCACAAAATAACTTGGAGCAGAGAATAATTGTAATGATGTAGAGGAGCAGGGAATAAATGCACAAAAGTGGGAGGGAATAACATGTTGGTGGTTTCTGGTATGCAGAAATGGAAAACTATAAATGGCTTATGGATTTATTATGCATGTTTATTCAATGCTAGGGCTAGAGGAAGAGTGTGTGTGAGTTTTATCTTACTGTTATGCTACAAAAAATTCTCCAAAGTTATGTTCATGTTGAGCACTCTTGCTGAGAGCACAAAGACTCGGTATTGCATCCATTTAGTTGTTGAATAATACACTGAGTATGCTTTAGAGTGTGGGGTTTTTCTCCCGAATATGTTTTCCCCGGGAAATCTTGTTGCCTATGGTTTGCTTATTTATTTGTTACAATTGTTTTGTTTTTAGTTTCTACACATTTTTCTCTCACAAATTAGCGTAGGAAGTGTATTATGCACCTCTGCTTCCTTTCATTTGGTATTAGTGCATGATCACTTTGGATCTGAGGTGTTAGGTACAAGATGTTTTTCTCTAATCTTTGTTTGAGTGGGAGCTTGTGCAGAATGAAATCTTGTTTCAAGTAAATGATGAGCACACTGTAGAAATGGAGAAGTTTAAGGGTGATAATTTTGAGTTGTGGAAGCTCAAGATGGAGGATATTTCCATATATCGATATCTATGGGTTGCAGTATTTGGAACCAAACCCATTGGTATGATAGATGAAGTGTGGGTGGCATCAAAGAGAAAGGTGAGAAGCATTATTAGGCTCTATTTGGCCAATTCAGTGTTATTGGAAGTTTCCGAGGAAAAAATTGCAACAACTCTCTAGAAGAAGTTAGGGGATTTGTATCAGGGTAAATTCTTGGTTAATAATTTTTTTCTACGAAAAAGGTTGTTTCTCAAGAGAATGAATGATGGTGATTCTTTAGCCCGCCCGGCACCTAAATACATTTAATACTATTGTAACCCAGTTGATCTTAGTTGGAGTGAAAATGGATGAATAAGATCATTGTATGACCCTTTTGTGTTCTTTTCCAGATTCATGGGACAACCTAGTAATTTCCATTGGAAGCATTGTGAAGACATTGGTGCTTGATGAGATTGTGGCTACTTTACTCTCAGAGGAGGTGAGGCAGAAAACTTCTAAATCCACCAATGAGGCCTTGGCTATTCATGGAAAATTGAAGGAGAAAGGAAAGAAGAGATAAAATGGTAGATCCAAATCCCATGGGAGACATAAGCCTCTTGGAAAGTCCAAGGAAAAATGTTGGAACTGTGGCAAGGTCGGGCGCTTCAAAAGGGATCGCAAGGAAGAGAAGAAAAATAATAAGAAGGGAAATAATGATTTTGATGATGAGTCTAAAAAATATTCTCAAGAGGATGGTAGAGATGCATTTGTTGCAGCTTTGGCAACTTGTGTAGGCTAGGGTGCATCCTTGATAAACTCTGGAGATTCCTTTCATATGACTTCCCATCGACATTGGTTTTCAATGTATGAGAAATATGATGGTGGGATGGTATACTTTGTTGATGACTCTCCTCTCAATATGGTTGGTTGTTTTAGAGTTTTGATCAGATTCCCTAATGGCAGAGTAAAGAGGATCAATGGAGTTTTACACATTCTCATTTTGGCACGAAACCTATTATCAGTAAGCACACTTAATGATGCAGGTATGTAAATTGTTTTCTCTAAGAAATTTTGTAAGATGGTCCGAGGAGCTATGGTACTCATTAAGGGTGTTCATGTGGGCACTTTGTTCCAGTTTGATGCATGTGTTATTGAGTGTGATAGTACTTGGATTTGTACAACAGAGGGATTTATAAAATATACACCTTCACAATCAAAGCCTTCTAAACAATTTCTTGCGTCATAAAGTAAGCTACCTATATAGAAGACAATGCTATGGCACCAAATATTGAGCCATATAGGTGAGAAGGGCCTACAAGCCCTAAAAAACAAAAATCTTGTTGTTGAATTGAATGATTGTTCTCTTGAATTTGATTTTTGCAAGCATTCCATATATGGAAAATAGAACCATGTTCAATTTTATTCTAGTTCTCACAAATCTTTTGGGTTGTTGGACTTAATTCATTCTGATGTATTTGGTCTAGTTAAAGTTCATTTGATTTCTAAGGCTTTGTATTATGTATCATTCATTAATTATTATTCTAGAAGGATGTGGAATATTTTATTAAAACTAAATCTAAGGTTTTTAGTCAGATTAAGGAGCTTAAAGCTCTCTTGGAAAATCAGACTGGTAGGAAAATTAAGGTGTTAAGGAATGATAATGGCAGTGAGTTTTTTTTCTGTAGAGTTTGATAAGTTTTCTATGGAGAATGACATTGAAAGACATAAGATAATTCCATATACCCCTCAGTAGAACGAAGTTTTAAAACGAATGAATAGAACATTGATGGAGAGAGCTAAGAGTATGCTTAGTAGAGCTGACTTAGAGAAGAAGTCATGGGAAAAAAAAATTCTACTACATGTTACTTGAATGATAGGCCTCCCAAATCAACACTTATGGATAAGTCCCCTATAGAAGTTTGGTTGGGAAAGAATGTCTCACTTCAACATCTTTGTGTTTTTTATTATGAAGCATATGTTCATGTGCCTAAGTAAAAGTGATCGAAGTTGGATAAAAAGGAAATGAAATGTATCTTCATTGGATATGGTGTTGGTGTGAAAGGGTACAAGATTTGGGATCCTATAGCTAGAAAAATTTTGTATAACAAGAATGTTAATTTTAGAGAAGTTAATTCTTCTCCCACAATGGTATAGCCAAAACAGGTTGAGAAGAAGTTAATGGTTTAGCTACCACCCAATACTAAGAAAGTTTAACCAGAAAATAAACAAGATGTTTATGGTGGCTCTGATGAGGAGGAGGGTCCATAGAGTTCAGAAGAGGAGGAAGAAACTCCACCTCAAACTTTAAGGAGGTCCACTCGACAAAGATGGAAACCAAACAACTACGATTATAGTTCATTTGATTTCAGATGTATATTTTCCTTATCTGCTATCACCAATGAGCCTAGAGCAATGAAAGAGGCAATGGAGATGGAAGATAAGAAGTCCTTGAGATTAGCCATGGATGAGGAAATGAATGCACTTAGAAAGAATGATACATGGGACTTGATACAGTGTTTCTCGTGCTCCTCTTCAGACTTTGGGTAAATAAGTATGTCATCTAGAAACACAATGAAAAACTTACCTAAGTACTCTCTGAAAAATCTATTCATCAAACATGAAGACACTGGGTGCATTTGACAACCCAAATGGCACCACTATGAACTCAAAATGTATGTACCTTGTTATGAAAGTAGTCTTGTTAATGTATTTTTCCTTAATTCTCACTTGGTGATATCTAGATCTGAGTTCAATCTTTGAAAATATTTGCACGCCTCGTAGTTGATCAAATACATCATCTATCATTGGCAAAGGATACATGCTCTTTATGGTTACTTTGTTCAACTTCCTGAAGTCGATACAAAGTCTCAACGTACCATCCTTCTTCTTCACGAACAATACTGGGGCACTCCAAGGCGACACACTTGGACGTATATACCCCTTCTTCAGAAGCTATTTAAGTTTCATTTGCAACTCTTTTATCTATGGCATACTCATCCTATAAGAAGTCTTCGATACGGGTGTTGCTGCCAACATCATATTTATAAAGAAATCAATATCTCTTTTTAGTGGCAACCTCGATATTTCTTTAAAGACATCCTCAAACTATTTCAATAATGTGTAGTCTTGAACACTCGACACGTTATCCTTAGGTGCCTCCTCTATGTGCACTACAAATACTTGACATCCCTTCCTGTAGCTTTTCTTCAATTACAAGGATAAAATTTCTCTGACAGTTACAACTCTAATTCGAATTCCTTGAACTTTTATTAAGTTCCCTTCCGCATCCAAGCAAGTAAATTCCTTATTGTAACAATCCATGACAACATGGTGCTCTTCCAACCAATCGATACCAATGAGACAATCATACAAACCCAAATGTATGATATTCAAATCAACCTTTGTGTGCAATCCATTCATCTACATTGGACATGTCTTAACCATCTCATTAATTTTCCTTTATGCTCTTATAGCTAACTACACAAACCAAGGTTTCCAAGCTTGCTTCTCAGCAAATGGAATATTTCCACCATCTTAGAATCTAGATAACTATGACTAGTTCTTGAATCAATTAAAATAAAAATGGGTTGGTCATTAATCTTACCTTCCACTTCAATCATGTGCGACTGAAACTCGGCTTGCTTGTTATCCAAGGCTGCGTAAATCCTTGGTACATTTATGTCCATGTCTTCAATTGTCGCAACTTGTTGTACACTGTACACAATCTTCACTTCATCACCTCTTTAAGGGAAATCTCTACGCAAATGATCTATGCCACAACTCCAACATTGAATAGATTGTTTCCATGGCTTTTCCCCCAATGTCTCTGTCATTCTAGGCTCCTTGAGATTTGGATGTCCTTGCGCAGTATTTCTAAAAAACATTGTCTTAGACCCCTTCTTCCTTTGATCCACCTCGATTTTCATCTTATCTTCCCAATCCTTTTGAAAAGTCAGTCTTCCCTTTTGTTGATCATAAAGACATTTAGTGTGCCTTATGATTTCCTCCAATGTCTTGGGGTCATCATATTGTATCTTATCACCGATAAATGAAGGTAATCCACTCAAGTACCTATGAATTTTAACTTGCTCATCCTTGATGAATGCGATATACTTCAACAACTCTAAGAATCTTCTTTCATACTCATCTATCGTCATATTCCCAAGCTTGAGTTCTAAAAACTCCTTCATTTTCTCGTCATAGTACCTCTTGGTTAAGTATTTATTTTGAAAATACCTCTTGAACTCCCTCCAAGTAACCTTCTTCTCATCAATGTGTTGCACCTGCACGAAATGATCCCACCACATCGATGCCTTTCCTTTTAGTTGATAAATGCAAATTATCCCTTCTTCCTGCGCAGAATAATTATGTAGTTGGAGTGCTTCCTCATACTCAACAACCAAGTCTCTGCATCTTCAACCTTCTTGTGCTCATCATCAAAGGTAGAAGGCTTGATCTTATTCATTTCTCCCTGTAGCTCATCCACCTCAGTCATTCTCTTATGCTTTATAACAGGAGATGGACTTGAGCTACAACGTGATTTCCTGAATGAATGCTTTGGCGAGTGAGGTTGATGCCTACCAACACTTCTTGCTTCTCTTCTTTTCTCATCATGAGACCTGCGACCTCTTGACCTACTTGTCTCTGTCTCTTTATCCATTTTCTTTTCTATTATGTCCAAGATTTGCATCAATTTGACATTGAAGTCATCTTGTTGCTCCTTGTCTCTCATAAGCCTTTCATTATAATATTTATAACTTTGGACATCCTTTTGCAATCCCTTAATGGTTTCTACCAAGTTAATGTGCTCTTCCTTGGATTATGTACCCTCAACAACCAAACCAATATACAGATCTTTGAATTCATCATCATAGCTAAAAGCTCTCCGTGCATATTCCATGCTTCTTGACTTTCTGTGTTGATTCTATCCTGCTCTAATCGTTGATAATTATGAAAAATGTGCAGGAAACAAGATTTGTTAGATGAATTCATGAGATAATTTCATGAAAAATCTGCACCATCTTGTCATAATCCTTCCTTCTGAAACCCACACGTGCACGGGTATTCAACACACACCAATGTGTGATGTCAACATTTAACATGTACACCACGTATCAGTGGTGCGAATGCACCAAAACTTTATCCTATGTAGCCCCAAACCTTTAGTGTGCACACTCATGCACCATTATTTCCTGTGCAGTTCTAGTTATGCATCCCACAATGTCCAAAATTTAGCGCACAATTGTGCATTTTTATCTTAGGCTCAACATGGTCGCACTATAATTCCAAATTCAGCCACTTATCATTTCGAATTTTTCCCTTAAGTAGAACTCGACCCATGCAGGCTAATTGTTGAAACTGGAGCTCTGATACCACAATGTAACATCTCGAGCCATCCAGGCTGGGCCACATCACCTATCTCAACTTTTTTCTCTCTATAACATTCTTGTTACCAAACTGCTTCTGATACCATATTGTATCATTACCCAACTTACTACTGAACAATGCTACTCCAAAATCCACTCCACAGATTCTATTCTAAAACACTAGTCTGTGTAGTATCACTTGAAGTAATGCGCTCAACCTCAAGCTCAATCACACCACACTAGTTTTCTTCTTTTTACATAACTTAAAACACAATGGAAGTAACTCAAAACAATTGCACGCACACGTATTATGAACACACAACACTATTGTGCATGTAATCCATCCTGGCGTCACATGCCAATTCTGATTTTCCTTGTGCGTGGGGTCTATTTCCCTACACGCACAAACAAATTCTAGCCTCCTATGCACATAGGCTACTTTCCTGCGCACATGGCCATTCAAACCCCGCCTCGGAGACTCATGACCAAAATCATAAAGTTAACTTAACATGCAAGACTATCAACAATTGTCATACTCATGCACGACTACAAATATTGACTATCAACATCACCTTACATGTGCAAGCATTATATTACATAATAAAAATGATTACTTCTATGCAACAATCATACAAGAATTAAACCCGTGTTAAACACATATAAATAAGCACACAGTAAGTGAGACAAGCACATAAAGACACTTATCTTTTATGAAAATTCACCAATTGCACGCAAAACTGAAACGTTCCTCCTAGCCATAGACTATGTTTCTCATAAGATTTCAACAACATGTCACCCCCAAGTTGGGGCTTAACTCCATCAGGGAAAAAGGGTTCCTAGTGATAGGCTAAGGTTTGATACTCAACATAATTGCTCAGTCCAAAGTGCCACTATTACAACTAGTCTATAGTCTCTCATTCCCCATGCACCTGTCACACCCAAGGAAGTGTGCCCCTTCTCTGCTCAACAGTCCCTTAGCTTCCCCACTTCCCTTCTAGGTTTACCAACAACAGGTTAGACAGGAAGTCTCTGAGCCCTGCAACTAATGCCCAACACACCAGGGAACAATTCCCAACAAAAAATTCACCTGGAGAGTATGCTCACGGGCTTGACAACCTGCCTCTTCTACAGAAAAAATCTGCATACAAAATTGAAATCACTTACAAGCTTCTCTCTCTGTAGATAAGGTAATAGTCAGATTTTCCCCAGATAGTCCGACCCCTTCTATCCCCGAGAAAATGACTAACTTTTTTCCAAAAAACACTAAGGACAACAATATATATTACATGCCTTAAACTCGACACTTGTCACCTTCAGAAGTAGCTTAAGCCACTTGGTGACTCGTTCCTTTCCCTCGAGAACTTAGGATAAAATAGATATCCATAACTTACACTTTTTCGGAAATATTATTAAAATATTCCCTAGGACTTAAGTCCCACACCCTTTTCCCTTTTCCGGTGGAGTTCATCCCCCATCTCTTTTCATTTGGTTTGTCTCCGTGCATTGATGTAATATTATATTAATAACTTGAGTATGATTACGCTTTACATGGATAGGTGCACTGGCCTATCTACGTCTCGGCTTACTAGCCTCATAATCACACAGGGTCTCTGACCTCAATACATATACAACCAATTATATATACATATATATAACTCGGCTTGGTGTGCACTCTCAGGTCATTCCCATGCACTTACCTAAGTGCACGCAAAACTATGGAATATGTGTACCCTTTAATTGATAACAATTCTCACACACTAATCAGGTGCGCACAACACAAAAATTTAGTGCCAACAACTCACCAGCCTATATGCACAATTACAAAGGGTTCAGATTAGGGACATTACATTGATCCTCTAAGGAGTGGTGTGAAATAGGATCAATTGGTCAATAATGTTGTAGATGAGAGTTTTGTTCCAATCAAATTAGTTTAGGATTCTCAAATTATCCCAGGTGTGGAGCTTATCATGGATGTGGTCCCATGTAATAAAAAATTGAAGGTTGTCAAGCTCGAGGAGGGTAGGGATAATTTGGAGAAGGGTGGGAATTCGTTTCTTATTAGCAATAGATAGGGTGATCCTTTAAAGAGTGGTGTTAGGAATAGAGGTGAAGACGACCAAGGATTGCAAGTGAATGGTGGTGGTAGCATAAGGGTTTCAAGTAAAAAGAAGAGGAAGAGGTGTGTTAAATAGAGAAGCTCTCTCAGCCAAGCTAGTCCTTGGTGAGGATATCAAAAGGTATGAGGTGATAGGAATGGATTCCCAAGCCCTTGTTGGTTGGTTTCATGGTAAAAAAGTG
The DNA here is from genome assembly GCA_009831015.1 of Picea engelmannii. Taxonomy (NCBI): domain Eukaryota; kingdom Viridiplantae; phylum Streptophyta; class Pinopsida; order Pinales; family Pinaceae; genus Picea; species Picea engelmannii. The sequence goes on along the minus strand of ML778199.1, from coordinate 1,045,741 downwards.
GGTGAGTCATCTCTAAGGGTGTGGTTATAGGAAGAATGGGCTCCTTAGCTAGGGTACATTTCAATTTTGTTTATCTTATCTAAAGGATGGCTAGGGCTTCTTTTCATATCTCAGGAGGGTTCGAGGAAGATTTTATCCCATCACTAGAAGTGGCACTCAATTATGTATGTGATTAAATAGTGGTCCTTTCTTTGAATCTCAATCAGAGAGGACCAATATCACTCTAGTTTGGGTAAATTGTTTTGGCTTTCAATTGGAATTTTGGTCTTTAGAGATTTTTAAAGAAATTGATAATGTGTTGGGTACTTTCCTAAAGTGAACATGATCTTTTGGATATAGTGATAATGTCTATTGGTCGTATTTTGGTTATAATCGACTTAAGGGAAGGCCTTGTTACTAAGATGATGTTGCAGAAAGGTGATCATACTTTTTCACAACCTCTATACTACACAAGGGTACCATTTAAGTGTATCACATGTCATAAATATTGTCATGTATCATTGGATTTTGAGCTTCCCTTTAGGAAGAAGGTATGGATTAAGAAGGGAAAGTTGCACGGAGGATATAGTTCTCACTATGGGTTTGTCGCATCGAAGCTTGTTGAAGATATGCAAAGAGTCGAATGGTTGGAGGCACAAAAGGAGAAGATTGTTTTGGTGGTATTCAAGAGGTTAATGGAATGAATGAAAAATTGGTGAAGGTAGCTCCATTGGGTATTTGTTCTCCTTCTGTGTATATTTCACCATCAAAGGATATTCAACTTGACTTGGATCTGTGCCAAAATGATATTGGTAAGTCCATTAAAGACTTAGTCTCATTCAATTTGTCATATCCTTGTTTTGACTATGTAAAGTTAGGATTGTAAATATGTTTGGGGACACAGATTGTTTTGTTATTTGAAGAGAATGATGGGGGATATTGATATTGAGGAGAAGTGGGTAATAGGCCTTCCTAAGAAGGGGGTGTTATCACCTAAAAATCACTAATATATAGATAGTATGAGTGCATAAGAGAATGTTTTCCATCACAAGGATAGTAATGAAATTGAAGAAATAAATTGCAATGTTTGTGTGAAAGAAGAGTCAATGTACTTCAAACTACACAACTTTGTGTGAAAGAAGAGCCAATGTACTTCAAACTACACAACTTCGTGAAATTACATACATCCATCATAAAGTGATCCAACCCCTCTCACCCAAAACTTAAGAATTTATTATTTTTTAATTTATTAAATATTTTTTATTATTTATAATAATAATATAAATAATTTTAAAATTATAATTTAATTAATAATTATAAAAATAATATAAACATTTTTCATAATTTATAATAATAATTAAAAGTAATTTAAATAATATTTTATTAATAATTTTGTTAAAAATATAACATCATACTTTAAATTGAGTAAGTGAATACATGTTAAGAAGCACTATAATTTGGTATGGGAGAGATGTTCATGTAACATAAAGCATTAAAATAATAATATAAAAATAATAAATTAGTAATAATAATAAAATAATTTTTTATCTAGGCTCCATTATATATATACTTTGAATGAATAACAATCAGCGTAGATTCATCTTAACTTCTAATTTATCAAGTATATAGAGGGATCAAATCTTACCAAGTGCAAACTTTTTTTGAAATGCAAAACTTGAAGAAAGGTTAAAGTTTTGCACCTCAAGAGATTTGATCATATCAACACTTTATAAATCTAAAATTAAAATAAATAAAATTAATTTATAATATATTTTTATATCCATTAAATTAAATAATAAAACCATAATTCAACATAGTATCAAATATATACTAATCTATTAATCCATAAAAATACAAAATAAAATAATAATTCTTTAATGTGAAAATGCAACTTAGTTAATACTTTAGTTAAAACACATTAAAACAATATGCTTTATGTAATATAAATTTAATAAAGATGCCTTTTTAGGTGAGATGGGTTATTATAGAACTTTTTCCCTATGAGTTTCCCTTTGATGAGAAGGTTATAATAGAAATGCATGTAATGAGGTTATGTTTCTTTTCTCATGTTTCACTAAAAGCTTTTGTATCTTGAATTTCAGTATTGAAGTGTATTGCCATGTAAAAAATTATATCACTAAAATAATTTTTGAAGCAAATTTTTATTATTGAAAAAAATGTGATTCCATTTACATATTTTTTTATTTTTATGTTTCTTTGCAAAAATAACTTCAAGCAAATTGAAATTCTTTCTTTCAATTAACTTTTCTAAAGTTGAAATTATTGTTTTTCATTATTTTCTCATTTAAAATTTTTGTTAATTTTTTTTTAATATCATGATTTAATTTCTCTTCAAAATTTATTTTTTAAATTTATTTTTAAATAAATGATTATTATTTTTTTTTGTTTTATTTTTAATAATTTTTTAATATTATTATTTAAATTCAAAAATTAAAATTGTTTTTCAAATTATGTATAATATGAAATGTTTCACTCCAAACAACTTTATTATTTTTTAATTAAAATGTTCAAACTCATTATGTAAAATTCTACCGAAAAACAAATGAAGACCAAATTATAAATGAAAAAAAAAACCTCTATATATAATCCCAAAAAGAATGAAAAAACTTACATAAGGTTTTTCCTTCTCTTACAATGTGTTCTATTTTATTTTTATATTTTTTTTCCTCAATAAAAATGAAGTGTTTCATTAAAAACATTTTGGTTTAAATACATATCATTTTAAACTAATTTTTTTTATTTATAATGTATTAATTATAAAAGTTTTTATATTCTTTATATTAAAAATAAAAGTTAAGATTGAATTTATACTATAAATATTTCTAATCTTTTTAAGCTTAGAGAATTATTGAGTATGTTATATTTAAGGATTTCTAGGGTGATTTTGGGGAGTCCTCCCTATAGGTTGAGTTTTTGGAATAGGTGGTGGAGTGCTCATATTGAAAAGAAGAGAAAAAAGTAACAATTGTTATTTTGGATTGACTTTAAAAATAAAGTAACAATTATTATTTTGGATTGTCTTTAAAAATGGAAAATAATTTTCCTATTTTAGATTGACTTTAAAAATGGAGTAACAATTATTATTTTGGATTGTCTTTAAAAATGGAAAATAATTTTCCTAATTGATAATAATGATATTAATTATTCTCTCAAATCAACTTTTACTTGTTAAACTTTAAAAAATAGATAAAATAATATTTAAATCTCTTGAATAATATTCTTTGTGATAATTGAATAATCTCTTCTTTGTGATAATTGAAGAATATATTATTACTAGTTGAGTTGAGAGGCACTATGGTTTAGTATGGAGATATGTCAATGTAACATAAAACATTAAAATAATAAATCAGTAATAAAATTAAAAATAATAATAAAATATTTTATTATATATACTTTGAATGAATAACAACTAACCTACATCCATATTAAGAGATTTGATCCCTATGAACACTTAATCTAAAAATAAAATTAAGTTATAATGTATGTTTTTATATCCATCAAATCAAATAATAAAATCATAATTCAACATAGTATCAAATATATATTAATTCATAAAAAGTACAAAATAAAATAATATTCTCTCATGTTAAAGTTGCACTTAATACTTTAGGAAAACACATTAAAACAATATGTTGTATGTACTATAAATTTAACAAGTACCACTACATGGCCATGTCTAGAAGGGTTTTTGGAAGTGAAAAACATTTTTGTTTCATAAAACAATGCATAAGGAAAATTTGACCAATTTAGTAGAAAAATAATTCCCCTAAATAAGATAGACCATGTCTTAATTTAATAATTTAAATGGTCCTACCTATCTTTAAATCAAAGTTGCAAGAGTTCATTGTGTATTGCAGTACATTGCGTATTGTAGTACATAACCAACAAAATATGAACGATAGGAACCAAAGAATCTCATTATATTTCAACTGGAGATCATTTTTTGCCCTGGATGTGAGCATTGAGCACAAGAGATGTTTCCCAGCTCTGTTCACATCACGAGTCAACTTCAAACATTGTTGTCAATATTTGTCAATGTCTTCAGAAACAATGCATTAAATGATCGTCTGAGACAAGCTTGTACGAAAACGCAAACTTGAGTATTTAGCTTAAATGTTATAAAAAAACCTTTGGAAGTGGATGGAAAGCATCAAAACACCAATATATGCCCACGTTGGAGACATGCATAAAATCTCCAGCTCGAAAGCAAGACATTTGTCTCGTCACTTATTTCCATGCGAAGTATTGCCCATCCTCCATTTGCATGGAGATTACTTGTAAGGAATAATGTACGTCGGGTTTTGGCCCACAATGATTACCGGTTTGGTTTGGATAGAAATCAAATGAAGAGGTAGGGAGAGCGATTCAATCAGGGACATGCCATTGCTTCTATTGAGCCACCTCTCGTTGTTGCTTCTACTAACTCATTATTGCCACCACCTCCACTCCCATTGATCTGAAAATGATAAAGGCTTGTATTCTTGAAAATATTTGCAAGTTTTTATTTAAGTGTTCTTATGCAAAAAGATCAATTTGCAAACACATATTTTATAGAAATTACACATTCAAGATGCAATAATAACCAGAAAAATACAGTGAACAGTAAACACATAACACAACAAATGATAAAGGAGTTCACCCCTCTCTTGGGCTACATCTCCTGGTCCAGATTCCAATGGATCTCTTATATTATTTGCTCAAAGTGCTAAAATATGTGCTTTACAATGCTCAAAATTCCAAATAGATGGCTCCAATGGCTTCAGAACGTCCAAAAACCCCTAGATGGGCTTTTTTGGCACCTGATTTGGCCAAAATTTGAAGAAGAAAGGCTTCCTGGAAGTTCCCCTTCAAACTTGTTGTCGTTGGATCGCCAAAATGCACCTTTGTGTGTCCAACCTAGCCTCTGCGCTCATTTCCGTGCTAAAGCCTAGCACCGGGCACACAACTGCAACATGCACGCAACTGTAGAACGGTTAGGGAACCTAGCCCCCTAACCGCCAATTCGTTGGGCATATGGCCATGTGACCGCACCTCCGCACATAAAAGGGCCAAGATTTAAAACTTATGGTAAAGCGCCAAGTGTCCAAGCGCGCGGGGTTTTGAATGCGCACGCGCAGTGGTGGTTGTATGGAAATCTACATGTGATTGGGGGCCGAGGCTTAGCCCCGACCCGGACTGCGCCCAAACCATAATACAATGCAAATTCAAATATAAATAAAATTGTTTATATAACAAGAACCAACGCATGGGCTATTGGTAGCCCATGTCGTGTGAAGGTGCTTTAGCATGGCGGGAGGTCCGGGGTTCGACCCCCATGGACCCCATATAATTTTACAACCAAACCAAGAACGGTGCCACGTGGCAGCCCACGTCTGGGCCACGTGGCACCATCCCACTTGCCAAAGACATGCCACGTGTCAAGAAATGATTCGAATGCTCAACTGCCAACTATCCGCCAACTTAGCTTTTCCACGTTAGCGTATGGTCCTGCCACGTCAGCGTACGGCCCTACCACGTCAGCAACTGTACGGACTGTACAGTCAACAAATTTTTTTTATCTGTTTGACAATTTGAACAGAACGCAATATCTCACTCATCCGACGTCTGTTTGAACCTGTTCAAGTTGCGTTGGGTTCGTGACGACGAGACCTACGCACCTGTTCGATTTGAAGTGATTCCGAGCACTTTGAATTTTTAGCAAAATTTGATCCCCTAGATCACACCTCCCCATTGGAAAGCTTTTGGACCTCCAAAAGTCTACTTTCAGTCTATCTGAAGATGAGGGTATAGTTCCCTCACCTTCCCAACCTCAATCCACTTGACTTTGCTTGGATTTGTGCCTTTAAGACCAATTCGAAGATATTCCACATTTCCCCGTTTTGAAGTTCTCATTCTCCTGTCAAGGATTGTGTCTTCATGCAGTTTTGTAAGATATTATGGGGAGAAATCATCTATAGAAGGAATCTGAACATGTTCTCCTTGATCATCAATCAAAGGAGGCTCATACAATTTCAAATTCTCAACATTAACAACTGCATACATTTGCATATAAGGAGGCAAATCCAAACAGAAGGCATTGTTACCAATCTTGTCAAGAATCTTGAAAGGACCATATCTAATTGGTTTCAGTTTTTTACCTTCTCCTTTAAGCCTCTCCTTACTAATGTAAAGCCAAACTTCATCTTCAACTTGGAAACTGTGATCAACATGATGCTTTTCATGTCTTGTTTTGTACTTGGCTTGACTCTTTTCTAAATGTTCTTGTACCATTTGATGTATCGACTGAATTTGTTCAATGAACTTTTCTGCCCTATCAATGTCATATTGACCATCAATAGAAATATCCTTCCCAAAGATAAAATCTAAAGGAGATTTGGGCAAATATCCAAAACATGCTTCAAATGGAGATGTTTGAGTTGAGGAGTGCTTAGCTCGGTTGTAAGCACGCTGGATGTAGTGTAAATGCTCATCCCAAAGTTTAGGATGCTTGTTGCAATAACCACGAAGAAGATGCACCACTGTTCTATTGACCATCGGTTTGCGGATGAAAAGTTGTGCTCTTTTTCAGTTTGGTGTCCATGAGTGCCCATAAACTCGACCAAAAGTTCCCAATAAATCGAGAATCTCGATCAGAAATAATGGATTTAGGCAATCCAAAATGTACCCAAACATGTTGAAAGAACATTTGTGTCGTTTGCTCAGTTGTAACCTGCTTCTTACAAGGCATCAAAATACACAT
>ML778199.1:1004756-1028989 GCA_009831015.1 Picea engelmannii | reverse complement strand
TCCCTGCCTATAAGAATTTCCGATCCATCGCCAGGCTTCCAGCGAAGCCAATGTAGAATGACTGGTGAGGAAGCCACTAATCCTTTCCAGCAAGGTGAGACCCTGTTCAAAATGAAAGTTGGTTTGCGTAACCAGTGTAGTAGCGGCTTGGAGTGAAGGTATTTGTCACTAATAATTTTGTTCCAAATGCTGCCAATGGAGACAGCTCTCCAGAAAGAGCTGGCGAGGAGCGCCCCATTGAAAGTGAAGAGGTTTTTAAGGCCCCATCCACCTTCCCTTTTTGATTTTGAAAGAGCCTGCCAATTACAAAGATGTATACGTTTTTTCTCTGTGTTTCCACCCCACAGAAAATTAAAAGCTAATTTACGCAAAGAGGTGAGGATCGAAGAAGGGATCCGCACTAGCAACATCCAGTAAACTGCCAGGCTTTGAAGAACTGATTGAATCAGGATCAGCCGTCCACCCATTGACAGCCACTTGTTACACCAACAGCCGATCTTTTTTTCAAAAGTTGCCACCAACCAGCTCCAATCTCCATGTGTTGTAGCTCCCATCTTCATATGGAAACCCAAGTATGTGAAACCTTCACTCAAATTTTTAAAGGTGAGAGGGATAGTGGCCTGGAGATGAAGACGTTCGGAATCAGAGATGCCCCAATAGTGAACAGCAGATTTGGAGAGATTAATGGATAGCCCCGAAACCGAGCAGAAGCCGTGAAGCACCTCTAGAATAACTTGCCATTCCACAGGATCTGCATTGGACATAAGAAGAACATCATCTACAAACATCAGATGGACAATCTTAACAAGTTTAGATACCTTGATTCCTGAAATTTGGTGCTCAGTGACGCTTTTTGAGAGAAGAATGTTGAGCCCTTCCATTATCAGTATGAAAAGATAGGGGGATAGTGGACATCCCTGGCGGAGTCCTCTCTCGCTCTTGAAGAAATGAGTAGGATCCCCATTGATTAACACAGCTAGGTTTGCACTTGTAACACAAGAAAGGATCCAGTTGATGAACAATTCACCAAAACCCACCGCATGGAGGACTAGCCTCAAAAAATCCCAGTAAATGCAATCAAAGGCTTTTTTGAGGTCTAGTTTCATGATTAAAGCCTTTAGATTTTTCTGTTTTATACTGTGTAGGCATTCGTGGGCTGCTCCAATCGCATCATGGATCCTTCTCCCCTTCAAGAAACCCAGTTGTTCCTCAGATATACTTCTTTCCAGTAAGGGTTTTATTCTGTTGGAGATAACCTTGGAGATAATCTTGTAAATCAGATTGCACAGTGATATAGGACGGAAATCATTGAAGGAGATAGGGATGTTGTCTTTTGGGATCAAGACCAGGAATGTTGAGTTTATGCCTCCAGCAATCTTCCCATTTAAACGGGTGTCCTCCACCATTTGGAGAAGCTCTTCTCCAATTAGCTCAAAAAAGTAACAGAAAAACTCAGAAGTCCAGCCATCTGGGCCTGGGCTTCGCTCAGATTTAAAGTGTAACAGAATATCTTGAATCTCCTTAAGAGTGACAGGCTCATAAAGTGTATCAGCTTCAACCCTGGTAACCATTCGAGGAAAGAGACTAGCGGTAGAACCCTGTTCCGGTAGATTATGCGTGCCCGTAGCATGAAATCGATTTTTAAAATATGAGGCGGCCTCTTCTTTTATGACATCATGCCCCTGAAAATCAAAACCCCTGTTTTTGATATGCCAGATCATCTTTTTATGTCTATTATGGCTTGCGACCCTGTGGAAGTATTTTGTGTTAGCATCCCCACATTTAAGCCAGGTTTCGCGGCTTCGAAGCCTCCAAGCAGATTCCTCGGCCCTTAATATAGAGTCTCTATTTGTTTCAAGCCGATTTAGACATGCCGAATCTTCCATCGTCCAGGACAAATTAAGGGACCTGTTAGAGAGTGTTGCGATTTCCGCCTCCAGCGAGAGCAACTCTGCCTGGTCTTTCAGCTGTTTCATATGAAACCATTGTTTGGTTTTAGTTTTAAGAACCTTCAATTTCCAAATAAAACGAGTCTGAGGATTGACATCGGAGTTTGAGTTATGAAGATGCTTGTTGCTTTCAATGCTATTTTTATTACTCTAATTCCCAAATCTGATGGCTCTTCTTTTGAGTAATTCAAACCTATTTCTTTATATAATTGGCTATATTAGATTGTGGCAAATATTATAGCTATGCAATTAAAGTCATTGAATTCTTCTTCCATCTCTAATGAATAGCTTGGCTTTTTATAACAAATTCATGAAGCTATTAGTGTGGCACGAGAGAGTCTCCATACAATAAATATTAAAAAATTATAAGCGATGGTAATTATGTTAGATTTATCAAAGGCTTATGACATGACCAACTAGCTATATTTGATAATGATGCTCATACACCTAGGTCCTAGGTTTTAGTATTCATTTTGTAAATTGGGTGATGAGTTGTGTTTCCTCAATGTCTTTGTCTATTGTGATTAGTGGTTTAGCTTCAACATTTTTTAAACCGAGAAGAGGTTTGAGGCAAGGATTTTCCTTGTCCCCATTGTTGTTCCTCGTTGTGGTTGAAGGGTTGAGTAGGGATTTAATGTAAGCCAAGAGGATAGACAAAGGTATAAAAATTGGTGGGTCTTTGCATCTTTCTCACTTGCTATTCGTGGATGACATTTTACTGTTTGTGATGGTTCTAGAAGAGATGCTCAAAATTGAAAGAGGTCTTAGATTTATATAGCACTGCAATTGAAATGAAAATCAATATGAATAAATATATAGTCTCGTTTTTAGGGGTTGATGGCGATAATATTATATTTCTCTCTCAATTGTTTTCATTTCAATAGATTATTCTCCAACATGGATTAAAGTATCTTGGCTTTTATCTAAAGCCAAATGATTATGTCATGAGAAACTGGGACTAGCTAGTGGCTAAAGTTGAGAAAATGCTCTCATTATGGTGTAATAAATGGTTATCAAGGCAAGGAAGGCTTCTATTGGTTAAGTCAATCTTAGAATCCATCTTGGTATATTGGAGGTTATTAGCCTTCATTCCAAAAGGAGTCACTTGAGAGAATTAGGAGGATAAGTTTTAGTTTTCTATGGTTTGGTGATAAGGAAAAGTGTGGTATGGCATGGGTTAAATGGCACAAAAATTCTATTCCTGAGGAATATTGTGGATGGGGACTTGCAAACCTGTTAGTGCTACTCCTTGACTATTAGGAGCCAAATGTATTTTGTCCTAGGTATATCAGAAATAAAACATCATATTGGACTCTTTCTGCACATAGTGAAGAGCATTGGAAGGGAAGAGTAATTTGAGGGATTATTGAGCAGAGAAAGGGTTGGTCTTCCTTTTGTTGTGTAGGGAAGTGGAAGAGTGTCGTGGCTTGTATGAGTGTTGGAAGAGGGCCTAGAGAGCTATGTAGTGACAAGATGGATTGTCATGAGAGTAATGGGYTGGGATGAGTGAATTTAGAGTCTCGTAGGAGATTCATTTGTCTTGGTGGCATCGTGGTTTGGCTTGGGGATAAAATCTATAGTTGATTCCTATGGCTATGTGGAAAATCATTCCTTAACAACCAGTTTGRTGGACATGGATTTATTTGCAGATTCATGATTGTCTTCTTGTGGAATGATTTTTGTTTTGTTTATGCATTGAGTTTAATGTGTAATGAAAGAATTTAGAATATGCATTGTTATTTATGCTATTATTTTATATTTGCATATGARTTCTATAAATTATTTCTATTAGAGGTTAATCCAGCCTCACAAAAGCTTCATGAGGCTAAGAATAATTATGGGTAGTGTTGGATGGCCAAGGAAATCATACGGGGATGCCAAAGGAAAGCCACATGCCATGTGCATGTAGAGAAGGTCCTCTAGGCAATGACATGAGCATTTGACTAAAAGAAAACATTAAAAGAATACTAACCAATGAGGATATAAGGAATTGCTTTCTTAATTAGTATATGTGTATACAATTGCATTACAACTAGAGCTAGTGCCTTCACTGCATTACAGGGGAGAGAACCACTTGAAATTCACAAAATCTAAACATGAAATGTTTTATAGAGTTAATGAATAAATGTTGCAAAGAAATTGATTGGGAAGCAAAAACCACAACTATTTTGGGGCTCGTTCTACCATGTAGTAGAGCTATAAAACATTAGCTTGACCATTGATTGGTGTTATGGAATGCTTTAATGTTTATTTCAATATTTTCTTCCAGTAACAAAGGATAAGTATATAGAGGTCACTTTGAGAGCACACACAATGATTAATACAAGAGTATATGCTATGATGGTACCTATTTGCACAAAAGTTTCCAATCTAAACTAGGATGCATTTTAAATTTAGGCTTCTCTAAGCCTACAATTATGTGCAATACTAACAACAAATAAAACAACCGCAAAGCGATGGTAACTAAGGAGGAGAAACAACACCAAGGAGGAAGGAAAAACATGAGTAATAATAGGCTATGATGGTACCTATGGTAGCTAAGGAGGAGAAACAACACCAAGGAGGAAGGCAAAACATGAGTAATAATAGACTATGATGGTACCTATGGTAGATAAGGAGGAGCAACAACACCAACGAGGAAGGAAAAACATGAGTATAGGCTATGATGGTACCTATTTGCACAAAAGTTTCCAATCTATACTAGGATGCATTTTAAAATTAGGGTTCTTTAAACCTACAATTTTGTGCAATACAAACGACGAATAAATCAACCACATGGAAATGGTAGCAAAGGAGGAGCAACAACACCAAGGAGGAAGAAAAAACATGAGATATATAGTGGAATAAATGGAAGAGGAAGGTGAGACATGAGATATGCAGTGAAATATATGGAAGATACACAAAACATGAGATATAGAATGGAATACATGGAAGAGGAAAAATACCAAGGTAAATGAATGTGGAGATTCATTTGATCTAATAATGAAGATGTTCTAGGAGTTTGTGTTTTGTTTATAGTCCTAGGAAAACCTCTTCCATCTTCCCAATAATTATTTGGCCTAGTGAGTGTTTATTACAGAAGAAGGCATCTAGAAGATCCATCCCAAATAGGGGAACAATATGAGATGGTCTCTAAAACTATAATCTAAGCATCCACCTTTTCAATAATAGAATTTCAACTTTTAATCACCTTATACATATCATAGACACAATAATCATAGTATAACAAAGGAGTCCAACATAGTATCAACCATTACTCCAACATTGTATCAAAGGAGTTAAACAATTGTAATGTTGTCAACAATCTCGAGTCATATGGTGACTAAGTGGTTTTGTTGACTTTGACATCAATGTCATACATGACAACAATATGTTTTTGGTTCACTCTATTATTACTTAAATAAATGTTGGTTGTTGATTGAACAATATGTATAGCTACAAGCTCAACATTTTTTCTCCTTAATCCCAACTTGACAACATGGACATGGTACATTCATTATAGAGTTGAACAATATGGATAGTTACAAGCTCATCATTTTATTATCCTTAATCCCAACTTGACAACATCGACATGGTACATTTGCTATAGAGTTTGAACAATATGGATAGTTCTTTCCATTAACCTAACATGTGCATCACATGCCCAATGCCACTTGGAATTATAAAAAGTAATATATAGTTATCTACGAGATAAAAAAATAATATTTTTCATCCTAGGGATGGTAATGACTTTGATGCCCCCGGGGTGTAGAATAGTTGGTGATGGAGTGTACTGTTAAGACACTCTATTATGTGAAATCACCAGTTTAAAACCCTCGACTTACCCTGTGTGTCACTTGAGGGGCCACGATGACATGCCAGGAGGTTATAGGGGTAGCAGTCAGATAACACGACCATGTGTCACGTGAGTACATGCCCAACTAATTGTTAATTTTGCCAATCCCCCCCAAAAAAGTAACGACTTTGATAAATAAATTACAGTACATGTGTGAAAAAAAGGGCACAAAGTGCACAACTTCATAAAATCACATACATCCATCTTCAAACAACACACCTTCATAAAATCACATACATCCATCATAAGATGATCCAACCATAGTTACCCAAAACCTAATGTGAGAAAAAGATAAAGTTTGTTGGCCATTTACATCTCTTTCCTTCTATTATTTGATTCATATTGCATGCAAAAGCACAAATGCAAAAGCTATGGACAATGTTGCTATTATTCACATTGTTGCTTAAGTTTTATGAGGGATACAAATTATCCTTCCACCTCAACGTGCAACAATCCAAAGATGGATTGAAGTTTGAAGTGCAACCACTTCGTAGGAATATTGGATGGCAACATACATTGATGAAAAATGTAGTTGTGCCCTCAAACAAAATTGAAACATAAAACTAGAAGGAAAAGATCAAACTAACTATGGGGAGAGGGAATTCAATGGTCAAGATTGATAACAATGAAATCGAAACATAAAATTAACAATGAATGCTTTACAATGTAAAAATATTTCTTTACTTTTAAATTTATTATTGAATATTTTCATTATTTATAATAATAATAAAAATAAATTCCCGGATGGGGTGCCACTTGGTGCAAGCAGAGGGACAACTGGACCATCTCGGTTGGGGAAGTTATTATCCCAGGCCGTCATCCCCACTGCAATAACTTCCCATGGCTCACACCATGCGGATAGTTAAGTTAGTGCGCATGGTTGAGCTCTAGGATGAGCGATCCAGCCAGGTTTATGGTACCAAACATCTACAGAGGTCCCATTGGCCTTCAATGGCAATGGGAGGGGTCTCCTCAGATCTTCACAGCGTTAAAGACAACCCCAGAATGCAGTTTATTTTGTTCTCCACCTGGTGTGCTCCTCCTATAGAGCTCTTCGGCCCTCATGGATTCTCTGGCATCACTGCTCTCACCCTGTGCGTCCTCCTGGCCTCTTTTCGCCACCATTGTCCCCCCATCGCCTCCTCTCACTCTTTCCATCCCCCTGTCCCTCCCATCATGCCTTGAGAGCGTGGGAAGCCTAAGAGGGGCGCTAGGAAAACAAACGCCCTCTCTTGGGCCACCAAACTCACTGCCTCACAACGAGCTCTCATAGCTCACTTCGGCCATCCCCACTGCTCTACTCGAAACACTCAGACAACCTCGTGCAAACTGAAAATGAAGATCCCATCCTCTTCGACGCACCCTCCACCGCCGCCACCTCCGCCTCTGCATTACAGCCACATCATCGTGAAAGAAGAGGTGCCACCTTTGTACCCCAGCCTCACCACTGGGAAAGAGGTGATGCCAACTCCAATTTTGCATCTTAGCCTAAGCCTCGTGAAAGTGAAAATGCCTCTAGCCACCAGCCTTCTAGCCACCCCAGTGCTTAGTCCAGGCGAGCCTTTTTATGGTGATGGGGGTTGCACAGTGGAAGAGGAAATCCCTCCAAGTTGGCAATTGACAAAGGCAGGCAAGGATTCAATCGCAGCGGGAGACGATGGAATGGGCAAGGGAGGAGAGGGCTCACACTTTGCCAATCATCTAGCAGAGGAGCATCTCGAGCTCCTCCTCGATATTCATCAGAGGTGGGACGACTGGGCTCACTGCCAAGGCGTCATCAATCAACGACTAGACATCCTTCTTGAAGCACTCACAGATGCTCCAACGCAAGCCCGGTGCCCAACATGCAAGCAACAATTCACCTCGGCTTACACCATTCATGGATGTCCAGTTTCTCCCATGGCATGAAACGACTCACCCCAGGTCACAGTGTTTTGTCAAATTTAATCACAACATAGGTTGTATTAAGCTAGTTTTTACTCTTTTTGTTTGTGCAATGGCGGCTCTGAACAAGGCCAACCTTAGATCAGGTAGATGGAACAAGGTTCCCGAAGACACTTGTAATTCCCTGCACAATTTTTGTATAAAATTTTTCAGTCATGACAACATCAAAACTGTTTGGAGCCACCTATTCTCGTTTCCCTCTTGTGGCGGAACAGGTGGTTGCCAAGTGTCGCGAAGTTGTAAACATGTGATTTAATATAAGGTCCTTCTTTTTTATTTAAAAATAATAATAATAAAAAATAAATTAATTAAAATCATATTACTTTTGTTTGTTGCATGAACTATTATTCAAGGACATCTAAATCCTCAAAATTACACTAAAATTGTAATTTATAAAATATTCTACAAATAATTAATAAACATTTTTCATCCATAATAATAATAATAATAAATTAAATATAATTTGAATAATATTTTATTGAAATAATAATAAATTGAATATAATTTAAATAATATTTTATTATAATAATAAAAAATTAAATATAATTTAAATAATATTTTATCGAAATAATAATAATAATAAATTAAATATAATTTAATTAATATTTTATGAATAAATATTTTGTTAAAAGTAGCAACATCATACTCTTAGCTTTGAAAATTGAGTACCACGCTGACATGTTAATTAATGTTGTATGGATTTGTTATATTTGATTGGTTTATAATGTACCTTTTTTATTCATCAAAGTTTGAAATTAGAACCATGACCCACCATTCTACCGAATATTATTATGTAGTAACCCATGAAGAGTACAAAGGTAAATAGCTCGGTTAAAAATACTAAATGCTTTACGAAACCAATGCTTTTTATAGAAAAATAAATTGTAAAAAATGGGAAGGCAAATGTTTTGTTAAAAGAATGGGAAGGCACATGTTTCCTTGTAATCATATCTTCTTTGCAAAACTGGTTGAAATTCTTACTTTTAAGTTATTTACCATTTTCCAAGACATTTTAAACTTTTGTTTAAGGCTTCTTTAACGATTCAATTTTTTTTAATCTATTTTTGGAACAGTAATTGTTAATTTTTTTTAATTATTGTCTCATTTTTCAAAACATTATAATCTTTTGTTAAGAGTTCCGAGAGATTCTAACCTTTTGTCGAGGCTTCTTTAATATTTGTTATTTAAATTTTCCTTAAATTTTCATCGAATGTGTGGCAGCCGAGTCGGGTGGGAGAGAGGGACACGTGAAGAGAGATGGGAGTATGATAGCATATGTCGATGGGATAGGTGTGGAGTTGGAAGGGGCTTTGAGTAATAAGGGTTTGGCTCATTCACAAAGTTCTTCATTGAGGAGGACACTCCATAACCATGGGCATTATAGATTGCAGAGGCTTTCATTTGGTGGCATTAATGGAGGCATTGGATTGGATGATAACCATGGGTATTATAGATTGTATATGCTTTCATTTGGTGGCATTAATGGAGGCATTGGATTGGATTGAATTAGATTAGATAGGGGCATTTAAGTTTGGACGGGTGAGCAATGTTTTGTGTTTTTTACAAAGTGGGATTAGATAGGGGGCATTCAAGCTTGGAGTGTTTTGTGCTTTTTACATAGTGGGATTAGATAAGGGGCATTCAAGCTTGGAGGGGTGAGCAGTGTTTTGTGCTTTTTACATAGTGGGAGGGAATGATTTATAACTTTGTTAACGTGTTTTGTGCTTTTTACATAGTGGGAGGGAATGATTTATAACTTTGTTAAGAGGGTTGTTGGTTATTTCGTTGAGTATAAAGAGAAGGAGCACAATTCCATGGGGAGGAAATTTGGTTAAAGTTATCAACTTAAGATTTCTAGTTCAACATCAGTGTTTCAATGGAGAGAGTCCAACAGATTTTTAAGATTTCTAGTTCAATGGAGAGAGTCCAACAGATTTTTAAGATTTCTAGTTCAACATAGGTGTTTCAATGGAGAGAGTCCAACAGATTTCAAATGGTGTTGAGGAAGGAAGGTGAAAAGGGAAAGGGACCTAATGGAGAGAGTCCAATAGGTTTCAAAGGGTGTTGAGGATGGAAGGTGAAAAGGGAAAGGAACCTAGGATTTTAAACAAGGTTTATGTAGAAGTAGGTTGAGGGCCTATAAAGCATAGGTCAACAGGGCTTGAGGTTATCTTATACTAGAGTGTTGGCCTGACATTTATAGGCCAAGAGAGCTTGAAGTTATCTTATACTAGAGTGTTGGCCTTAGTGGTATTGACAGTGATAAAATACAACTCTCATTTCTGTACAAAGGTAAATTGGAGGTGGAGATAGAGAAGAAGGCCTGCGGAGATAAAGAAGAAGGTCTGAGATGCAAGAAGAAATACATCAAGCAACCAAGTGGATGAAGAAGGAATGCCTTGGATCCCTAATACAAACTTGTCTGATAGCAAATACAAAAGGACTTAAAATGAATTGAAATACATTGTAGAAATAAAAAAATTCACATCATAGAGAATCCTCCTAAACCAATTAGAAAACTTGTCTAATAGATCAAGAATTCACATCATAAAAAATCCTCCTAGACCAATTAGAACACTGGACCAAAACATAAGTACATTCTGATCAATGTTATTTGAAATCAAACGCAATGAATGAGAATACATGTCAATGTAGACTATATCACACAAAAGCACATCACACAACACACCAAAAACAACAATACCCATACGCATATGACATGCTACCTCCCCCACATCTCTAGGTAAGAGGAACATAGAATGATAAAAGAAAGCCTATTCAAAAAAGATAAAATAAAAATATCTGGACACATACCTTTCGGAGCAATGTCTTAATCAACCTAATAGTTTCCTTGTTTTAAGTAGAGATCGCAAACAAAGAGGAACAAAATTGAACAAAACGAATAGCACTAAATGCTATGCCCACGAACAAACAAGAAAAGAAAAAACGCTGCGTGTCGCATTCTAACCTGATCGATATTGAAATGTACTAGTACAGGCGCCAGTCGGCCCTACTAAAAGTACAGGCATCAACAGCAACATCCGCCAAGACAGAAATGGATAAAGAAAATACTTGAAATGATTCTCCAACTATCTGTACCGAAAAAGGAAATGAAAGAAAAAAAAAGTCTAAAGACAAAACCCCAATGAGAGACGAAGTTTTTCAATTTGTTGCTTGTCCTCCTAACATGCCATTACTGCCGCCACATTTAGCGACATTGACATAAATAGCTTGTGAAAATGTGTGCTAGCGGCCTCTTTTCTCCGCAAATCTGAGATGATTTGGACGGAAAGGCAGAGAAATACATCCCTGGTCGAGCATCAGCGCGCAGCAACGATTACAAACGTAACTTTACTTTTAGCAAAACGTGGTCGCTCCGATGATCAGTCATCAGAGGAATGGAAGCTTTGCACACCATAAAACACAAATATAAATATCGATTTTGCATTTGCAGAGAATTCAAGAACGGAGTTGAAGCAACTTTACTGGAAACGCCTGCCATGAATTGGCCGCTTCAAGCTGCAGAGAATCCATGAACGGAGTTGAAGGAGCTTTACTGGACACGCCTGCCATGAATTGGCCGCTTCAGGCTGCAGAGAATCCATGAACGGAGTTGAAGGAGCTTTACTGGACACGCCTGCCATGAATTGGCCGCTTCAAGTCCGCCTCCATCTCACTCGGGTCTGCTCTGATGAGCTCTCTATGGTTATATATAAAAATAGTTGGAAGAATTCTGAAAACCCTAATTAGGTTTGCTACTCGATCCATGAAATATAATAGTATCCTATTCTCGTTGAATTATTGGAGCTGACGTTGCTTCGCCCAGCGATTCAATAGGGGTGATTATCAGGTAACAGTGCATGAAAATACATTAATGAGGAGAAAATAACAACTATTATTAAAATTTGAAATGGATATTTGTGAGTATATACAATAATTATCTTATAAACACGAATATATATATATATATATATATATATATATATATATATATATATAATGAACGGTGTGACTGGTACCTAAAAATTGTTGGAAAGGATCATTATTATTTAAAATGAATATTTGTTATACAGTGATTATCTTGGAAACGTGACAAAAAAAAATATACATTTATGATTAATGGTGTAATTCTTACTCGAAAGGACCATCATTATTATTTGAAATATATATTTGTCATTTTGTTTATACAATAGATATAGAACAATCATTTTAGAAACATGACACGTTGGTATGACCCAAATATGGATGTTGGACATGAGATTTGTGAACACATGGGTCTTG
Organism: Picea engelmannii; assembly: GCA_009831015.1. Classification (NCBI taxonomy): domain Eukaryota; kingdom Viridiplantae; phylum Streptophyta; class Pinopsida; order Pinales; family Pinaceae; genus Picea; species Picea engelmannii. The sequence continues at coordinate 1,016,980 of ML778199.1, read as the reverse complement.
CATGTTTGTCACGTGTGGGACAAGTCCTACACTTTTTGTTGGACATTTGGGTCCTAGTTGCCTCACTCCATCTAATACTAAAGACAAAAAAAAACTGAAAGAGTAAAGATATTGGTGTATGGGGAGGAAACAAATAAAAAAAGGTGTGTAGATGTGTGGTTGAGTATTTTACTTCACATTAGTGCATATGTATCAAAAAATTAAAAAAAAGTTTGTGGATGTGTGCTTGAGTATTTGAGAATTAAGATATTGATGTATGTGTACATCAATATTTTGTATAATATGGAGGGTGAGGAAAAAGTGGTTGGAAAAAAATGGAAAAAAAACTAAGATGTGGGATATGTTTTCTAATGATATTAGGTATGAAATGTAAGAGGACATGATATAGCCCATAATTCTATAACTTGTCATTTTTTAGGATTCTTCTACATATCTTTTTTTTTTTTTTTTAAATAATTGTCATTATGTTATTATATATATATATATATTTATTTATTTATTTTAAGTAAAAAAGGTAGTACTTGCTATATTAAGTTAACAAAGAAACATTGACCAAATACACAGAGATATAGTCGTCTCAACCTACCAAAAATGTTGTTGTTTTACCGGAAACCAGCATAGTTTGGAGTGAAATGAGTCTAGGAAGACAAGCTAAAAATTGTTTTTCCCTCTGTCCTGCCCGAAGGAAACCAGGACAGATGGCCATAGTTCAAGTTAACATTGAGCACCAACATGATGAAACATGAAACAAACTAGCATAGGATAACTCAGATACCTGGTGACATGTCGCCATTGCCTTTCTGACACATGGATCTGGTTGGGATGGCGAACGACTGCGCGCACATTGGACATTTCCTCTTTGCTGGAGCATTGGAGTACGCGTCAAGGAGCAGGTCCAGATGTTGTCCCATGAGGAGGGATCTGTGCTCCTGGTCTGCCATGTGGCCTCGGAGTTCGAACACTAGAGCCAGATGCTCTGCACGGAGAAGTGGACCATGCAAATTATTGTTTCCTGCCTCGTCGAAGGTTTCATTCCCCACTTCCACGTTCATCCTTGCTCTGGCCTCGTTCACGTTCAGTTCTGCTCTGGCCGCGTCCACATTCATCCCTACTCTGGTCTCGTCCACATTCATCTTTGCGCAGGCATTGTCCCGAGCCTCGTCCTCGCTCGTTGCCTTCTCAGCATGGCTGGTGGCGCTGTAGTCACTCGTCCACAGTATCTCTTCGACAAAACAAATTGGGAATTCTTCTGCCGACTCTCCCTTCAGACCGCTTCCAGCCTGTATTTCAGGCACCGTGGCTTGGGGTTCCAGGGTGGTCGCTAAATCCTCTAGGTACGATGTTTCTTCGACATAACAGGTTGGAAACTCGTCTGCAACGCCTCCCTTCAGACAACTTCCAGGATCAATTACAGGGGTGTGCGTGGTACGCTCTATCCCAGGCTCAACGATAATAGCATGGAGTGCCAATCGGTCGGCTCGTGCTCTCTGCTAGAGGATGGAAGTCGTCATTGACGGAGCGCGCTCAAGGTTCTGCCTTTGTTGCCTCTGTTCTTTGTGGGTGTACCAGGCCGAGCCTCGGCGAGGCCTGCCTCGCTTCCTAGTCATTATTGATGAGGGGTGGATAGAGATACAGAGAGAATGAACCAAAACGAGAATGAACTAAGACGAGAATGAACCAAAACTGCACCAAAGCTCCCAACCGGCGAGGAGGTCCAAAACGAGAGTGAACCAACTCTGTCCAAGTTCTCCAACTTTCAAATTTCCAAATGACGGAATCTCATGGCTACCTATGAACCCTGTCATATTGAATGATGGTTGTGGTAGTGCGTTCGCGCGAGGGAGAAGTCCCTCCTCCGTATAGCGACTGTAATGGTCGGCTACCATCGTAAATGCTCAAGGGATGGGGAGCGGCCTACAACATTTAAGTTGTGGCTTGATGCTGAGCCATGTGGCAAGGCGTCGCCGCGTGTCACCCCATCTGGGGCTGCTATGATAATATATTAGTATCATGTTTCAATTTCATTTTATCTATGTAATACATTTTGATGACACTCAATAAGAAAAATAGAGAACTTCTAACTCCTAAGTTTATGGTTTTAGTATTGATTCTATGTATGGTTTATGGTTTATTATTATATGTTTGATCATTTTATGTAAATTTATTTTCTAAATGTTTAAAATAGTTGTACATATTTATGCTTAGACACTTGAATCTTCATGTCTTGTGCCTCGTTTCAAGTGGCTTAGACAACCATCAATGGTATTAGTCAATCCACGTGCTTTAATGAAGAGTTGTATCAGGGGTATAAACTTGGAAAGCTTCATTATTCAAGTAGGGGATGTATCGTTGGGAAAAACATAAATAGATTTGGCCAAAACATCTATGGTTTAATTTTCAATTGTAATTGAGTCATAACTATCAGGTCATCCTTGATATTCATCTTATGAGCCTCCTATGTGTCTCCATTCCTAGTATATGGAGTTTCTTGATTGTTCATATTTATGTAATTTGTTAACTTTCTTTGTGTCTTTGGTTCACTCACATTTATGGTGCATTTTCAAAGAGTTGGATCTTTGCCTTTATCAAGCATGTTTGTTACTTATACATCTAGGTTGTACTCATGGCATCTCATCCTAATGATGAATTTATGGTCTAAGGACACTGGGGAACACCATTTTCCTCCCTTGTCTATGAAAGCTTGCCTAATAAAAAAATGGGGATGAACAAAAACTTGATCTCTCCCTCTCATGAATCTAAAAGTGGTAGATCACACAAACATAAATCTTAGGGTGTGGGTATGCATTACTCATAAGGAGAAACCAGAAAAGAGGATTTTGTTACTATTTGAAAATTCACGAGTTTTAAGAAAAAGTATGAGGAATGTCACCCAAAGGTGAACAAACAAATGGTGCATGAAGTAGAGTTATTGGGTAAATTTGATAGGGCACCCAATGAGTCTACATATGAAGAATCAATATTATTCATTCCAAAATATCCTCCAAATGCTAGGGACCATAGAACACATTTTAAATTTATTATGACCATTAAATGGACAATTTGGAATCTCTTTGTAGGAAACATTGTAAAATATAACAAAATTCTATGATTTGAAGATCATAAAATTGATGCATTAATCAATATGGTGAAGAGCTAGTTCATCGTTCCTATTCAAACCAATTATAGAAAAAAAATGGAGAATCAAAACTTTGAAATTGGATAAGGTTCTAAGCATAAAAATGAGATAGACATTGTTGATATTGTCAACTTCATTTATCAAGAACAATCCCACATGAAAAATCAACTAAATTGTCTTGAAAGGGTGGCTATGGATACCAACATCCAATTGGAGCAGTTGATTTCATTAATGTCAACCCAATGTGGAGAAGTCCTTTGAATATCATCTTTAACATCAACTTTGTGAAGAAGTCCTTCAAAACTTATCTTCAACCTCAACATTGAGGTTGAAGAGGAGAGTTAAACTTTGGATCCCAACCAATTCAACAATAAGAATTGCACTTTGTCTCTTTTCTTTCTAGTGTCACGTGAGGATTAAGGTAAAAAAGTGTTGTGGAAATCTTGGTACTATTTTTCAAAGTTTAAATATTTGGAACATAATGATGCTAATTATACTATACTATTAGTTTGGAGGATATTAATAATGATATGTTTGAACTATGCTATGCTTGGAAGAGGTTAGAAATTTTTTATTTGTTATGTAATTATTGTTGATATTATGGTAGTTGCGAGAGGTATTAACCTCCATGTGTAACCCTAACAAGAATAGAATATTCTGGGAAGCAAGAAGAAACCCTAAAGTATTGGATATAACCCTAGAAGACAAGTCGTCTAAAGAAAATAATTTAATATTGAGTCTTTAGCCTCCAGAAAGAGAATTCGGCCCAGACAACTAAGAAAGAGAAGTATAAATATAGGATTCCAGAGTTCATTTGTACACACACAACTCACAACTGCAAAAATCTAGTGCGCACTGCAAATATTTAGTAAGTGTACAAGTTTGGAGAGTAACTGCAGCTGCAACTACTGCAACTTGTATTTTCGATTTTAGGCTTGGACATTCTCTTGGTTATGGTTTGGAATTTCTTCCTTGTGCGCTAGCTCTGGAGAGGGGTACGCTACATTGATTGGCTATTAGGCCTAGGGTTTGCTTCCAGAATTATTCTATGTCAAGGTTAAGGTGCTCGAGGGTGGCTTTGGCCTATGGTTGGGTGACAATATTGCTATATTGTCTATGGTTAAATGAGCACACCTATTATTTCTAACAGGTTATGGGCCCACACTATCTACGGACAATCTAACCGCTGAAAGATAGATTGAGAGGATTTGCTCAGTTACAGTTGCAACTGCAGTTGCAGTCAAAGTTTTTGCTACAACAACGAAACCCTAAGCCTCTTGTTGAGGCACCTTAAGTGAATAGATTGACCTAATTTATGGATAGCCTAGTGCTCCCTAACTTAGCACACCTATTGGTACTCTTAGCAAGCTAATACTTCAAGTTTGTTTTTTTGGTCAAAGTCAAAGGTTGACCAAGTCAAAGCGGTCATGACTTACTCTATGAAGTCAAAAAACAAGTTACAAGGGGCTTCTAACTTCAAATCATGGAAGACAATGATTGACTTCATCCTTTCCGAGAATAAAGTGTTGGATATCGTGAAAGGAAAGATCTTGGAACCATAGTTTGAAGAAGGAAAATAGAAGGGACCTCAAAACGTTGCAGTTATGGAGAAGTTCAAGGACAATGAAATCAATGCCATGAGTATCATAGTGGAATCTGTAAGATACCACTTGATACCCTACATCTCTTATCTTGACTCATCTAAGAAGATGTACGATGCCCTAACTAATCTCTTCTCAGTCAGAAACATTGGACAAGTAATGAGTCTGAAGAATGAGCTTCGTGACATGAAAATGAATGATGATGATAGCATAACATCATACCTTGTGAGAATATCTTAGTTAAGAGATCAACTACAAGCTATTGAAGAAATCATTTCAGAGAAGGAACTAGTAAATACAGTACTCAATGGCCTTCCCAAGATATGGGATGCATTTTCCACAAGCATGAACACAAGAAAGGAGTATCCCACATTTGAAGAACTTTGGACTTGTTGTGCACAAGAAGAATCAAGGATAAATTCCAAAGGAAAGATGATGATCAAGCCTACACAACAAAGTTCAAGAAATTCATGAATAAGAAGAAGTTTGACTCAAGGAAGAAACCAAATCAAGAGAAGGATATGTCAAAAATACAATGCTTCAACTGTCGAAAATATGGTCACTACAAGAATCATTGTCCCGAGTTAAAGAAAATGAAGGAAACACACGAAGCAACAATTGCTGAAGAAAAGGAACCCTCAAAGAAAGTCAAACAAGATGAAGCAGATTTCTTCTTCTAGTCAAGGTAACAATATTCTTCTATAACATAGTCCTTGTACATACCATGTTTACATAGTTCTTGTATATCTATTTCTTAGAAGATAAGATGGTCAGTGAAACAACACCTATGGAAGAATAACAAAATAAGGATTACTATTACGATGATTACTAGTCAAGTAATGCATCTGAAAAGATGAAGTACATTGACGATCCTTGGTAACAATTCCTGTGGAAGTTATTATATAAGTAACAACTTCCAGATAAGTCGAAATCAAAATCAAACTTGAAGAGACCCAGAAGAAGTCAAAATAGAAAGAAGTCGGAAATCAAGAGGAAATTAGAAAAAAGACTTGTGACACTTTGCAAAAGGAAATAAGGATGCAAACGGAAGCGTGGACTATCTTAGATGGAGGGAGATGATTAAAACATTCTGAAATAAGAGAATGCATTCATACATGAAGCAAGGATTAGGAGGGATCTAATCCTAAATATGATCCATTGAGGATTATGAAATATCTATCTTTGTTCCCATTGAAAGTAGCAACCATGATAAGCAACATGTGTTCAGTCTGACTCTAGAAGAAGTCTTCTTCGAAAAGAAGCCTTAAAGTATCCTTAGTTGTCCATCTACATCCATGATCCTATGATGAAAGGAAGAAGTTGGAATCTTTAGGGCATATATAAGACCTCATGGAACCAAGAGCTAAAGAGAGACATGAGGAAGAAAATGAAGATTCCAAGAAAGAAATAAAAGCAATAACAACCAGTTATTATACAGAGAATCACAAGACTACCAACTTGGTTTGAACTCACTAAGAAGCAATCGAGCAATAAGAAATGGAAGTTATGATAAATAATATTATATGTAATAAAATGTGAAAAAGACTTATGAATGGAAGCATTGCAAGATTCATAGGTTCTTCTAGAAGAAGGGAGAAGACTATGACAACAACTTGTTCCAGATATACCTCTTGTAGTATCCATGGATTGGAATTTACATGTAAAAGACTGTTCTTCCCAATAAAGAAAGTGAGAAAGAATCTTATACTAGAAAGAGACCCATGTATGCAGATATAAGAAGACCTTGTATGGATTCAAACAACTTGATGCAAAGTATCTCATATACAACAAAAGTGTGGTGAAAACTTTCTATGGCAGAGATAGTGTATCAGAATAATTACTCAAAAGTCTGGGATGATGGATTGCTAATCCATGGAAAACTCTCACGATGACAGAAGAAGTGCTACTTGGATATGTTTCAGTTTGAACCTTGCCACGATGTCATGAGCTAGTAGGAAACATAAGTGTTGAATTCGACCATAATATATTGTAATGATGAGAGGTATATGAAGACTTCAAAGAAAACCAATGTTCCATGACAGACCAAAGTACATTGAGACCAAACATTATATAATCTGTGATGAAGTCCAGAAAATAAAAGTGGTTCTCTAATATATCTCCACAGATGAGAAGATAACAAATATTTTGGTAAAGCCTCTATCCAAGATGAAAAGTTTGTGTACTTAAGAAATAAGTTGGGGCTTGTGGAGACAAATTCCTTATTGAAAAAGGAAGAGATTACTCCCAGGTTGGGAGGGATCATTGATGTCTTATTGATTTATGGAAAATCATTTTTCAATTTGAAAAATGGTTGAGGATGAGAAGTTCCTTTCTAGTTCAGAAAGTGGTTTGAGATTTCTAATGGAAAAGCATTTTCCAGTTCGAAAAATGGTCTAGATTAGACAATAATTTTCGTAATGAAAAAGGTTTGATAGATTGATGATGTACCATATACATCGATTCCCCTTATGGCCAGTGTGGGGGAATGGTCTAGGACAATCATTCTTCTTGGCAGTCACTCTAAGTAGTGGTCAAGTAGAATGGTTTGCCTCTCTAGGCAACCATTCTTTCGAAGTTCAAAATTGTGAGCAGTTTTGAAGAATGGACTATTTTGGAGGTTGGTGTAGGACAGTCGTTTCCTCAGGAAATAGTCCATATAGTCATTCCCTAGGGTAGACTCATTCTCTCCAGGTTGCACTATGATTAGTGTCAGAAGAATGGCCCATTTAGGTGAATGGTTCAGGTTCATCAATCAGGGACAAACATTCCCTAGGGCAGACTCATTCCCTCCAGGTTTCACTATGATTAGTGCCAGAGGAATGGCCCAGTTAGGCGAATGGTCCAGGATCATAAATCATGGACAATTATTCTTCTATGCTTGAGAAGAATAGTCCAAATAGCCCATGGCTGATGTTTTACCTTATGAGGGTAGATGCTCTTCCATATCTCACAGATGTGAGTGGAAGAATGACCCAGATGACTCATTTTGTATCATGATATTGTTATACAGGTTGATATCAGATGATATGATCACTATGGAGACTGTATGTCTTTGGACAATAGTTGTATGCCATTGTGTTGGATGTGTTCCACTATTTGTGACTATGTGTCACTTAGCAAGTAGTCATGTGCTACTTGGTGTGGTTGTGTACCACTGGATAGTAGTTGTGTACTACTATGGATAAACACAGTTGTGTTCTATTGAATGTCATTGTTCTGATTGACATGAAGACTATCAATAGTGTTGAAAATGATTACTAGCTAGATGGATAGTCAATTTATGGTCGAGGAAAATTATTCTTCTAGGACGTATGTTCGAATTAGAAGAATAGTCCTTGTATCCCATGGCGTGGCTTCTAACATCTATTGGAACAATTATTCTTCTAGGACATATGTCTGGATTAAAAGAATAGTTCTTGTATCACTCTGTGGATTGAGTGACTTATTCAACATCATTACTAAGATGGAGTATGGATTAAAGAGATGATGTTGTCAGATGATACTGATAGTGATGATGATGCTTGTGATTTAATCATGAGATAGTCTGAGTGGCTATGATGATGCTACCGGTTGAATGGTATGTTTGTGCTCAAGACCATTGCCTTCAATACCTCCTTAGCTAGGAGGGAGTGTTGATATTATGGTAGCTGTGGGAGGTATTAACCTCCATGTGTAACCTTGCCAAGAATAGAATATTTTGGGAAGCAAGAAGAGACCCTAAAGCATTGGATATAACCCTAGAAGACAAGTCGGCTAAAGAAAATAATTTAATATTGAGTCTTTAGCCTCTAGAAAGAGAAGTCGACCCAGACAACTAAAAAAGAGAAGTATAAATAGAGGATTCAAGAGCTCATTTGTACACGCACAACTCGCAACTGTAAAAATCTAGTGTGCACTACAAAAATTTAGTAAGTGCGCAAGTCTGGAGAGTAGTTGAAGCTGCAACTACTGCAACTTGTATTTTTGGTTTTAGGCTTGGAGATTCTCGTGGTTATGGTTTGGACTTTCTGCCTTGTGTGCTAGCTTTGGAGAGAGGTACACTACGTTTGTTGGCTATTAGGCCTAGGGTTTGCTTCCAAAATTATTCTCTGTCAAGGTTAAGGTGCTTAGGGGTGGCTTTGGCCTATGATTGGGTGACAATATTGCTATATTGTCTATGGTTAAACGAGCACACCTATTATTTCTAACACTTATAATATAAAATACTTGCAATTATGATAATGCTAATTATATTAATAGTAAACGAAGAATGGTAATAATGATACATCGACCTATGTTATGCTTTGGAAGAAGTTAGAAAAAATTGGTTTCTTATGAATTTCAACACGAAATCCTATCATTAGAAGTACATAATTAAAATGTTGACACTCATAGTAAATCATTGGTTTATTAAATTTATCGAGATTCTTGTAATGAAATTTAAAACCATTGTTTTGTTGGATTTATGTAATTTTTTTCCTCATGTAATATAAATGGTGTTATTAGTTTGTTTGTTTTTTCTTTTTCCACGAAAAAAAATCTAGCAATTTTATTATTTTTTTCCAAGGAAAAAATCTAGTAATTTTATTAAAGGACAACAAAATTACATGAGAAGAATATCGTCAAGGGTCAATTTCCATCATCCCTGCTAGGGAAAAAATTGAAAAGACCGAGAGGTCTAAGTCCAAAGCAAGACTAGTTGATAAAGTTATGAAGAAGGAGCCAAAAATAAACAAAAATTACATGAAGTGATCACAGATTAGGGGGTTAAATCCCCCCCAATAAGTAGCCATAATCCATAAAAAAAATTAATAAAAAAAAACATAAACCAACAATTACTTCTTGAAGCGTTCCAAAAATTCCATGGGTTATGAAAATAAGAGAGTTTTCAAAAACTCATATCAAAGACAGTCAAAATCCTAGAGCTAGGATTCATGAAGATAAGTATAATAATTTCCTTGTTGTCACTCTTTGATCTCCCTAATGCCTTCTTGCATTTCAAGGTCATCCTTGGATAACCTATCTTCTTCCTTGTAATTTTCCCTGTAAACATGAGCAAAAGTGACGTGAGAGAAGAAATATTGCAGTTGTTTGATGTCACAATAGAGGGAATGTAACATGAAGTTTCTCAGTTTAGTGTTTCCATTTATCCATTATATCACAAGTAGGGAATGCCCTAGAATTTGAAGATGAGAGGTTCCTTTTTCACTAGCATGTAGGAGAACCAATTTCAAGTTTGTAAGTTCACTTTGGTTGTTTGAAGACTGGTCAATGCTAGCTTCGAAACCGAGGGAGTCATTTTGTGAGAGAAATATTACTCCCCATGCTCCTTCTTTGGGTGGAGATCCTTGGGATGTTCCATTGAAAAATCTCATGGAGTTTCAATGTCAATGATCAAGCCAAATTTTTGAGTGCATAGAGGTACTGAAGAGTATTGAGGAAAGGTTCTTAAGATATTCAAACTTTGGGATGCACATTTGAAGGGTAGAGTATCCTCGCTTTAGAACATTATTTCATTTCTTGCAATCCAGACTCCCCATGCCAAGGTGAGGAGAAAAACTTTGTGAGATTTCATTTCCTTTTCCTTATGCCAATTCCTTAAGGTAGATTCAAATGAGTCCCCTTTCCATTTGGATTTCAACCTTGTAAATCCTTCAATTTCGCTCCAAACTTTCTTAGTGAAGGGGTAGTGGAGGGTGAGATGTGCATTTGTTTCCAAATTGGATTCACATATGTTACATATTCTAGGGCCCTCAAAGCTTCTTTTTGAGGCATATCCTAGGTTAAGGCTATATTATTAAGGAAGAGGCACATAAATTTTTAATCTTTGGTAGGGAATTTGTATTTCAAAATTACTTTCCACCATTAGTGCACATGCCTATCAAATGCTAGAGTGGCCAAAACTTTTTATCCAAGTCTTGGTTCATAACCACTCAAGGGATTAGCTAACCAAAGGAGTTCATCCTCTTCTTCATTGATAAAAACACTCCAATTTCTAAGACCGTCTATGTAGGAGGTCCAGGTAGTAGCATATTCCTCATTGACATCCAAGTTTCTCCAGTTAAGCCATTGTTGTTGTCTGGAATCCATAGCTTGTTCAATTGCAGTTTGACATAGGGTATAAAACACCTTTGATTTGAGATCAAGAATGAGGGTGTTGGGAAATTTGTATTGGTGTTTGTGTTGAGTTTTCAATGAGATATGGCTCATGTATTTAATTCAATTTTATGTTTAGCTTTTAACTTGAACCATAACTACTGCAACAAACCAAGATCACAAGAAGAATAACCATGCACAAGAACACAAGAAGTATCCTGGGAAACCCTTCTCAACAATGAAAGAAAACCCAACCAATCCTTTGCTATATTCTTCAAGAGAAATACCTCCCACACCATCATCAAAACTAGCACACAAGAGGGTGTTGTAATTCTCATAATTTCAGACCACGACTTATGAAATCATGAGATGACACAATGATAAGTGTGTTTCCTCAATGGGGATTCACCTTTATTTATATAAGACTTGTCACATCAAATGATGTGTCTATTGTCACAATAGGGCTGACCTTAATAACTCAAAATATAATTAATAATTGTCATATTAATTATCTTTTACATTAAGGTGGGGCTGACCTATACCCTTTACATAACAAATAGGGTTACATATAAGTCTAACTCTTGAACAATATAGCAAGGGATATCATACACCCACTAGTTCTCAACCACTAGGGGCACATCCATCTATTCTCAGCCATAAGGATGTCTCTCTATCTCACTACGTCTCACAGGAGAACCACACTCACTAGTGCTCAGCCACTAGGATCACGTTCACCTGTGCTCATCCACAGGCATGTCCAACTCAAAATATCTTCTCTCTCACTGTGTTACACATGAGGGTCATCGAGAGTTAATCATCTCAACTCTCTGCTCAGAGGAGGCTAATACATCATTTCATTTCTATGTTAGAAAAATGCACCCAACTCATGGGATTTCACACATTCACCTATGCTTATCCAAATGCACGTCCAAGTTGGCAGATCTTCTTTCTCACTGCGTTACATAGGAGAATCATCTAGAGTTCATCGCAACTATCTGTAAGGAGGAGGCCAACACAAAATTCCAGTTCTGTCTCAGATAGGAACCACACACCCAACTCAGGGGCTCCCTCTCAGGTCTGTGTCCTGGAGGATGTCTCACACAACTGTAATCATCAACACTCCCTCTCAGCTAGGGAGGCATTCTCCACCAGGCCAAGTCTCTCATGGAAGTACTCAAACTTCATCCTGGTTGTAATCATCAACACTCCCTCTTAGCTAGGGAGGTGTTGACGGGCGAAAATGATCGTCCATCAATTGGAAGAACGAGTTCAGTTCGGGGTTGTCTAAGTAACCCAAGTCATTTGGTATAAATCGTTCTGACAGGTTTAATGGTTCCGTTGGCCAATCTAAGAATCTTAAAAGAAATGAAATAAAAGAAAAGAAATAAATTACTAATTACTAAATACTATAT
>ML778199.1:941383-998879 GCA_009831015.1 Picea engelmannii | reverse complement strand
CTCTTTATCTTCTATTCGGTGATCTCTTTGTACCTGATTATATAATGTTGAATTCTCTCCAAGGTAATATGGAACATGCAATCGCACAACATTAGGATAAAAAATATCAGGGTACAAGGAATAATATGTAGAAGAATTAAGGATACGGAATGCATCTCTTGAAATGATAGGTATATGCGTTTCAAAATCTGGTTTTGTCCACTCTCCTTGTATAAATTGATCATCCTCTTTTGCATTCTCTTTCAAATAATACGAGACAATTTTTAAGAAACAATTTGGTTCATTGTGCAAGGGAAAAATTGAAGGCCAATCACCAGAGATAGAAGGTTGATTAATAGTATGACTAATGATTTTGTTTCCTATTGATTGATCATGGATCTATTAACTAAATTAGGGGCAGATTTATTGTCCACATGATTATCAACTTCACATTCAACCTCTTTTACTTTAGAAATAGTTATAAAATCTATGAGAGTGTGACAACTGTCGTCTTTTAAAGTCAAGGTTCCTTCTTCGACGGGAGGAGAGATTGTTTGCAAAGAATGATTATATGTGACAATTGCATTTTGTAAAGGATGACGTTGCTCATGATTTGCCAAAATGAAAGAAGTTGACAAAAATTGTGGTGCTTCAACATCTTCAAGATCAACATCAAAATCTGAACCATCTTGAGATTGAGTGTTAGTGCTCGATTTAGATTGGTTAACAATTAATTGATCTGGCTCGTTTGAGAGAGAAATGAGATATTTAAACCACTCATTAATAAGAAGCATTTCTTTCAAAGGGAACCTAGTACAAACATGAATGAACCTAATTGCAAAATCATCGAATGATTCACCATTTTCTTTCCTTAAGTAACTTAATTCATCATAATCATAATTGTTAAAGTCTGATAAAAACTCAATTACAAACTCAGACAAAGAATGAATCGAATTAGATGGAAAAGATTCAAACCAACATTTAACCCGATCTCAGAAAGTGAGAGAGAACAATCTGCATGTAACATTAGGATCAACGATCTTATGTTTTAAACATTCATAAAGAAATTTAGAAATATGGTCTACTGTAGATGTGTTCCCTTCACCATCGAAGGAGAGTTTTGAAAAAAGATTAGTTGTCTTGTTGGGAATAACTGGTCGTGAGAAGTGGAAAGTGTGTTTCAACACAGTGATTTGGGGAGCCATGGGGAAAATGAATACATTTGAAATAAAAGATCCTACAAGGCCATATTGTCAGTTGACCCTCCTTCTAGCACCATTTGTTGACGTGCGAAAATGGCCGTCCGTCAATTGGAAGAACAAGTCCGGTCCGGGGTTGTCTAAGTAACCCAAGTTGTTTGGTATAAATCATTCTAACGGGTTTAATGGTTCCGTTGGCCAATCTAAGAATCCTAAAAGAAACAAAATAAAAGAAAAGAAATAAATTACTAATTACTAAATACTATATATATATTACATATGCTCTAATGTGAATGTAATGGGTGTATTTAAGCAAAAGAAAAATAACTCTCATTTATATACATTATTTACAAGCTACAAGTTTTAATCTAAACTTACTAAACTCTGTGAAAATGTCTGCTTTAACAAAAACAGATAAAGAAAGCACATAAGATATTTTTTCTGTTTTCTCTTTATTAATCTAAACTAAAATAGAAAAATATACTATGAAACAAAAGTATGTGGATGGTCAAAGCCAGACCATATATTTGAGTTTCAAAGACAAACAAACAACAAAAATAAATAACCTAACCTGTTAATGAGTTAATCGACATGCACCCAAACATCTGTACGATTAGAGAACATCCAGCCAGCTTGTCCAAGAGGTAAACCTGCAATGAATCTTGAAACTGTTCGGAATAAATGCAGAATAGTATGTTGAGTGTTGAGTTTTAATAACAGAATGAGAGATGCAATTAGTCACTGTGATCTCATGATTGCAAGTAATTGCATTAAGAAAAATCTGTTAGCAAACATGCTTGCATTTAATCTTTCAATGAAAATTAAAGGATAAATCATGTAATTAAAACTGAATAGATGATCACACGATTAATATCTGAAGCATTAATTATGGACAACATTTATAAAGGAATTATCCCAATAACATAATAAATGATGAAGACTAAAGCTATCAAAACTTATTATAATATCAAGATAAATAGAAACTTAAATGAAGACACCATCCACAAGAAGCTAAAGCCAAAATGACATCCATCTTCTGCCCCAGGCGAGGATGTCTTGATTACAAAAATTACAAGTATTTAAAGAGTTTAGAAAAGCTAAACATCCTATCTTGTGGGATAAGATTAAATCTCAAAAATGATTTGCTAATCAAAAAATAGAGGGTAATATAACCACTCCGTATCACACTGCATCTCTCAAAACTAAAACAAACTTCTTTTTGTTTACAAAAGATGTACCAAATGAGCTCATAAATAGTCCATATCATGAGATCACCACCAATTACTTGATATGCTGAGAAAAAAAATGAAAATAAAGGAGTTTAGATATTATTATAACCAATAATTTCCACAAATTCGAATGAAGATAAACTGGTTACAGAGTCAACTGATTCTATAGCTAGTTTTATTTTAACAACTGAAATCTAATTAAATATATATAATTGAAAAAAAAAAATACAACTAAGGCAATCAATCAAATCTTTACATCTTAACTGCATGCTAAATTTGGTTCACGGGTTCTCAGAATTAACTACTGTTTTAACACTCTCAACATTCTTTACTATTATGTTCCCAGTCCTTTTCAAATGCTTGCCTTGCCTTTGAACAATGGACTTTAGTCTATGATTTTCATTCTTTAATGAGTCGATCTGAGTAGTGAGGGTTTTGATTTGCAATTGAAGAAAATGTATGTCTGTGTAATACTTATCGATCCAAAAAAGACAAACTTCACATCATGGATTTGTGATAGATGTTTGAGGATGTTCATGGCCATGTGTCAGAACGTATCCACTGTTGCCTATGGGTTTTTTATCAATATTGATACCTGGAAAGCCTTGGCTGTGTTTCAGGCAGGGTGGCAAATTATCTACGAAATTATAGGCCTGGCTGAGATCTGGTTTGAGGTAATCAGGGTCTTCTTCTGCCAAGAATGTCTCGATCTCAGAATCAGAGCTCTCATGGACCTCGATCGTTTTGATTGAGCTCATATGAGAGTTCGATTTATTTCGTAGGATCCTAGAAATTAACCTTCCCGCCCTTTTATTTTTAAACCCTATATCCATGTCACCCTTAGACAGTTTGACGAAGGCTTGTTTGCGTTTTTAGCAGAGGTATCAGGGAAGGCGTGCTACTCATGGTCATGCAATTCAAAGGTTGTCGGTTCAACATCTGTTTTCTCGGGCATAGGCTCATCGAGGATGGCCCTATCACAGGCTTCTTTAGATGAAGGAACTGCTCTATCAGTGGTAGGGATTGTGGTTTCTTCCATCATGGGCTTATCAACCTCTACGGGACTGGGTGTAACGCAACCATTTCGAATTAGGAAGGCATCCCAATTATCATTTTGAAATTTTAGTTGATGAACTAACAACATCTTTATCAACCCGTAATGAAATAGACTGGAATTTAAACGCTGTCTCTTATACCTTTTGGCCATCTTATACAAACTTCTCAATAAATAAAAAGGCATATTCAACTGAAAACCAATGAAGTTCATCAACAAACGTATGTGATACAGGAAAACAAGGCCAAAACGACCCTCGCATGTAACAAATTGTCTCATGATTGCTAATAAACCATGCCACCGATTTTTCAACGAGGATACGGGCATACCTTTATCACAACACTTGATTTTCCTAGAGGTAAAGAACAGGCTCCACGGTACCTCCTCTACCTTGGCGTTTTTAAACCATTTCTTCCTGCTAAGTGGAAGACCTATCGCCTCACCTAAAAATTCCTCGGTGACCTCGATCTGAATATCTCCTACCTTGGCTCTACATCCATCAAAGGAGAGGGCAAATTCCTGGGCAGTTTTCAAGTTGAAACCCTGAAATTTCTCAAGAAATTCGAGCCAGCCTTGACCCTTAAGGTCTTCCCTTGCATCATCATACAGGAGCAGGGTTTGTGAGCCATTGGGATCAATCCTTATGACCGGGGCCATGAGGGTTCAGAAGGCAGACAAAAAAACATAGTGAGTATGAAAGGTTTCTAGAATAGAGAAGACCAAAGCTAAATCTCAGAAACAAGACTCATCAATACCCTAGCGCGCATGAAAAGGGGTTCTGTAACACACAAAAAAAGGAGTTTTGCAAAATGAGTGCCAAGAGTACATACGAAACCCGAGACTTAACTCGAAATGATGGGCCTATCGTTGTTAGACTGCCACCTCCCATAGGGTACATGATACGACTAGGTTCATTCAAATTTCATCATTGCGCAACAAGGTGGAGTTGATTTCTAAAGTTTAGGAGAGGAGAATTTTTGTGAACCAAAGTGTAATGACAAGAATAGGTCTTACCAAGATCCACAATGATATATAACATAGTTTAGTTTTAATGGATTCTTGGTGTTTTAAACAAAAATTCAAGGCACACTTCACAATCGATGAGTCACTTTAAAGAAATCAACAAGATGAGCTTCATAGCAAAATAGTCTTCATTAAAATATTTGTAAAGACATCTAGCTTTCATAAACGTTAGATAAAATGGTAATACAATTATAATCTTTAATGCTTCGTTCATGCTTTCAGTCATGAACGAAGCATGAAAATGAAAAGAAAAGAAAAATAATAGGAATAATCGAAACATCATATTTACAGTTCAAAAGTTACTTTCGAAAAGAAATCATTGTATGACCAAGCGTAGGCAGCTACAAAAATTATTATTTGTTTCTTTAAAAGGTGAAACTATGTAGGGCTTCCAACAAGAGGTAATCTTCACCAAGTTAGTTTCTCACAGAATTACTTGAACTTCGTATTGGCAAGCGGTTTGGTGAATATATTTTCAATATTGCTCATGTGTAGGAAGGTACTACATGTGTATTTCTTTCCTTTGCAACATGTCTATGATATAATGATATTTTATCTCATTGTGTTTCAATCTATTATGAAACAGAGGGTTCTCAGAGAGCTTTACACAACTTTGGTTATCACAAGTAATAATAAGATCCATCTCATGATCAAATAAATTTGTTAGAAGCCACACTGCTTCACATACTGCCACACTCAATGCTATATACTCTAATTCTATGGTACTCAAGGCCACAGAACTATGTTTCCTGTTGCAGTAGGAAACCAAGGTCAACTCCAAGGTAAAAAACAACCAGATGTGCTCTTCCGGTCCACTGTACTCTTTGCTCAATTTGTATCAACATATCCCTGCGAACTCAAGTTCACACTGGAGGCATATCTCAAGCCATATACAACTGTGCCTCGTATATATCTCAATGCATGATTTACTGTTATCTAGTGACTCTATCTTGAATGACTCATGGATTGACTAAGCACATTCGCTATATAACATATATCAGGTCTGGTGTTAACCAAATACATCAATGATACAATCAGCTGTCAGTACACACATGGATCAATCTCGTTTGAATCATCATCATTTATTTTTCATGAAATCCTTCACCATTGGTGTAGACATGGATTTGCATTCTGTCATACTAAACTTATTTAATATCTCCACTGTATATTTTCCTTGAAAAAGTCTCATTGGTCCTCTGTCATACTTCTTGTCCCAACAAGTAGTGCATCATACTCAGATCCTTTATCTCGAAATCAGAAGTCAAAGTCTGCTTGTATCCAACAACATGACTTCCTGAATAAATCATCAAAATCAGGCTCTCGTCATCAACAATGTAATATCATAGGTTTGGATCAACAACACTCTTGCTGAAACCCAAACTCATGAAGAATCCATCTATCTGATGTAGTTTCCAACTCATGGATGGTAGTATAGATGGAAGTGAAATGGGATACTGGATCAATATGTCTCATCATAGCTCACTCCCTCTGCTTGTGAGAATCCTCTGACTACAAGTCTTGTTTTGTATTTCTCGACACTTCCATTAGATGCATGTCTTTTTGCCTCTTGCAGAGTTTGTCAATCCCAGACATGCCTTCTATGGCCTACTGCAATGTCCCTGGGAATGTCAACTGGAACAACTGGAACAACTGTACCAATGGCTATCTCCCTCTGGACTATTGAAGAGGAGGAAGGTATTGTCTCTCTTTATCAATTAGTTTGACTCCTCCTGAGTCAAGTGACTCCCTCTGAAGTCTGAAGGATAAGCATTTTCCTGGAAAAAGAAAAAAAATGAAAGGAAAACAAGACAAGAATATCTCTTAGAGGAGAACCATGAGTACATCTCTAGAATCAAAACATTTTTTGTCACAACTACAACACCTACTTGTAATGTAGCAACCTTAGAAATGTAGGTTAGAGGCATGCTAATTTAAAACAATCAAACCTGGAGTCTTCACTTCCAGTGTCTTGTTCTTATGAATGCATTGAGACTTCTCTGGGTCCATGATTGCACCAAGGGTTTCTTCCTCTTGCAAGTACAATGATACAAATAACACACACACACACACACACACACACACACACACACACACACACACACACACATACACACACACACACAAATACATACTTGAGAGTGTACACCAATGGAGCTTCTGCTTGTTTGTCAATGTGATGATGATCAATGTCATTCCTTGCTTGTTTGCCTTGTATCCACCTTGCACTGTACAAGTCTTTGAATCAACCTTGTAGCTCAAAACTGTAACCAAGGCTTTATTTTTGTTTGTAGATGAAATGAGTAATAATGAGAATCTCCTTGTTGACAGCCAATGTCTTGATTGCCTGAAATACCCTTGAGTTGCTAGCACAAATATTTAATACCAAACACTTCAAGAAATCATTATTGTTTTCTTTCGGATCTGGTCCACTTTTCTCACTTACAAGAATATCTACACATGTGAATGAGTTGTTAGGTGAAGTCAGTCAACCAATGCAACCACTTCAACAATTCATCAATCCAATGTCCTTTTCCTGATGCTTGATCATCATATAGAACATGGATATGTCAAAATCTGGATAGTTTTATGCTGGTATCTCCATCACTTCTGGGTTGAATATTAAATTGAGCACCTATACATAAAACATGTCATCGAAAGGTTGCAACCTTGGGCAAGATATACAACAAGAAAATTCTATCCACTCCTATAGAGGACTACTGCAAAATTTTGTTACACCATAAAATGTATTCTTTCTCCCTTGATGTCGTTTATAAACATGCTGTTGAAGATCTAGTTATAGGACATAAATTGAGGTCTAAGCATTGGTCATAGGAGATATGCATTTTTCATTTTTGTTCCTAACAAAGTGTTAGATTCACATGATTCTACCACCACTGTAAATCCACCCATAATAGCGTTGTCCATTTGACTTTGAAGACTATAGTGAAAGGATGAAAACGATGCTCAACCAATCCTTAACTTTCAATTCCTTAACTTTCCATAGTCTGCCCGCAAAAATGAAAACAATGCTCTTCCATTGCCCTCAGACTGAGGTAAACCTTACAGAGGACGACGACCTCATTATTCAGTTTAGGAATCTAGGCACTATCTCAGATTTTGGGCTGCGATAGCCTTAGTTTCACTTTAGAAGGGGTCCGATCCCTCTTATTTAAAGGGTTTGTTGTTAGGGTATTTCCACGGAAGCCTTAGTGGGGCCTTTCCTAGATACAACATATGTATGTGTAAAGTTCTTCTTTGTTTCTGTGACAAAATGAAAATTATAGCAAGCTAATCTTGTTGTAATGTACCTAAAACATAATGAAAAATAACCTATACACAACTGACCTTCCTTATAGTGATCGGCCTAGGCTAGTAGGCCTATGACCACCTTCAGGACATTGCCACAAAAAAATTAGAGAGGGTCTGACCCTTCCCTTGAGCTGGTGATCGGGTATCTTCACCACAAAAACTTAAAAAAAAGGATTCGACCCTTTCCTTCTATGCAATAGTAGCAAGGGTTCAACAATCCATGGTATTCCTTCAATCTTGAGAAAGTGGTATTCTTCGATACCTGCTCTGAAACCATGTTGAGTTTTCAATGAGCTATGGCTCATGTATTTAATTCAATTTTCTGTTTAACTTTTAACTTGAACCATAAATACTACAACAAACCAAGATCACAAGAAGAATAACCATGCACAAGAACACAAGAAGTATCCTGGGAAACCCTTCTCAACAAGGGAAGAAAACCTAGCTAATCCTTTGCTATATTCTTCAAGAGAAAGACCTCCCACACCATCACCAAAAATAGCACACACAAGGGTGCTGTAATTCTCATAATTTCAAATCACAACTTCTGAAATCATGAGATGCCACAATGATAAGTGTGTTTCCTCAATGGGGATTCACCTTTATTTATATAAGGCTTGTCGCATCAAATGATGTGTCCATTGGCACAATAGGGCCAACCTCAATAACTCAAAATATAACTAATAATTACCATATTAATTATCTTTTACATTAAGGTGGGGCCGAATTGTACCCTTTACATAACAAATAGGGTTACAAATAAGTGTGACTCTTGAACAATATAGCAAGGGATCTCATACACCCACTAGTGCTTAGCCACCAGGGGCACATCCATCTGTGCTCAACCACAGGGATGTCTCTCTATCTCATAGGAGAACCACACTCACTAGTGCTCAACCACTAGGATCACGTTCACCTATGCTCATCCACAAACACCTCCAACTCAACATATCTTATTTATCATTGCGTTACACAAGAGGGTCATTTGGAGTTCATCATCTCAACTCTCTGCTCAGAGGAGGCTACTACATCATTTCATTTCTTTCTCAGAACGATGCACCCAACTCACGGGATTTCACATGTTCACCTGTGCTCAACCACATGCACGTCCAACTCATCAGATCTTTTTTCTCACTGCATTACATAGGAGAATCATCTTGAGTTCATCTCAACTCTTTGTAAGGAGGAGGCCAACACAACATTCCTGTTCTGTCTCAGATAGGAACCACACACCCAACTAAGGGGCTCTCTCTTAGGTTTGTGTCCTGGAGGATGTCTCACACAACTGTAATAATCAACAGTTTGCTCCCAACCCAAGAACAATATGGACCTTATCTCCCTTCCCAACCCTCTAAATTAACCAATTCCCAATTAAAGGGAAAGCAATAATAGTGGATTTCCAAATGATATAAGAGGACTAAACTTTTTATTTTTGGAATCAAATCCAATCATTGATAGAAAGAAGATTGATTTACTTTTCCTTTATGACTTGTGCCCAATAACCCTTTCCTTGGGGAAGCGTCCAAACATTCTTGGCTATCAGGGCTTTGGAGAAAAGAAATAAATTTTTGAGATGCCATAACTCTTAAGGATGGCTAGATTTCTCCATTATACTAGTGTCATAACCTTCTTCTCATGGTTTTGTGTATAGATAAATCAGTAACAAAGCTATAAAATTTTGTCAAGAATCCCTTTTGGTATCCAATCTAGAGACATCCAATAGAATGGGATGGCCTCAAGGATAGATTTCATAAGAACTAGTCTGCCACCACGAGACAACCATTTGTTGAACCAAGTGTTCACTTTTCTTTTGATATTGACTATGAGCCATTGTCAATGTCCCTTCAAGTATAGATTATCCTTTAAATGGAAATATAAATACTTAAGGTCGAATTTAATGGTTAAGGTCATGAAAGGGAAAACTTGATTTAAGTGGTGCTGCTCACAGAGAGACCCCAACTAATAAGCAATGATTTGGAGGAATTTATCATCATACCCATGGCTATGAAAAATATGTATAATATTTCTTTAAGTTTATCCACCATATGCTTGG
Organism: Picea engelmannii; assembly: GCA_009831015.1. Classification (NCBI taxonomy): domain Eukaryota; kingdom Viridiplantae; phylum Streptophyta; class Pinopsida; order Pinales; family Pinaceae; genus Picea; species Picea engelmannii. The sequence continues at coordinate 989,033 of ML778199.1, read as the reverse complement.
AACCATCATATAATATTAGGATGTCATCCACAAAAATTAAGTGTGAAACAAAGCAAGAATTTTCAGTGAGACTATCTTTAAAAGAGTCATTTACTATAGGTTCCTTGAGAGTCGCTTAAGCCTTCTGTGACTAGGAGAAAGAGAAAGGGTGAGAGAGGACATCCTTGACGAATTCCTCTTTCAGAGTTGAATAATGGTGAAGTCAATCCATTGAATAAAACTGTGAAGGTCATAGAGCAAATGCAAGCCATTACCCAAGCCACAAAGTGTAGATTGAATCCTATATGGAAAAGAATGAGTCGAAGAAAGAGACAATTGAATTTGTAAAAGGCCTTGTCTAGGTTTACTTTTGGCTATCATGGCCTTAAATTTATTGTTTTCATAGAGTGAAGCCCTTCTTGAGAAATACCTATTAACTCATGAATTTGGCACCCTTCAATGAAGCAAAACTACAATTTTGGAAAGATCTGATTAGAGAGGGTTTCTTTGAGACTACGAGAGTTCATTTTTGAAATGATCTTATAGATATTGTGGCAAAGTGATATTGGGGAAAGTTTTCAAAATTTGTAGGGATTTTTGTCTTTGAAATAAGCACAATGAATGTGGTGTTGAAAGCAATGAAGAATTTTACAGAGAGCCAAGTTGCTTCCACTAACCTGCAGAGATCCTCCTTTGTTAAATCATAGCAATTGAGAAAAAAATCAATGGGTAACCTATTTGGAATTAGGATCTTGTCATTCTGAACGATATAAAGTGTTCTAAGAAGTTCCTCTTTCCCTACCTCTTTTCCTCTTTCCCTACTTCTTCCATGAGAGATTGGTTATCTTCAGGATCTACAAATCTATGATCCAAGCGGATATCGGTGGCCACCCACCTCTTCCACTAACTCATTGCGATTGTCCATATTGGACAATCACGGTTCTCCATATTGGCCAATCACGGTTCTCCATCTTGGCCAATCACGGTTCTCCATCTTGGCCATTTTTTTTTATGATTTGCGGGTCCTAAATTTCTGGGGCCGTTTTGAGGCCCTAAACGATGTTTTTTGGACATTTGGGGGTTGGGGTGGCCATGATCTACCTTGACCTTGTCGAAAATTGTACTTCTCAGTTAGATATTTCCAATGAGGTGTTGTGCGCTCCAAATGGAGATTGTATGCAAAAGTTGCACCCTGGGGAAGTTGGTGTATCAACTAACCACCTCAAGGCTCGCAAACCTTTTAGCATTTCACCTCCCAGGGTTAGGGATTTGGACCATTTGTGTTCTTCTTTTATGTTAAAAGTCCATTCTTTCAATATCTTGTGATATCTTTCTGTGAATGAGCGTAGCCAACATCTCTTTCTCTTCAGAGATAAGCTACCACCATTCTATCTAGCTTGTGTTCTACAATATTTTGTTATTTTATTCATTAATAGAAGTTGGATTTCATTGTATTTATGTGTTCTCCACTATAGTTTTGTTTTTATTTTATTTTGTTCTCAATATAATCTAGACTAGTGGTATCAGAGAAGTCTGTAAGTTTTAATCCTTTTACATTAATGCAATGCACACACAAATTCTTAACACAGAAAATAAAACAATTGCAATTACACATATACACAAAGATTTAGCTTGGAAACCCAACCAAGAAAATTAACAACCTATTTTAGATCCACACCTCTAATTCTATTCAAAATACAACTTCATTGTTTACAATACAATATATAGGATATTGTGACATCCAAAAAAACCCTAATCTGGATTAAATTACGACCTTAATTCCTTAACCAGAATTAGAAAACCATGGGTTGAAATGCCATGCACCACTAAACCACCAAAGGAGAAAAACTTCCCCCGCTAAAGGAGAAAGACCACCCAAAAATTTGTTGAATAAACCCCCAATTTTTTTTTTGGGTGCAAATAATATAACACATATTGAACACAATCTGCTCCTTGTTATTTCTCAGTTCATATCCTTGATGAGGTCAGGGTATAAAGAGTTGGGTCTCGAGCTAGTTTCACTTGGGAATGAATGCTCTCGTTAGCCCAAGAAACATCCCATGATGAAAGAAAAGAGAGATGATAGAGAAAGATATCCTTTCAAAATGTTACTTGTGGAATCCCTTGTGCAACAACAAAACGAGATGATGGAAAAATTCTCCCAGATCATTCAACGACTGTCGACGACTAGTGAGGTACCTTCAACAAGTAGTCATTTCGAAGGTGTGAAACCCTTCAAGGTACAAGTTAAGTTTGATATCCCCTTATTTAAAGGCCAGATAAATGAAAATTCTTTAGAGAAATGGTTGAATCTATTAGAAGGTTATTACTCTGTTCAAAATGTTTATGACATTGAAAAGATCACCTTCGCTCTCCTTAAATCCCTTCCCCATGTCAAAGATTGGTGGTAATGTTATTAGGAGAGACATAACAAAGATGATTCTATGTCATTTGGGACAGGGCTCACTTGGGAAAGCTTTGTTGATGCCCTCGAGGAGGAGTTATACCATGTTGGAAACTATGATGAACAATACATGAGATGGATGAATCTATGTCAGGAAAGAGACTAGATGGTGTTGGAGTACAATAACATCTTACACACCTTAGGCTCAAATTTGGGTATTAGAGACTTCGAGTGGCACCTGGTTATGAAGTACCACGGTGGTCTACATAGGTACATCCAAACAGAGATGGATTTCTTGGACATCTCCTCACTGGGAATGACTTATCTATATCCTGTCAAAATCAAGCAGAAATTTAAGTAACATAATAAGAAATATTTTGGGTCTCCAAATCCACAACAACAAAAGCATGCAAAAGGTGTCCCTAACTCAAAGAACAAGGGACAAAGAAAGGAGGACCAACCTCAAGACAATCAATACAAGCCACAGGAAAAGAAGGGTAACATGAAGATGAATAAGGACACTAGAAAATGGTGTGAGTTCCACAAAATCCGCGAGCACAACACCGATGAATTCCGCTCAAAATAATCATTGTTGGTTGAGCTTAAAGAAAAAGAGTTAGACCCCAACTCAGACTTTGATTTAGAGTAGGATAAGGTAAAGATGATCATTTATGTAAAACCTAGTGCTACTGTCATAACTGCAAATATTGAACCCGACCAGTTAGAGGATCTTGAGGAAGGGGGGTGCCTCTTCCATTCACAGATGTGGGTGAAGAGAACCCCACTACATTTCATTGTTGACAGTGGGAGATAGAAGAACCTATTCTTGACCAAATTCATTGATATATTGAAGTTTCCAATGATTCCACACACCCAACCATACACCATTGATTGGTTGAGCCAGGGACAATACATTCACGTTAGCTAGTAGTGTTGCCTATTCTATGGCATCAAGCCCTTCAAAGATGAGGTATTATGTGATGTTACCCCAGTTGAAGTTTGTGATGTTCATTTAGTTAAACCTTATATGTGGAAACATTGTGATATTTATGAGTCTCGACACCATAATATTATTATCACTCTAGGGGTCAACTCTCTAGAGTACCCGAGGTAGCTTCAAATCCTCCAATTTCATTGATCTCAACAAAAAATGTTGAAAAGTAATCTCACAGACTGCAAAGTTTTTCCTCTTCATGGTTCGATCAGAAGGGGAATAAAAGGTCATTGCAACCACCACAACTTCAACACAAGGTATCTCTACACAGTAGAAACAGGTAGACAAGATTGTAGAAGAAAACATAGACCTCTTCACTTCACCTATATGGGTGCCTCTGCATTATTAGGTCAAACATCCCATTGATTTGATACCTAGTGCTCCCTTGCCCAATGGTCCAATATACAAATGACCCCTTTTGGAAAATGAAGAAATAAAGTGTCAAATTCATGAGCTCATCTGCAAGGGCCACATTCAACCAAGCTCCTCACCTTGTGGGAGCCCAATTGTGTGGGTACAAAAAAAGGATGGAACATGGTGGCTCTATATTGATTACAGAGCCCTGAATAAAATCATTGTCAAGAACCGATACCCGATTCCCCATATTGACGATCTTCTTGATCAACTCAAGGGTGCCAAGTTCTTCAACAAGATCGATATGAATTCGAGCTATCACTAAGTTATGGTAGAATCAACTAATGTATGGAAGACAACCTTCAAATATAAAGAAGGCCTCTTTGAGTCCTTGGTCATGCCTTATGGATTGACTAATTATCCAACGACATTCACGAGCATGATGGATGATATATTCCAGCCGCTCAAAAACTCTTTTGTGGTGGTATATTTGGATGACATCTGCATCTTTAGCCAGACATAGGTAGATCACTTGAAACACATTTAACAAGTCCTGGGCACCCTTCAACAACACAGGTTATATGCCAACTTGGAGAAATGATCACTTGACATGCAAATAATCCAATAATTAGGATACACCAAGGATGAACATGGGGTGCATGTGGAACCAACAAAGATCCAATTAATTCATGATTAGCAAGCCCCAATGAATTTGACAGTGCTTCACAGCTTTGTGGGCCTCGCCAACTTCTATTGCAGGTTCATGTTGGATTTATCTCATATAACTTGGCCCTTAAGTCAAGTGACCAAGGGGGGAGATAAAGCCAAGTTTTCCTAGTCTAAATCATAGTAGAAAGCATTCCATGATTTGAAAAACTGCCTTTGTTTTGCACTAATCCTCACATTGTGAAATATACAACAGTCGTTCGAGATCGAGACATATGCCTCTGACTATGCTAACAATGTCATCCTCACTTAGAAAGGACATTCAATTTCCTATCATAGTTAAAGATTGTTTGATGTTGTTGGTAGGTATCCCACCTATGACAAAGAGATGTAGTCCATTATGTAGGCATGTTGATAGTGGAAGCATTATATTCTAGGAAAGGAAACGATCATCCACACTGATCACAAGCCCCTGCAATTCATGCAGACACAGGGAAAGCTACATAATGATCGCCATTAGAAATGGTCCACATACTTGAAACAATTCCTGCACCTGAATATTAAGTACAAGAAGGGCATAGCCAATCACGTTTCAAACTGCCTCAATTAGCCTCTAGTTGTGGCCCCCAACACAACTATTAGCTCTTGTGGGCATGATACCTCTGGGTGGCCATAATTATACAACCGTGACTCTAACTTCACTACTACTTATCAAACCTTGAGTGACGAGAAATAAGTTCTGAACTTCCACCTACAGGATGTGCTCTTATGCTATCTAGACCATCTTTGTGTTCCTTCAAGCAAGCGTGTAAAGATAATTTTGGAGGCACACTACAATCAGGTGGCAGGGCACTTTAGGGTGGAGAAGACATTAACAATAGTTCATAAGCATTTCTATTTTCCCAAGCTTCGACATGACGTTAGCCAGTACATCAAGTCGTGCACTTCTTATGCCATCACTAAGATGTCCATCAAGAAGAAGAGGTTGTACACTCCTCTCCTTGCACTAGACAAGCCATGGGAGTCTGTCTCCATGGATTACATGTCAAGGTTTCCCTCCACCAAACATGGTCATGATTGTGTTTTTGTGGTCATCGGTCAATTCTATAAGATGGCTATTTTGACACATTGTAAAAAGAGTATCACAACTAAAGCTACTGCTAAACTCTTCTTTGTGCACGTTTGGGTTCATTTTGGGCTACTGTAGACTATAATTTCAAATAGGGACAATAGATTCCTCAAAACCTTTTGGTCTAGCCTATGGTCTTTAATGGACACCAAGTTGACCAAATAGACAATCTTTCATCCCCAAATAGATCAAAAAACATAGGTGGACAACAAAAGGATTGTACATATCCTGCACATGCACAACTCCAAGCATCCATGTACATGCGATGAGAGCCTTCCATATGTTCAACATAACTATAAAGTACCCCCCGACATCTCTATTGGCCACAACCCTTTTTAGGTGTGCTTGGGGTTCCAACCGTTAGCCCCCATTGATGTAGCTCTTCCCATTCCATCTTCCCTAACAGAGTCCTCTGATGCTCATACTAAAGCCAACATAGAAGAAAAATTCATTGAACGAATCAATCACCTCCAACAATTTCATGATATCTTAGAGAAGGTTAATGCCAAGTATAAGAAATGACATGATCAACATCAGGTTTCTCACAAGTTTTAGGTTTGTGACAAGGTGTGGTTTCATTTGTAGAAAGAGTGCCTCATAGGCCCCCATAGGAAGCTCAGGCCGCTTCGATACACACCTTACACCATCACCAAAGTTGTGGGTGAAAATGCTTTCAAATTGATTATTTATCCTTTCCTTGGCTTGCACCCTGTTATCCCCTATCCCAGGGATAACTAAGGAGATCATGTCTTGAGGCCCACAGGTCCTAGAGATGGAGTGCCGAGAGTCGGATGACTTGAGCATGGCCCCAAAGGGCCCATATTTTATTCAATGCATCCAATATATCAACAACAACGATATCCATCCCACCAGCTTGGTCCTGAAGCAACAATAAGTCTTGCTCCATGAGGTAATGAGTCTAGGTATCATGGTATGTGTCACTTTGATTTTTGAAGCACTTGAGTATGTTGCATTGAATTCTCCTTCATTTCATAACGTTTTCTTGGAAATTATGCTCTTTAACTTGTTCATACATAGGCAGGTGACATAATGCCTTAGTAAGTTGATTCCCCTTTAGAATGAGTTTGCACTGAGTGGGTCTATGAAAGGTCATTGTCCATTCCCTCCATACTTATCACTTTCCATCATTATACCTCTCATCTTACCCTTGCATTGGTTTGGGCATTGGGTTTTCCAAACTAGGCAGGGTTGTACCTTGCCTTGTGGGAAGAAGGGGCCAAAGGCCCATAAGGTAAAAGTAGTTGGAAAGAATTAAAATCCAAAATGAAACCTTTGATATGCTTCGCCGAGGGATTCCCGAGAAAGAAGTAAAAATCTTCTCAGTAAGAAAAGGGAAACCATAAGATAAATCAAAACTCAAGGTACTAGTTGGTGGATGGGAGGTCTCATCATGAGACGACCTATTAGGACCATGGGCATGTAACAATATGACACTACCATCTATATGGTCATCAAACCAGGTGATGCAGGAGCACCACCATCAACATTAAGGAGGCTAGGTGGAGGACAACTCAACACCCAACGTGCAGATTTTCAATCTGTTTTTGACTTCCAAGGAGGGCACGTCATTTTGTTTTGAAAATATTGTAATTTAAATCTTTTAAATGTTTTGAGGCTTGATCCATCACATAAGGTCGTCGAGGACTGTAATCATTTTAATTAGAAGATAGTATTGTACATATACTGAGTATCGACTCATATCTAAATGTAATTTCCATTCAATGTAATAGTCCTTAGTAGATGAATGTAATAACTATGATAGGATAACATTAAGGTAGTTTGGAGGGAAGGCTCAAGAAACCCCTCGTTGTATAAATATATGTATTGTATGCCCAAATGAGGGTGCTAAATATTGTAGTAGTTGTTGAATGTTACTGTTATTGTTGAGAGAGTTGTTGAAGCTTATGAGGAGTTGCAAAGAACTGTATGAGTCCATGTACAAATTTTACTGAATGAATACAAGTAGAGAGGTTTGATTCCAAATGTATGGTGTTGTGTTCATTTGAATTAATTGAGTACATGTGATGCTTCTTTATTCTCTTTGTGTTTTATATGTTTATGTATCTTTTATGCATGTATATGTTTTTCATGGTTAAGTGTGGAAACCTTTGAATGTTTTTGTAAGTTTCATTTTTTTCTCTTCTGAGATTCCTGGTGCAAGGAGTGCATAGAGTCCACAAAGAGTGCGTAGGCCGAGTCAAGATAGACTCAGAAACTTAGGAGAGATAACGCGGATTTACAATGCAAGTGAAAGGAGTGCACAATTGTTTAGTTGAAGTGCAGAGAGTGCACAGTTTCTCAAAGGAGAGAAAAGATTTGAGAAGACTCGTGCAAGGAGTGCATCGGGACAACACTTTCTTTAAGTGTTGAAGAAGTTTCAGAGGAGACGAACGTAAGGAGTGTGTGAGGAGATTTTCTTCAAAATTCTCTAAGTCTAAAATTTTCTCAGAAAACTCCAAGTCTGAAATTCATTAGAAGTTTCAGAGACACAAGGAGTGCGCCAGAGGTCTATAAACCCCAGAGGAAAAAATCTCAAAAGATATAGCGAGTATAAAAGTTCCACAGGAGGGACATAGAAATTTTCTAAGTCCAGAGATTTAAAGTATTAGAGGAGCACACAGGGGGCACTAGACACTCTATTTATCTAGTGCAATCAAGCTCAGGAAGGATAGCGATCAAAATCTTCAAGGAGGAGAAGATTCACTTATTTAAAGTTTGAATGGTGGAGATCTATTCGGGACGATCCAGGGTATTTTGTCACCCTTAGATCTGGAGAAGTAGCGCGAGGTTTAACCATGTAAGTCTTTAATACTTCACACATTCAAAGGAGTAGAAGATCAAGTTTAAAAAGGAGGATTTATCAAGGAGAGAATATCTACGGTCAAGATCCATTCAGGAGTTTGTAGGAGCATGGACAACTGTTCGATCAGGAGGATCTGCATGCGAGTTAAATGGAAAAGTCCTTTAGACTTCATGCATTTGAAGAATTTAGCGTGTGGAGAAGTCAGGACCCCCTAAATCCCGAAGGCTGGAGTGAATCGTGGTTGTCCAAAAATCCAAGGACACGGGTCAAAAAATTGTGTACTCTGGTGAACAAGCATTTCAGTGGAAGTAGGAGTGGAGGAATCCCGAAGTCTCAAAGGCTGGAATTCATCTGGGATATTCATCGTAAAGGACACACGTTGTTAGATCAGGCAGTCCAGAGGATAGATACTCCGAGAGAATAGTGGGAAGAAGAGGTTGATCTCTCTGGAGTCCCGAAGTCTGGAGTAGATTTGGACCATTGATTTTAGGAAGGGTACGTGGCAACAAATTTGGAGGTCTGACGCTCAAGAGAAAATCTAGTGTGGTGTTATGGAGATTCACGGAGGCTCTAAGCCCCAGAGTTAATCCCAACCATCCATTGGAGATGATGCGTGGTGCAATATCCCGCAGTTTGGGACCTCGACACTTCGACGAAATCAAAGTGTTGTGCATACAAGGATAAAATCATTGAAGTCCTAAAAAGAATCCTAGTCGTCGATCTAAGAGGGGACATGTGGAGGCAGGAGAACTTATTCGAGGTTTTGGTGTTGGGAGATATAAAGTGTTTTGTTTTTTGATGACCAACGGAAATTTCCGAAGCCCAAAGGGAATTGATTTGGACCGTACATTTGATCGAAGCTTGTGGACCGTCGATCCAAGACTCGGCGAAAGTGCTTTTCGATGATTCGAGAAAATTTGTGGAAAAAGTTTGTGAAGAAATCACCAAAGCCTGGAGTGGGAAAAAGTCTGTGAGTTGTTGATTCGGTGGAAGAATAGGAGATGTCCGATTTCCCCCTTTTTAGTGATAGACAATTCACGGGTGTTGTGTGTATGTTGGTGTGATAAAAAATCACCGAAGCCTGGAACATGTAATCTAAGCTTTCGATATCGACGCTCATTGTGGAATGTTGATTTAGCTGCCTATTGTTCTGCAGTTCATGAAGTTTGTATTAAGAGATAAGAGGAATCAAAAGTCCCGAAGTCCTGAAGCTTTCAGGGTTTGAATCTTTGGCCCATGGTTTTGGCCCTCGGTCTTCGAGGAGGCTTTGGAAGTGCTTGGAGACTCCTGAAAACGAGAATTTGCATTCAAGAAGAGGTTTTAAGGACCCGTGTATTAAGATTTTGGGCTCAGAGGGAGATTGCGAGCTAATTTCAGCTCGTGACTAGAATGATCCTAGACAAGGAGTCGAGCGGACCCTGGTTGAGGGAGGGGGTATGCATCACCAGGATAGTGGCTCTTGGTGGCATAACCAAGAGAAAGGGGATCTCATCATGATAAAACATTCTCATCTCCATGAAATTCTTATGGGTAATGCTATCACCTTTGGTCACCAAGCCAGGATAGTGTCCTCTAGCTCTTCCCTAGAAGCATGAAAGAGAAATACCAAAAGCAATAAAGCTAAGAATACAAGGAATTGAATGGGCTAGGAAACAATGGCATCCATGATAAGGTGCAACTCGCCCTGTACAATGGAACCCACAGGTAAGATCTACATTTCCCTGTTATCACTGCACCTTGTGCCCAAACACTTCCCCCACGCTACTTCACACACACTTACACGACCTAGATTTATTCTCACCTGGGAAACACCCCAAACTTAAGGAGGATTAGCCCAAAAGGAAATCTTGAGACCTTCTCCAAACCTGACGTGTTAAACTGCATAATGTCTTTGAGCATTTGTCTAGGTAAAGGGGGCTTTTATGCACATGTTTGGGTAGTTTGATTATTAGATGTGATTGACATTGCTATAATCCTTGTGACTTATGAACCCATGGAGGGCATACTTGTTGTTGCTGCAAGAACTTGCTCGGTGGATAGGTACATATGGGGGAATGATTAGCTTGGACCTCCATGGGGCTAAAAGCCCACAGATGGACGTTGTGACCCCAACCAGGGGCAGAGAGACACCAACAACTTGCACCAAGAAGAAAGAAGGGCCTTGCACCAGGGACACCCAGACATAACTAGACTCAGGGGGATATTGTCTTTCCACCTGGACGTTGACCTATGGGAGCCCATGACATCACCTTTGTGACCCTAAGACATCATCCACAGTCATAGTTTGCATTTATGAGGGTAGTTGCAGTGTGCTAGTTGGCACGTGTGGCAACATTCAAGGCCTTTGGAGGCAAACCGTTCTACATTTGAGGGATAACGTTCCACCCTAGGGGGATACCGTCACCCTAGAAGGGCATGACGTCACCCTTGGAAATGATATTAGGGTTTAATTAATTTCATTTATGTAAAAATTGGATTTTTGATGTAATTTGGCCATGTCGGCCTTTTTATGACCTAATTTTAATTAAAGGTCATTGAAACTGTATAAATAGAGAGAAAATACTCTCATTTTTTCATCATCACTCATCACACAAGTGGTGTGGTCTGAAATTTGTGCCGTTTTTGGGAGTTATTGGCTGAAATTGGGAGGCACACTTGTCTTGGAGGCTAAAATTTGCAGCTTGGATCATTTCTTAGTGAATTTACTTAGAAATCTAGGGTGTTATTGCTTGATTATTCTTGGTGAAGTAAGTAAATCTGCAATTATTCATTTTATTGTGAATGTTATGGTATATTTTCTTATTCATGTTAAATATTATGAAATTGCTTGCTTGACAAACCCTATGAGTAAAGGACTTAAGTTACTACTTCTTTGCTCTTCATTTGCTAGAATTTTTACCATGACCTAGGTAAACTTCTATATCCCTAAATACTAGCACTTTAGAAGTCATTATCTAGTCAATTGTTGCTTCTAGTATCTTTCAATAGTCTGAGGAAGGAATATTTTGCTAGAGCCTAAAATTGCTTACACTCTAGCAAGTTTTTCCTTAGGATTTGGATTCTTGAGGCCTTGGGTTACCAACACCTCATCTATTCATCCCTTCTCCTTAGACAAATACAATCATTTTGTTAATTCTTCCAAGAGAAAATTGTCACCTCTAGACTCCATTAACCCTAAAGGCACTAGTTCACTTGCTTTAGTGAATTGATTGATCAAGCAAACACTCAAACTTTCTTCCTCTAAGCTTTTACTAACATTTCCTAACCCTAAACTAGACTAACTCCTTAGTTAATTTGTTGTTGTTGAAAATATTTTCTACCACCATACTAACATACATTAATTGGATATATTTTCCTACATAACTTGCACTTAACTCATTCAGAATTTAATTGTGACAATTTATAATCAATCAACTAGATAATTGCTAACTTTGTATGGTGTTTTCTTGCACTTTTGATCATTAGAATTTTCTGTTGTAGCAAAATATTTCTACAACCATCTTATTGCAGCAAATTCTCTGCAAAAGTGACTTATTATGCTAGCTAGACATTACCAAACTCACTTGTGACAAACTTTATCATTCTGTTAGGTTAAAGTTATTTCTTCTTGTCATTTTTAAGCACTTTCAAGGCATAACTATTGTGGTTGTTATAAAATATTGATTGTTGTTATTAAATGTTGCATTGTTGCAAATTCATATCAGCTAGCTTACTTTTTGAAGGTTTATGGTCTTAAGAAGCACTAACATCATATCTTTGTACTTGCAAGTTGCTATATTTTCTTGTTGTCTTGTTCTGGGCAGATACACCTTATTTACCTTTTGCTTCATGTCTATAACACACAAAGAACCTTTGACTTGAGTGACCTGTGANNNGGGGATTTCATGTACCTTTTACCTTAGTCTTCTCAAACCCTCGGGTCACTAGGGACACCTCTCCTGGGGTACTGTGACATACTCCTAAATAGAAATGAGTTTCCTATTAAGGTGACAGTGATAGGTCACTCCCTATTACACCAATCTTGTATCCACTTTCCTTGGGCTTTGGGAAAGTACAGATTTTGCGATAACATTTTGGCGCCGTTGTTGCGGAACATCGAGTCAATTTTCCTTGAATGAAACTTTTTCGATAAGCCTTTAATTCACAAAGATTACTCGAAAACTACACTGGGGGTGATTCCCTCTTTTCCCTTTGATGATCCCTAGAAGGATTATTTGGTGACTCCAGTAATGACAAATCCAACAATGGCTTCTCAATGGGACCCAAGAAATTTTAAACCTTTGGATATGAGTGAAATTCGAGGTTACCCTCGAAAAATGCCTCTGGGGTGTGAAAAATGGCTCCCTATATTCACTCGTAGTGATGAAGAGAATGTTGAGGACCATATGCATGAATTTTGGGCCTTCTTTCAACTCCATCCTATTAGTTATGACATTGAGGATCTGGCAATGAAGATTTTCTCTGCCACTCTTCATGAAAATTCTAGGAGATGGTATGATGGCCTCCCTGATACTAGTATTACATCCATGGATCAATTAGAATAGATCTTCCTTAAGAGATGGAATATCAAAGAGGATCCTATGTTGTTTCTAAACAAACTTAATCATATAGAGAAGAATGAGAATGAGACCGTTAGGTAGTTCCATACCAGATTCTAGAAGATTTCACGACAACTCCCGAAAACCTATCGTCCCGGACCCCAGTTCCTCATTTTCCTCTGTACCAAGGCATTCTCAAGACAATCAAAATTTCTTCTCAATATAAGGAGGCCAAGGAAAATCCAAGAAGCTTGTGACATTTCCAGGGAAGTCGAAGCCAATATCTCATCATCCAAGGTAGAACAATCCTTTGTTCCAGAAGTCGAGATTGGTGAGCTCAAAGATACCCCAACTATTCTTGAGAGAATACCTTTCCTTGAGACCTTTGTTGAATAATTCCCGAAAGGGGCGGAGCAAGACATCGATCAACAAGAGGTTGAGGAGAGGGATCTTGATGAAGGTTACCAATCCCATGGGGAAGAACAAGAATTTACTTATGCTTCTAGCAAGGATAATGAGGACTTGGTTGAAGAGCGAGATCTTGAAGATATTAAACATGAAGATGAAGTATTAATGTTTGCTCCTCCCTCTGATGAAGCCATCCCAAATCCTGTTTTTCCTGCACAAGAAGAAGAGGACGAGGTTAATCACCTTCCTTTTCAGGTTTTTGATAATACCTTATTCTATGATTCATAGAATGAAGAAGAAATGAAATCCTTGGGCGAGATAGATCCCCCTTGTTGTGAAGTTGAATATGTACAGGCAAGCCATGAGGATGAGACAATAATGCATGCTCTTCCATTTAATGAAGTTATTCAAATCCTCAAAGCTCCTGCACAAGAAGAAGTAAACACAGTAAGTTATTTCCCTTTTCAAGATTTTGATGATGCTTTATTTTATGATTTGGAAAGTGAAGAAGTGACATAGGAGACCTTGGATATTTTAGTCCCTTCATGTTATGATAAAGGTGATGCCTTTGTTGATAATATTGATGAGTTCATACATGTCAAGAAACATAAATGGGATGTGATTGGTTATGATGGGGATCCTATTTATGACATTGAGGATCATTTCCAAATGTTTCCTTTACAACTATCATATTAATCGTAATTCTGACATATGGAAACAAGGAGATGATATAGTTACAAACATTTTCCAAACACCCAAGGATGACCTAGTTCTATGTTCTCCTGATGATTTGCGGTCATACCTTGAGTATTTTAATTAGTATTCCTTTGAGCATTCATATTTATTCTATGAAGAAAATTATCAACCACCGTTGTGCTCAGATCTTGATAAGAGTGCGGATGTTTCTTGCCTAAAGCAGGATACTCGTGACAAGATTTTCCAGCCTCCTTTGATTACTTTACCTCGCTATGTCACCAAGGGTGTGGTTGGGGAACATGTCTCTTGTCTTGAGTTTTCTCCGGGGCAAAGCATTCTTTTAGAATTCAAGGGTAGGTTGAATACTTGAAGAAGAAGTTTATTATTTCAGTCTTTCAACTTTTCCTTAGAAAATTGTCGATCTTCCTCTAGGTTCTTGCTAGTCCCTTCCTAGACCTAAGGATGTGATGACGTCCAAGGTAGCCAACCTTCATATTCTTTGAATCAGTCTTTTGAACCTTTGATTTTTCACGATCCCTTTTTGAGATGGATTGAGAACTTTCCTAAGAGTGTGACTTGGCATAATTTTGTCCCTCCCTCCCGCCTCCATGAGATAGGATTTACGATTTCCAATGATGCAATGATGTTATTTTTGTGCTTGAATTGTCATTGTTTTGGTTTATAATGAAGCACATAGGAAGGTATTATGAGATATTGCTAGGATGGTTTCACTGGTTATTTGACTACACCTAACATTCAACCAAAAGGTAAGTAGAGGTATGTAGGCATTTGCATCCATTGCATATACCATCTACATATCATGCTAGTATAGTATAGTTTCATTTTTGTATTCCTTCATTATGTATGTATATGCATGCTTATCTTCATTTTATTATATAATATATGAGAAAGGGGTGATATCACCACCCTTATGATTACTGATGTGTTTTGTTGAGATCTAGCAGATACAGGTCATATCAAATATGTTGAGGTTCTCATGCGCTCTACGATGAGAACATGTCCCTGAGTTGGAGCCAGATGTTATCCCCTATCCTAGGGATAACTAAGGATATCATGTCTCGAGGACCATAGGTCCTAGACATGGATTTCTAAGAGTTGGATGACTTGAGCATGGCCCCAGAGGGCCCATCTTTTCTTCAATGCGTCCCATCTATAAACAACAACAATATCCATCCCACCATTCTGGTCCTGAAGCAGTAGTAAGTCTTGCTCCATGAGGTAGTGAGTCTTGGTATCATGGTATGTGTCACTCTAATTATTGAAGAACTTAAGTATTTTAAATTGAATTCTCCTTCATTTCAGAACGTTTGCTTGGAAATTATGCTCTTTAACTTGTTCATACCTGGGAACGTGACATAATTCCCCACTAAGTTGATTCCCCTTTAGGATGACTTGCCACTAAGTGGGCATATGAAAGGTCATCATCCATTCCCTCCATACTTACCACTTTCCATCATTATTCCTCTCATATTCCCCCCACCTTGGTTTGAGCATTGGGTTTTCCACACTAGGAAGGGTTGTACCTTTCCTTGTGGGAAGAAGGGGCTAAAGGCCCAGAGGGTAAAAGTATATGGGAAGATTTAAAAGCCAAAATGAAACCTTTGAGATGCTTCACCCAAGGATTCCCGAGAAAGTAGTAAAAATATTCTCAGTAAGAAAATGGAACCCATAAGATAAATCAAAACTCAAGGTACTAGTTGGTGGATGGGAGGTCTCATCATGAGATAACCTATTAAGAACATGGGAATGTAGCGGTATGACACTACCATCTATTCGGTCACCAAACCAGGGTAGTGGGTCTTGGTGGCATAGCCAAGAGAAAGGGGGTCTGATCACGAACCAACCTTCTCATCCCCTCAAAATTCTTGTGGGTAACGCTGTCATCTCTTGTCACCAAGGTAGGACAATGTCCCCCATCTCTTCCCTTGAAACATGAAAGAAAAATACCAAAATAAATAAAGCTAAGAGTAAAAGGAATTGAATGGGCTAGGAAACAATGACATCCATGATAAGGTGCAACACACCCTCTACAAAGGCACCCACATGTAAGATCTACATTTCCATTTTATCACTGCACCCTATGCCCAAACACTTCCCCCACACCACTTCACACACACTTACATGACCTAGATTGGTTCTCACCTGGGAAACACCCCAAACTTAAGGAGGATTAGCCCAAAAGGACATACTGAGACCTTCTCCAAACCTGACGTGTTAAACTGCATAACGTCTTTGAGAATTTGTCTGGGTAAAGGGGGGTTTGATGCACATGTTTGGGAAATTTGATTATTATATGTGATTGACATTTCTATGATCCCTATGACTTATGAACCCCTGGAGGGCGTACTTGTTATTGTTGTAGGAACTTTCCCGGTGGACAGGTACATATGGGGGAATGATTATCTCGGACCTCCATGGGGATGAAAGCCCATAGATGGATGTTGTGACCCAAACCAGGGGCAGAGAGATACCAGAGACTTGCATTGGGAAGAAAGAAGGGCGTTGCACCAGTGACACCCTGACATACCTAGACCCAAGGGGATCTTGTCTTTCCACCTGGACGTTGACCTTTGGGAGCCCATGACATCACCTTTGTGACCCTAAGATGTCATCCCCATTCAGGGTTTGAATTTTTGAGGGCATTTGTGTGCTAGTTGGCACGTGTGGAAACATTCAGGGCCTTTGGAGGCCAAACATTTTGCATTTGAGGCCCAACGTTCCATCCTAGAATGGCACGATGTCACTCTAGAATGGCATGATGTCACCCTTGGAAATTATATTAGGGTTTAATTAATTTCATTTATGTAAAAAATGGATTTTTGATGTAATTTGGCCATGTCGGCCTTTTTATGACCTAATTTTAATTAAAGGTCATTGAAATTGTATAAATAGAGAGAAAAGACTCTCATTTTTTCATCACCACTCATCACACAAGTGGTGTGGTCTGAAATTTGCGCCCTTTTTGGGAGTTATTGGCTGAAATTGGGAGGCACACTTGTCTTGGAGGATAAAATTTGCAACTTGGATAATTTCTTGGTGAATTTACTTGGCAATCTAGGGTTTTATTGCTTGATTATTCTTGGTGAAGTAAGTAAATATGAAATTCTTCATTTTATTGTGAATGTTATGGTATATTTGCTTATTCACGTTGAAGATTATGAAATTTCTTGCTTGACAAACCCTAGGAGTAAAGGACTTAAGTTACTAGTTCTTTGCTCTTCATTTGCTAGAGTTTATACCAAGAAGATTTTGACCTAGGTAAACTTCTAGAGCCCTAAATACTAGCACTTTAGAAATCATTATCTAGTCGATTTTTGCTTCTAGTATCTTTCAATAGTCTAAGGAAGGAAGATTTTGCTAGAGCCTAAAATTGCTTACACTCTAGCAAGTTTGTCCTTAGGATTTGGATTCTTGAGGCCTCGGTTTACCAACACCTCATCCATTCATCCCTTCTCCTTAGACAAATACAATCATTTTGTTAATGCTTCAAAGAGAAAAACATCACCTCTAGACTCCGTTAACCCTAAAGTCACTATTCCACTTGCTTTAGTGAATTGATTGATCAAACAAGCACTCAAACTTTCTTCCTCTAAGTTTTTACTAACATTTCCTAATGCTAAACTAGACTAACTCCTTAGTTAAATTTCCGCTGTTAAAAATATTTGCTACAACCATACTAACATATATTAATTGGATACATTTTCCTACGTAACTTGCACTTAACTCGTTCAGAATTTAATTGTGATAATTGCTAGTCAATCTACTAGATAAGTGCTAACTTTGCATGGTGTTTTCTTGCACTTTTGACCATTATAATTTGTTGTTGTTGCAAAATATTTCTACAACCATCTAACTACAACAAATGCTCTACAAAAGTGACTTATTATGCTAGCTACACATTGCCAAACTTGCTTGTGACAAACTTTTATCATTCTGCTAGATTAAAGTTATTTCTTCTTGTCATTTTCAAGCACTTTCAAGGCATAACTCTTGCGACTGTTATAAAATATCGTTTGTTGTTATAAACTGTTGCATTGCTGCAAATTCATATCAGCTAGCTTACTTTTTGAAGTTTTATGGTATTAAGAAGCACTAACATGATATATTTGTACTTGCAAGTTGCTATATTTTCTTGTTGTCTTGTTTTGGGAAGGTACACCTTATTTACCTTTTGCTTCATCTCTATAAGACACAAAGAACCTTTGACTTGAGTGACCTGTGAGAGGGGAGGGGGGGGGGGGATTTCTTGTACCTTTTACCATAGCCTTCTCAAACCCTCAGGTCACTGGGGACATCTCCCCTGGGGTACTATGACATATTCCTAAATAGAAAGGGGTTTCCTATTAAGGTGACAATGATAGGCCACTCCTTGTTATGCCAATCTTGTATCCACTTGCCTTGGGATTTTGGAAAGTACATATTGTGCGATAACACACCCAATGTTTAATGTGGAGCTAATTTGACCATATTTCCCACCTCTACTAGACACCTTGGAGGTGGTTGAGCAATTTCCCCCTACAAAACTCGATCTTGAATGAATTGCATGGGATCCAATGGATTGGATCATGGAAACTAGGATGAAGGGAACCCGCCAGTGAAAATACAAATCTATCACGTTTTCAAAGTAGAACAACTACTTCAGCGAGGAAAATGGCTCAGCAAGGTTGAGATTCAACAAAAGTTTCCCCATCTCCAGAGGGAATTTGATTTAATGGGAACCATTGCTTCCTAAGGGGGAGGACTGATCTAGGTGGATATCAGTGGCCACCCACCTCTTCCACTGACTCATCATGGTTCTCCATCTAGGACAATCATGGTTCTCCATCTTGACCATTTTTGTTATGATTTTCAGGTCGTAAACATTTGGGGATGTTTTGAGACCCTAAACGATGTTTTTTGGACATTCGGGGATGTTTTGAGACCCTAACAAAATTTTTACTTCTCATTTATATCTTTCCAATGAGCTATTGTGCACCCTAAACAAAGAGTGTATGCAAAATTTGCACCCCCAGTAAGTTCGTGTATCAACTAACCACCTCGGGGATTGCAAATAGAGGGTTCTTGATTTATGTTAAAAGGCCATTATTTCGGCCTCTTGTGATATCTTTCTGCAAATTTGCATAGCCAACATCTCTTTTTATTTAGAGATAAGCTACCACCTTTCTATCCGGTTTGTGTTATACAATATTTTGTTGTTTTATTCTTTAATATAAGTTGGGTTTCATTGTATTTATGTCTTCTCTATTATAGTTTTGTTTGAATCTCATTTTGTTTTCAACATAATCTAAACCAATCTAGGGAAAAATATGGATATGTTGAGAATGACATCGATGGTGGATCTATTATCCTCTTTGAAAATATTTTGGAAATGGGAGAACCCTTTGGAAGAAATATCATTAAAAGTGTCAACCCATGGTCCATCCCCTCTATCTATTTTCTGGACAAAGTTGAATTTTTTCCTACAATTTGCATAACGATGGAAAAAATTGTGTTTTCATTTCCTACCTCTAGCCATATCACCCCGCTTTTTAGGCTCCCTTCCTTTTCTTTAGCTACAATTTTTTATTATTATTTTGTTTTCTAGTTGGCATGGCTCCTCCTTTTGAGAATCAATGAGGAATATTAATCCTTCCAACGTGATTCTGGAGGTGATGGCTTCCTTTACTTCCTGTAGGATCCTCTCATCTTTTTCCCATTTATATGCATACTATTGGATCGCCAATTGCTTGGACATACGTAGATTCAAGTGAAACTAGGTCGCTATGGATTCCTTAAGTTTTATTGAATGAGACCCAGGTATGCTTGAGAATTTGGATGAAGTATTTGTCCTTTAGACATTTTTTGTTTAATTTGAATGGACTAGGGGGATTCCCTAAAGTAGGGGCCACTTATAGAAGGACTAGGTTGTGGTCAAAGTCCCTTCTTGTTGATACCCATTACCTAATTCTAAGAGAATATTCTAATACATATTTAGATTGCAGGAAGTGGTCAGCCTGTTTTTCTATTCAATCTTCCTCTGTCCTTCTATTAGTCTAGGTAGGGGTAAGCTTAACAATGTCAAGGCAGCTAATTTTCTCCATTCTTCCAATAAAAAATATATATAAAGAGCATCTGGTTAGGATGTTGGCGCCCAAATATCAAAGACAATGAGAGTAAAATTCAAATATCGTCCTATAATTACCATTCGTTGTTGTACCCAATACTTAGAAAAAATTCACTTCCAATAATCCCGACGATTTGAAAAGGGCCCATAGATATTCAAGAAGTTGAAGTATTTTCTTGTATCGAGAGAAACAAGGGAGACAACCAACACTTAATAAAAATCCCACAAATTAGAGAGGGAAATGACACTTTCCTTCCAACCTATAACAATCCCTCTCGAACAACCTAAATCATCCATAACTTAACTCCGATTCTTTGAAAATCTTTGGTCTTGAACAATTTTTTCCTCGTCTTTCATGATCTCTTGCAAGAGGATGATAAATGGATTGTGGGTGTTGATTAAACTCCTAAGGGCCAATTTATTGAAGGTATTGGCCCGCCCTATGTAGTTTAGGGAGAGAAGGATCATTTTGAAATTGCCTTAGGGGCAGTTTCTCCAAGGGACATGAGTAAATATTACTATCTAATTTTACCTCCAATTTGGCTTGCTTTTGGGTGATGGATAAATAATATTTTCTGCCTCTTTTTCGAGTTTTATGGTTTTTGTCTTCTAATTATTGAAGGCCACCTGCAAAAGATCCATCACAAACCCAAAAACCATTGTTTTGAGGTCGCAAGTTATATTTTTATCCCTTAGAGGGTGGAGAGTCTTCATTAGGTTCCTTAATAAGATGATCCATCGAAGGTGGGGGAATGAGGTTGGAGGGGTTCATATTTGCATCATGGGATTCTCCTAGCACATCTAGGGAGATGAGCGAAAAAGGCCGAGTCTTTGAAAACCGTGATAGACTAGAGAGAACTTCTCAATGGAAAAATTCGGTCGCATTCTCCAAATTAAATTCCTAGGATCCAAGTTGTAAATGACCAGAGGCATCTATAGGAGAAAGGGGGGAAGAGAAAGTCTTACTTGGAGTAAATGATCTCTCATTTTTAGATTGAGGGGGTGACTCATTGAGAGAGACTTGTTGTTCCATCACTAATCTTTTTGCTAGAAAACCTACTAGTGATGGGCCACTTGCTGAGGAGACATGTAACGATGCTAAAGGAGTTTTTTCTAAAGACAAGGAAAATGAGTCTTTGACAAATGGATAAGGCTTCTAAGCCCACTAATTCCTAGAAAAACAAAGAGCACAATCCTTGACCAGGTGGCCATACTTGTGACACCTCCTACATTTGAATGGAACTCCTTCATAATTAAGAGCTTGGTGAAATAACTCAAGTCCTATTATGATAATGATGGAATGAAATAAAAATTTGGTTAGGTCAAGGCCCACAAGTATTCTCACCAACCCCATATATAAATATTCCTGGAAGGAATTGTTAGCTTCATAGTAAAGTCCCAGAGCGTTTCCAATTTATCTGAATACATCCTCAGACCATAGTATTAAATATAGAATTGTCATTCTAATCTAGATAGGAGTGTAATCAATCTTAGTTGAACACACATCAAAATTTGGATGCCATTTATTTAGGAATAAGGTCTGAGAGCCCCATTTCCAATATCTTTGAATGATTTTATCTACATATTCAAGAGTCCTAAAGGACCAGACTATCCAACCTTTTACAAGAACCATGCTTCTCAAAATGTGACCTTGAAGAGCGTCGAAGTTCTCCTTAGACAATTTTTGAGGGAGGCTATTCCCATTCTGCAATTAGGTAACTTTCCAACCAATGAGGATTTTTCAAAGTCCATAATTTCATTTAACCTTACACTATCCCCTAACAACATGTTGATTATCTCAGATCTATGCTTATGCATTTCCTTCATTTTCTAGGGTTCCTTGGTATTCCTATTCCTATCCTACTAGTTGTTTTGGCGCTAGTATCATGGGAGGGGAGATTTCTCATTAATTTATCCATTGGGTGTAATGTCCTCTTCCAATTGACCGTGATGGGGGGGGGTGACTCAATATCCTATACGATTCTCACAGGATATAGTCAACAAGGAAAAAGAGAGTCAAGGAGGTGTCACTGGGTTAAAAGTTTGACAAACCCTAAAAGTGACATTAAATAAAATAAACAATTATATTTAAATGGAGTTGGAGGAAAAAGATTTGATTTGGTCAAAATGGGGGAAAGATATAGAAGGTCCAAAGGAAGGATAAATAGAGGAGAAACCCTTCCCCTTATCATAATGATTTGGTATCTTATTGAGTTCTCTTGTAGCCAACATTTTTGTTGGGATTTTGGGAAAAACCATTCCATTGTAGGTTTAGTTACGGTGGTGTAATATCCACCCTAACTAGACAAAGATCAGAATTCATCCAGAGTCCTCTTTGAGTTCCCTGCGGTGCTTGATTCTAATACAAAGAGAGTTGGATGTATATCAGTTGGCACAAGGCATTTGTGGCAAGTTTCAAGAAGAGTCCATTCTCTAGATCCGCAGGTATCATAGGATTTCATGCAACCATAATAGAAGGCATCCCTGCGGGTTGAGTAAGGGTCATCCCACGAGGCCCCGCGAGACACCCTGTAGGCATCCCATGAGGACCCTTGTAGATTGGGGGTTTGCAACAGATCGAGTGTGTGAAGGTGTACTGAAGAGTTCATAGGGTCTCCTACAGAGTGGAAGTCACTAAAGAAGAGCAGTGGAGGGATTGGAGAGCCTTGGGCTTCATAGATTGGCATCATTCCAGGAATTTTTGTGTGTTTTTGTAGTAGTTTGTGATGCTTCCCGAAAACAATTAGTTTTTGTGATTAGTAGTATTATGTAATTTTTATTACAACCATTAGTTATCTTTGTATTGATTCTAGGAACTTCCACTCATAATAAGATGCCATGGTTATTTGCTCTAATCTTGTGTAAAGGATGCTTGCTATTTGTTTGATGATATTTCTCATTGAGTAAACTATTTTATAAGAAGTTAACAACATAGTCACTTAAGAAGAAGCAATAATTTTGGTACATAAGCATAAAATCTCCATCTATCCTAGTTGGGGACATTACATTAGGTTTCTCCTGATGAATCCAAAACCTCGGTAATATTGAATGCCTCTTTCAAAGA
The DNA here is from genome assembly GCA_009831015.1 of Picea engelmannii. Lineage (NCBI taxonomy): Eukaryota > Viridiplantae > Streptophyta > Pinopsida > Pinales > Pinaceae > Picea > Picea engelmannii. The sequence goes on along the minus strand of ML778199.1, from coordinate 965,853 downwards.
AACTTGATCCAAAACCTCTTACCATCAGGTCAAGGGGAATTTCCCCTTCAATGGGAGTGATGATGTATTGATCCTATGTGATGGGATTACATTCCCTTCTTTGAGGATCTAACTCGATATACCTCATTGATATGGAAACCCAATGCATCCATGCTAGGGATTTCCTTGTGTGAGAAATGGAATCTAGAATTTCCTTCTTCAGAGTCTAACATAGGAGGATCGAGAAAAAAAGGATCGGGGGTGACATGAAAGTCCTTGCATTCAACCCAAATCTATTGCTCACCTAGAAGATCCTTTTTTAATTCTATGAGGTCCTCCCCCATGTTCTCTGAAGGAGATATGGATTTCCTTCGAACCCTCTAAAGGCCTACGATCTCTAGAAACTAGGTTCTGTGAGAACCCTAGATGAGGTGAGGTGAAATCATTCCTGTGGAAACCGCATCCTCAACCTCTTAAAGAATGAGAAACAATTATATAAGGTGACTAGCTTGTGCTTAGAATTATTCATTCACGCAACATCCAAGCAATTGATAGAAAAAAGGATTGGTCTCATCTCTAGTTTGTTCATGTTCAGTGATCTCAAATCCAACAATGATCTCTACAATCTCCCACAAGCATTATGGCTCTCTCTTTCACATTGGATTCTTCCATTATCTATAATTTTTTATCCTAGAATCTGAAATCTATGATTATAGGGTTTAGAATTTATCCCTTTGATTGTGGAGCAAAAATCTCTTGAGATGTCACTATGTCGTACTTATGTATTCACTGAATTTAAATCTTTTGAATGTTGGACTAGATCATGTTTTCATTAAACACTTGTGTTTTGCAATCCTACTCTTCACAATGCTATTGATCCATCATTTACTTCCTTTTCTCCTCATGTTTACTTCCGTTTCTCCTCACACTCTCCTCACAGAGAAACCCATAACCATCGTCATTTGGGAATGGTTTAAGCTTGCAACAAAACCTATCTTGCCACTAATGAAATATTAACACCTTTATTTACAAAAATTATTATTATTATTATTGTTCCATGGAATATAGAAATTTTATTTTAATTTTTTTTTATAGTGGTAGATGCTAAGAAGGAATCAAGTATTCCTTTACAATCTTATATCTTAGTAAAATGATTTTCATCTAAAAGTCCAATTTTTTCTCTCAAGAAGGAAATCCTAGAATAGAATCTATACCAATGAAACATCATATACAATTCTTGTCAAAATTTTCAAAAAAGTACAGTCTTCTTTATACAATGAAAAAATTCAGCTAGACTTCCTAAAGATAGTATGTCAGTATTTTAATGGAGAGATACCAATCATAGAGATATAGTGTAAGCAGAAGAAAATTAGAACCAAGGAGCATGAACATATTCAAAGGAGTGTGTAGGAGTGTTGTCAATGATATTATAGGTCTCATTGTCCTGCAAAAATCCATCCTTAGATAGCCCGTCTACTTCATAGTTCATGTCCCTATAAACATGTGTAAAAGAAATGTGAGAGAAAACTGATTTTAGAAGTAGGATGTCATGAAAAAGAGGTTATAGTTTGAAATTGGAAAAATTGAATTCTCCTTTCATTCATTGAATCACAAGCAAAGAGTCTCCATAAATTTGGATTTGAGAAACTCTGTTTTCTTGAGCTAGCATTAAGACCAATTTTATTTCCATAAGTTCACAAAAATTATTTATGTCATTTCCCAAACCAACCTTAAAAGTGATGTTGTAAGTGGGGAGAGTTGTAAAATTCCCGTAGCCCTACCTTTAAGGGGGATCCTTGGGAGACTCCATAAAAAAACCCATGGAAATTCTTTATTTTTCTTCTTCTTTAGGGGAGTGCTTTGGGATGCATCCTTCCTTGCATTGAGGAAAAGCAGAGAGGATGTTCATATAACATATTACATGTAAATATGTTATAACATATTACATGTAATATGTTATTACATATTACATGTAATATGTTATTACATATTACATGTAATATGTTATAACATATTACAATTTGGATAACACATTTCAAAGGCATGGTATCCTTATCTTCAAAAAGATTAAAATTTGCAAGCCAACCAGATTTCTGAGGCTTTGATTAGAGGGAGATATTTATACCTCTATGTCCTTATTCATACACTAGTTCTTGAGGGCTTCTTCAATGGAGTCCCTGATGCAGGAGCATCCTGCTCCAAAAATCATTGTATATTTGGTTAACGCAGGGGGTCTTATGTTTACTAAGGATTTGGTTTCTTAATAGGAAATTATGTATGTTTGAGTGAGAAATATGTGTGTGAGGTTTTATTGTAAATGTTCTCGAATATGTGAGAACATGAGTGATATTGGGCTTGTGAATATCTCATTAGGATCTTAGGGATTATGAGATCCTAGAATAGGGATTTGGTTGAGTGGAAAGAGGATCAAAGATGATCCTTAGGAGTTTGTTGAGGATTTGTTGGATCTAAACCAGAAACAATTCAAAATCCCTTTTGTATATTATTGTAATCCTTAGAGGCAAAGGGGTGGCCAATGGAATGCTAACCAAACCAAGAGATTGGAGAGTGGCCAACTGAAATTTAATTAGGCCAGACATATAGGATGTAATATTCCTTGCTATATTTTTCTTTCTAAGTTCCCATTTCAATTTATTGACATGGGAATTTGGTCAAACAGTTCATATGTGAAGCTTTTACTCACAACTAACAATTCTGGTTGCTTGTCAATCAATACATAAGAAAGTGTGAAAAATGTGTATTCATAACTTATCATCCAATTTATCTAGCAACAATACATAATACCATTTCACAAGTATTCTAACAACAACAAAAGAAGGAAAACTCCAGACTATTCATAAACAATGGGTTGTCTATAATTTAGAAAATGTGCAACAAACATATAAACAATATACATGCCTATAGGATTTGTTTGTAAGCTGCTAGTTGATGGCTTTTGGACAACAGTCCTTCCCAAGCAATATCAACCCTTGGAAAGTGAATAACTCGACCCAAATTGAAGGTAGCTTGAACCACAGTGCTGGTGAAACTCCCAACAATAAATCCAGCCACAGAATGAAGGAAATATTTCCCTCACTTCCTCATATATTCTCCCAAGAACAATACACGACTCCCTTAGTGCCAAAACTTGTCCCACAAAGAAAAAGAGTGCTACCTCCAAAAAAATATGTGCCCCTCTACCAGGTAATGCACCCAGGATGAAGGGAACTCATCCTCAACTGTACTAATGCATCCCACTGACAAGGAACTCGGCCCCTTCCTCTAATATTTCGCCCAACACAAGAAAAATCAACCCAACTGACAAGTAATCACCTCAACACCCAATAACTTTCCCTCTAAGTAAAAATCAACCACGGATATGCAACTACTAGCTACCAACAAGGAATACTCTGTCACTTTGAAGCTCAATGAAGAAATCTAAGTGATTTCCTCCTGAAAAATGACCAACTAGGGTGGATGGTCGCACCACTGAAGCCAATCTCTGAAAAATACTCCTAGGGTTTCCGTCCCAAGAGTTCCAAAACCACAATGAGTTCTCTCAATGAGAAAATTAGAAAAATGCCAATACAAGAATGAGAGAGAGCACCCTCCTTTTTCGCTTTTATTTATTGTTGACTCTTTTGAAACCCTTTTACCCTTTTAATCAATTTAAGTGACGTTTCATATTCTTACTAAGTCACTTTAGGCATTTTTTCCTTTTTTTCCCTTTTAATTATCTAATGTCGTTTTGTTAGTCACTTTTCCCCTTAGGACATTAAATAATTAATTAATTCCCTTCTTAAGGACTATAACCTACGTGAATCACTTAGGCTACTGTGTCCAAGTCCCATGATCACCCGGAAGGGGACATTATAGTCCTCCCTTCCTGAGATTTCTTATCCCCAAGCAATTGTAGATTCAGGTGCTGCAAAATGTGTTCACTATCCCAAGTGGCATCTTCTGCATGAAACTCTCTCCATCTGACCAGATATTCCCTGATTACCCTTTTCCAAAGATTCTTTTTCCCGAACCTCCAATACTTCCTTGGGAACTAGTACTAGCTGCCCCTCCTCATCCAATGGAGGCATTTCTACTGAAGTTGTGATTTGTTGTCCCAATTCCTTTTTGAGACACAAGACGTGAAACATGTTATGGATCTTACTCCCTTCTGCAAAATCCAGCTCATAATCCACTTCACCAACTCTCCTGGTCACCCTATAAGGTCCGTAAAATCGTGGCTTGAGTTTCTCTGCACCACTCTTCTTCAAAGAAGACTATCTATATGGATGCAGCCTAAGAAGCACCAAGTCCCCTACCTCGAAGGTGTGCTCGACCCCGTGTCTATGTGCATATATCTTCTGTTGGTTATGGGCCATATATAGGTTATCTTTAAGAGACTTAAGAATATATTGGTTCTCCTGAATCCAGTCTTTGGCCTTGGGAGACCTGTTGTCCCCAAACGCCAAGTCTACAAAGGATGGGGCATCATATCCATATAATTACCTAAATGGTGTCATCCCCATAGACATATGATAAGTGGTGTTATAACAATGCTCACCCAAATGTAACCACTTAACCCATGTCTTCTATTGCCTGACCACGTAGTTACGCAAATACCCCTCTAACCATTTGTTCACTATCTTTGTTTTTCCATCAATGTGTGGGTGGTAACTCGTACTGGGAGTCAATTCTGTGCCTGGGATCCTGAACATCTCCTGCCAAAAATCACTCATAAATCGACTGTCCCTGTCAGTAACAATATATTTCGGCAACCCATGAAGCCTAAATATCTCACTGAAGAATAAATCTGCTACCTGTGTTGCCTTGTACTCCGAGGAGATGGAAAATAAATGAGAGATCTTGGTCAACCTATCAACCACCACATAAATGAAATCTCATCCCTGTGTCTTTGGCAGCCCTGTGATGAATTCCATGGATATGCTCTCCCATTTCTTCTTTGGAATGGGCAGTGGTTGAAGTAATCCTGTAGGGTGGGTCTGTTCCACCTTATTCTGTTGACAAGTCACACACTCCCGCACATGTCTCAATACATCATCTTTGAGGCCCTTCCATGAGAACCTCTCTTTGATCTTCCTGTATGTCTTGAAATATACTGGATGCCCAGTTAAATGTGTGTCATGCATGGCTTTCATAAGTTTCTCCTTTAATTTGGACTCTGGAACCAAGTATATGTGATCCTTGTAGTAGATGATATCATCTACCACCTTGTACCTGCCATCCTGCATGCTTTTATTTATCACCTGATCCGGATTTATGTAGGAACACAATGAAATACAAAAATACACATAAATGCAGAGATGTAGCGGAAATAAGACTTCATTTCATTAATAACAAATGACTGAAATATGCTTACAGACAGAATAAAAATAAACTAGCTAGGGCGCTGGTAGCTTATCTCTGAGAAGATATGTGGCGACTACTAGCCTCTGAACTATGTTACAATGAGGCTAAAAGTTCTATTATTATTTAGAAACAATGGAAAACCCTAAACATCCAAAGACCTAACCCTAGGAGATGAAACACCAAGACTATGGGCCCTGTTTGGGTAAATTGGTACAACAACTCCTGGGGATGTAACTTTGGCATACGATCTCTGTTTGATGCGTTGCATACCTCGTTAGAAAGATCTATATGAGGACTACAAATTTTGCATGAGAAACATTGATTTACGATCAATGTTGCTCCTCGTTTTCTCAAAAATCGTCGTTTAGGGATCCAAAACGGCTCCGGAAGTTCAGGACACGAAAAACTGTTAAAAATAGTAAATTGTGCAGAAATTGAAAAAATGAAAAAAACAATGGTGGGGGTCCAAGTGGAATAGTGTAAGTTTTAAAACTGCGAAGTAAAGCAATGCATATAGATTCTTAAACAATACAGAAATTAATCAATGGCTCATACACAAAATACACAGATATTTTTACCGGAAACCCTCAACCAGGAAAACCTTTCTTATTTTCATTATATCGAATTTCACCATTTTCCATACAATATATACAATGTTTTTAGGTATTCCGTAGATACCAAAACCCTAATCCCTTAATCCGGGATTAATTTACAAATCAGCTAAAAATAGCAAAATCCGCTAAAAATAGCAAAATCGTCAGACGCAGTTGTCGTATCTGACGCACCCACACACACACACATGCAAAGAATATAACATACACCCAACAAATAGGTGGGTGGCCACCAATATCCACCTAGATCATTCCTCCTCCCTTAGGAAGCAATGATCCACATTGCATTGATTTCCTCCATGAGATGAGGAAACTTCTGTTGAACTTGGTCCCTGGTCAGCCACTTGCCTTGGTGAAGGAGTTGGTCTGCATTGGCAACTTGATATAGAAGTATCCTTTGTTGTCAGGTGTGCTTGATATGTGAATCCATAATCTGATCATTTGTGTCTTGTTCCATGTAGTCTGGATTTAACTTTGTTGGTGTGAGTTGTTCTGCCATGTCAGATGTGTCTAGTAGAGGTGGAAAGTAGGGCTGAAGGCAGTCCACATTGAACATTGGGCATAGACCAAGGAATGGTGGAATTCTGAGCTCAAAGGCATTGTCCCCTACAACCTTGGTGAGTGTGTACGACCCATATCAAAGTGGACGAAGCTTGCGGTGGGGTCCAGTGAGGCGCTCCTTTTGCAAATGTAGCCACACTTTTTTGCCCACCTAGAAGTTGTGTGGCACCCGATGTTGATCATGTCGCTGCTTGTACTTAACATTGGCTCTGTCCAAGATGTCATGAACATGTTAGTGGATGTGTTGAATGTGCTCAATGAATCTATTTTCCTTGTCAACCTCAGATTGGACATGAGTTGAATCTTCCTGAGTATCCACAAATGGCATGGCTACGTCAATGGGACATAGTGGCTGGAATCCCAAGCCCACCTGAAAGGGGTTGTGGCTGGTTGAGTTATGGAGAGCCCGGTTGTAGCTGTGTTGTACATAGGGGAGGCTCTCATCCCATGTGTTTGGATTCTTTGAATTGTACATGCACAAAATGTGTACAATCATCTGGTTGACGACCTCTGTTTGGCCATCAGTTTGCAGATGGAAAGTCATGGACTTGGTGAGCTTGGTGTCCAACATCGACCAGAGGCTGGACCAAAATGTACTAAGGAACCTGCTGTCTCGATATGAGATGATAGATTGTGGGATCCCAAAGTGTACCCACACTCATTCAAAGAAGAGTTCAGCAGTGGCTTCTGCTGTGATATTCTTCTTGCAGGCCATCATAATGGACATCTTCGAGAATCGATCAACGGCCACAAAAACATAGTCATTGCCATGCTTAGTAGAAGGAAGGCCCGACATGTAATCCATAGAGATGGATTCCCAAGGTCGACTGGGGGTAGGAAGTGAAGTATATAGGCCTTTATTCTTGATGGTTGGTTTGGCAATGGCGCAAGTAGTGCAGGACTTGATGTACTTCCTGACATCCTGTCAAAGGTTCGACCAATAGAAATACTTTTGCAGTACTACCATGGTTTTTGTGACCCCAAAATTCCCAGTGACCCGATTTTAGTGTTCCTCCCAAATCATCTTGGAACTCTCGCTTGAAGGAACACAAAGGTGTCCTAGGTGACAAAGTAGGGCATCCTGGAGGTGAAAATTGGGAACTTTCTTACCCTCCAAGAGCATATTGCATGTGTGGCCAAATTCTGGATCGCTTGTGTAGAGAAGCGGTCAATCGGAAGTCTCGTTCCCACAAGAGTTTAGCACAGTGGTTAGCGCCATGATGGGTGGTCGACTGAGGCAGTCTGTAACATTATTGGTGCTGCCTTTCTTGTACTTAATGTTCAAATGAAACTATTGTAGGTACATGGACCACTTTTGATGGTGATCATTCTGCAAATTCCCTTGTGTCTGTATGAACTAAAGGGGTCGGTGGTCTGTGTGGATGACCATTTCCTTTCCCAAAATGTAATGCTTCCATTGCCGGTAAGCCTGCACAATGGGATAAATCTCTTTTTCATAAGTGGGATACTTCCAGACTGTGTCAGAAAGTGTCTCACTGTGATATGCCACTGGATGCCCATGTTGAGTAAGGACTGCCCCAATATCATAGTCAGAGGCATTTGTCTCGATCTCAAATGGTTGTTTCAAGTCTGGTAATGTAATCACTGGTGCAAAACAGAGGCGATGCTTCAACTCCCCGAACGTCTTTTGTTAAAATTCAAACCAAAATAATTTTTCTTTCTCTCCTCCCTTGGTGACTTGACTCAAGGGCCAAGTGATATGAGAGAATCCCAACACAAACCTGCGGTAGAAATTGGCAAGACCTAAAAAGATGTGGAGCTCTGTTAGGGTGGTTGGGGCTGGCCAATCATGAATGACTTGTATCTTTGTTGGATCCACATGCACCCCCCTCTCATCAATAATGTATCCCAGATACTGAACATGGGTCATTCCAAAAGTGCATTTATCCAAATTGGCACACAACTTGTGTTGTCGCAGTGTTTGGAGGACCTGTCGGATGTGGTGGAGGTGCTCTTCCCAAGTCTAGTTGAAGATCAGAATGTCATCCAAGTACACCAATACAAATGAGTTGGTGAATGGCCACAAGATGTTGTCCATTAGCCTCATGAAGGTTGCAGGGGCATTTGTCAACCCGAAAGGCATGACCAACCATTCGAAAAGGCCCTCCTTGGATTTGAAGGCAGTCTTCCACACATCAGATGGTTTGATTGGTACCTGGTGATACCCAGACTTCAAGTCGATCTTGCTAAAATATTTCCCCCCCTTGAGTTGGTCCAAAATGTTATAAAAATAGGACCGCGAAGCAATAAAATAAAACAAATGCGGAAACAAAACACAGAAGATACACAATACAATAGAGACACAGAGTTACATGGTTCACCCAGTGTGGGATACATCCACCAGAGAAATTGCCAGGTCCTTCCTTTATTATTATCCAGCATATGAAGGGATACAACCTACAACAAACCCATTGTAACTTCCTCTTCTTTCTCTCACAGTCTCCTATCTCAGAATACAATATTCACCATCATACATAGCCGCAACACATTTCCCTCATAAAAGAGCGTTTCCTTCTAGGGAAAAAAAACCCTAACATAATTTCTACCGTTAGATCTGCGACCTTATAATGAACGGTCCAGATTTACAATGAAATTACAATATACTTTTACAAGGCAATTTTTCCTTTGGGGGCTTAGCCCTTGAACCCCCAACCGGGGGGATAGCCCCCCCAGACCCCACAGAGGGGGTACCCCCCCTCTGCACTCCCTCGCATGGAAGAGTGTACATACTTCTGGGGTGTAAATACTTCATGGGGTATAAACACGGCTGAAAGTAAAAGACCTCTGAATCAATAAGATAATCAGGCTCCACAACCAACACAAAAAGTCATCAATCTATGGGATCGAGTACCTATTCCAGACAATGATCTTGTTCAGTTCCCGATAGTCAATGCAGAGTCTCCAAGTCCCATCCTTCTTCTGCACCAACACGATCGGGCTCCCACAGGGCGATGAACTCGGCTGGATGTGACCTTTCTGAAACAACTCCTAAATCTGCCTCTTGATTTCTTCATTCTCCAGAACAGAGTGTCGATAGATGGGTCCATTGGGTAGCGACGCACCTGGGGTCACATTGATGGGGTGCTTGACCTAACAATGTAGAGGCACCCCTGCGGGGGAGGTGAATATGTCCTCGTACTCCTCCACGACCTTATCCATCTGTTATTGTCGTGTAGCAGGTCCCTATCTAGAGGTAATGGCCACGATATTCCTCTTTCCCTGAGGGCGGATCATATGGAAAACAAATTTCTTGGTTTTGGAAATGAGCTTAATGCATTGTTTGGTAGTAACCAAAGAGATGGTGGTAGGCGGTGCTATCTCCGGTATCCTATACAGATTATTTCCCAAAGTGATAATAACAACACGAGGCCTGGACTCATACACAACATGTCTCTTCCACAAGTATGGTTGGCCTAATAGTACATCATAAACATCAAGAGGAGCAATGTAACATAATACCTCATCCATGAAGGGCTTGATGCTATAGGGAAGGTGACATTGATGGCTGATGCGGAGGTCTTGTCCTTGGTGCAACCAGTCGATGGTGTATGGTTGTGGGTGTGCTATGGTCAACAAGCCCAACCGCTTCACGACCTTTACTGAGATGAGGTTCTTATGGCTCCCGCTGTCGACAATGAACTGCAATGGGGAACCCTTTACCCACATCTTGGAATGGAAGAGACGCTTTGCCTCCTCTGTATCTTCTAGTTCCTCCTTCTGGATCTTCGTGGTGGAAACAATGGCATTGGGCTTCGCATCGATAATCTACTTCCCCCTGTCATTCCCCTTGTCAAGTTCTGATTCAGAGTTGGAGCATGCATCTGATTCAGAAGCCTTCAACTCGGCTACTAGTGACTGCATGGCTTGACACTCACTTGTGTTGTGAGTGGAGCTCTTATGGAACTCACACCACTTCCCCGTGTCCTTTTTGGGCTTCGTGGTGTTGTTCTTTGCTTGCGGATTTGGCGGGTTTTCCTGGGCCGCCCCACCTTGGCTTGTTCCTTTGTTCTGTGGTTTTGGGGTACCTTTCCCTTGCTTCTGATTCACAGACCCAAAGTCTCACTTCTTCTGTTTTAACTTTTGCTCAATCTTGGCAACATACCGGTATGCCACACCAAGCGAGGAGATGTCGAGGAACTCCATTTCCTCTTGAATGTATCTATGCAGACAACTGCGGTACTTTAAAACCAAATGTTTCTCTGAATATTTGATACCCAACCTTGTGCATAGGGTATGAAACATATTTGTCATCTCATGCACATCTTGGTCCCTTTGCTGCTGCAACGTAGTCCATTGTATGTATTTGTCCTCATAGCTCCCCATAGGCTAATATTGTTCCTTGATGGCATCTCAGAAAGAATTCCAAGTGGGTGCAACTGAGAACAGAGAGGGTTCCACCTTGCCCTATTACTCCCAGTAGGTTTCCTACTAGTCCTTGACACGGGGGGCAACTTTGAGGAGTGCAAAAATAATCCTTTCTCGGTCGGAAAAGTCATGAACCGAGAAAAATCCTTCTAACAGATTCAACCATCTATCTACGACATCTGCATCTATTTGGCCCTCAAATATGGGAATGTCAAAGTTTACTTGTACCTTAAAAGGAATGGTGCCTCCAGAGTGGCTGTTGGATGTCGATGTGCCGCCAGTGGGAATCCGTTGAAGGATCTAGGCAAAGTTGTCCATCATCCCGTTCTTTTATTTCTTGAGGGCCTCCTTGAGAAACATTTTGATAGGATATTCTTCTCCCTCATCTTTATTTTCTTCCCCCATGGGCAGTCGTCGAGGTTTGTGAGGTTGATCTTGCAAAGGTTCAACCAGATCGATCCCTAACTCCTTATACCCCGACCTCGTTGGGGACATGCAAAGAAGGATCGAGAACAAGAAGACTGCTCTGATACCACTGATCCATATTTATGTAGGAACACAATGAAATACAAAAATACACATAAACACAGAGATGCAGCGGAAATAAGACTTCATTTCATTAATAACAAATGACTGAAATATGCTTACAGATAGAATGAAAATAAACTAGCTAGGGCGCTGGTAGCTTATCTCTGAGAAGAGATGTGGCAGCTACTGGCCTATGAACTGTGTTAAAATGAGGCTCAAAGGACTATTATTATTGAGAAACAATGGAAAACCCTAAACATCCAAATACCTAACCCTAGGAGATGAAACACCAAGACTATGGGCCCTGTTTGGGTAAATTGGTACAACTTCCCGGGGACATAACTTTGGCATACGATCTTCGTTTAACGCGCTCCATACCTTGTTAGAAATATCTATCCGAGGAATACAAATTTTTGGTGAGAAACATTGATCTACGATTCATGTTGCTCCTCATTTTCTCAAAAAACGTCGTTTAGGGCCTCAAAACAGCTCTGAAAGTTCAGAACACGAAAAACTGCTAAAAATAGTAAACTATGCGGAAACTGAAAAACTGAAAGAAGCAATGGTGGGGGTCCAAGTGGAATAGGTGGGTGGCCACCAATATCCACCTAGATCATCACCTCATAAGAAAATTTTCTCTTGGAGTACTCCACCAAGAGCTCAGATTTCCAATCTGGAGATATCTCTGATAACGAGCATAAGTCGGGTCTTCTAGATAGAGCATCAACAACTGCATTGTTCTTTCCTTTAACATACTCAATATTGAAGTCATAGGGTTGTACTTTACTAAACATTTATGTTGCCTTTCGTTAAGGTTCTTTTTCCCCAAGAAGTTCCTCAAACTGTTGTGATCAGTCTTGACCACAAACCTCCCACCTACCAGGTACTGTCTGAATTTTTCCAATGCATGCATTATGGCGAGCATTTCCTTGTCATAGACGGAAAAAAGTCTCTCGAGGGAGGAAAGGTTATTTCTCTCATATGTGATAGGATGCTTCTGCTACATCAAAACTACTCCTATGCCCACACCAGATGCATTACACTCTAAACAAAAGGCTGAGTAAAATCAACAAGTGCCAAAACGGGGCAAGAACTCATAACTTCCTTCATCTTATCAAAGGTCTTCTTGGCCTCTTCTATCCAACAAAAAGCCCCTTTATTCGTAAGATCTGTAAGAGGGTCGATCAACTGAGAAAATCCTGACACAAAGAGCCTTTGGTAACTATAGATCCCAAGGAACCATCGCAAATGCGAGATATCATTAGGTGGTGGCCAATCTAGAATAGCTTGTATCTTTTCCCCGTGAACCTGCACTCCCTGTGCATTGACTATATGCCCCAAGTAGAGAAAATTTGTCATATCAAACTCACACTTAGATTCCTTGGAATATAAGTATTTCTTGTCCATAATGCTCAGAATTTCCTCCAAGTGCACCAAATGCTCCTCCCAAGTCTTATTGTATATCAAGAGGTCATAAAAAAATACCAATAGGAACGTCTGCAATTGCTTCCTAAATATGTGATTCATGCATGACTAAAAAGTGGCAGGCGCATTGGTCAATCCGAAAGGCATGACCAAGAAATCATAGTGCTCATAATAGCACCTAAAGGCGGTTTTATGAATGTCCTCCTCACAGACTCTGATATGATGATATCCGGATCGAAGATCAATCTTCGAGAAATACATTGCTTCGTGCAACTCATCTAGTATCTCATCGATCCTGGGTATAGGGTACCTATTTTTTATTGTTTTCTTATTCAAGGTCCGATAATCAATACACATCCGCATTGTCCCATCCTTCTTCTTAACCAAGATCACCAAATAAGCGAAAGGATTGGAACTAGATCTTATGTGCCCCATGTCAAGCAACTCCTTGATTGCTTTTTCTATTTCATCTTTGAACTTATTGGGATGCCTGTATGGGGTGGTGATCATTGGTTTGGCCCCCTCTTCAAGTTCAATGGTGTGCTCAAAACCTCTGTCAGGAGGTCTCCCGGGAGGTATCTGCCCAAATACCTTGTCATGTCTACTCAATAAATCCTGGATGTCTGCATGATAGTGCCTTCTACCTTCATCATCTGTCTAGGACGTAATAAATCATTGTGCTTCATATACTACATCTCCATGTCTGAATATGGCTTCCATTCTTTTGTTTGACACTATTGTAGGGGCATTGTTTGCCATGCCTCGTAGTACAACCTATTTCCCTCCTGGCATGAAGAACTTCATGGTCATCTGTTTGTAGTTTGTGGTAATGTCCCCCAATGTCTGAAGCCACTGAACTACCGACATTGCATCTGAATTTGCCACGTCCACCACATAAAAGTCTTCTGTCAAGGTGTAGTTACCAATTGTCAAGGCCAATATAGAAATTTTCTTTGTGCAAGACACATTAAATCTGTCGGCCACCGCTACTTTGAACCCCTCAAAGTCCTATTTAGCTACTCATCTCCTAGCCACCTAGGCTGCATGAATAAAGTTGTGGGTTTCCCCACCATCAATCAAGGTCGCGACTCCCTGTCCCCTTATGAATCCTCTAACTCTGAAGGTGTTGAATCTCAAGGTACCAGATAATGAGGCTATAACAACCTCGTTGGGCTCCTCACTATGCTTCACTATGTCTCTTCCTTTTTCTCTTTGCCCTGCTTAGGAGAAACATCCTGCTCCTCCTCCTCCTCATCAGAATCTGAATGTACCTTAATATAATGGGCTTGACCCTTCCCCTGACACTTGTGTCCTGGTACCCATGGATCTTTGCAGTGGAAACAAATATTATTTCTCCTTAGCTCATTTCTTGTTCCCTTCTCCAACTTTTCCTTACCCATACCTTTGTTCCCAGTAGGCTTCTTGTCCTTGCCTTTCTGTGGAATAAAGGGTTTTGAAAAAAATTTCATTTTAGGGATTGCGCCCTCCATGTCCCTTGTCCTGAAAATAGCATCCTGTAAGGTCTCAAGCTTGAAATCATTTACCTAACCACGAAGTGGTTCTAACAACCCCTCAATGAACAACATGACAAGCCTATGCTCTAATATATCTCACACTGTCACTGCTAGCTTCTGAAACTCTGTGATGTAAGCATCTGGTGACCCTTCTTGTTTAAGTTGTGCTAACTCTCTGAAATGTAGCTCTGGATCCTTTTTATCAAATCTCTCCATTAACTTCTGAGTGAAATCCATATAGGAGGTGATAGTCGCATGTTCTAGCATGACCAACCCATGGTACCACCACTCGTGGGCTTCTCCATCAAGGTGAAGAGTAGAAAATTTGATCGCTTCAACCTCGGTCATAGGGTTGAGCCAGAAGCATGTGTCTAATTTTTGTACCCATGCCCTAGTTGTGCTCCTATTAGACCCATCGAAGGAAGGAATGGATAGCTTCATCAACTTCCATGCTAGATCCTTATTCTGTTGCACCCTGTTATGATCCCTTGGTCTATTCCTGTATTTGATTGTGCAGAAGTCCTGAAGTGACATGGTTGCCTGAAACTCATCACCTAGAGCTTGATATTCTCTTAGGTATTCCTGAAAATTTCACCTAGAACTTGCTGCCCTTGATTTTATGTTGGTTGGCTTCCCAAAAAATTGGATAAAAGAGGTCTAGGGATTGTTCTGCTAGTGGTCCTAGCACCAATCTACATAGGGATCCCTGTATTTTTAAGTACGGGAAAATCATTTTTTCTGCCGGCTCCATTATTCACATTGGACCCCCCTGCTCCGTTGTTACTCCCATGATTTTGATTGGTTTGATTGGTGAGTAACTGAGTTATAAGTTGAGTAAGATGTTGTTGTCCAGCTGCTAAACTCTCTAAGATCTGCATTCCCCTTTCCTCATTGGAATCACCCATGTTTTCCACTTGTCCAACCTTTGGTTGATTTTCCCTTACTTCTTCTTCCTCTTCAAATTTTTTTTATGCCCCTCGTTGCCTTCTACTTTTGTATGTGACACCTAGAAATCTATTGTCTTCACCCCTCATGAACAACAAAACCCTTCTTCAGGCTAGCAGGAAAGAGGGATTTGATACCACTGTAATGTTCCTTGCTATATTTTTCTTTCTAAGTTTCCCATTTCAGTTTATTGACATGGGCATTTGGTCAAATAGTTCATATGTGAAGATTTTACTCACAACTAACAATTTTGGTTGCTTTTCAATCAATACATAAGAAAGTGTGAAAAATGTGTATTCATAACTTATCATCCAATTTATTTAGCAACAATACATAATACCATTTAACAAGTATCCTAACAACAACAAAAGAAGGAAAACTATGGACTGTTCATAAACAATGGGCTGTCTATAATTTAGAAAATGTGCATCAAACATATAGACAATATACAGGCCTGTAGGATTTGTTTGTAAGTTTCTCGTTGATGGATGTTGGAAAACAATCCTTCCCAAGAAATATCGACCCTTGGAAAGTGAGTAACTCAACCCAAATTGAAGGTAGCTTGACCCACAGTGTTGGTGCAACTCCCAACAATAAATCCAGCCACAGAATGAAGGATATATCACCCTCACTGCCTCATATATTTTCCCAGGAACAATACATGACTCCCTTAGTGCCAAAACTCATCCCATAAAGAAAAAGAGTACTACCTCCAACAAAATATGTGCCCCTCTGTGAGGTAATGCACCCAAGAAGAAGGGAACTCGTCCTCATCTGTACCAATGCATCCCATTGACAAGGAACTCGGCCCCTTCCTCTAATATTGTGACCAACACAAGAAAAATAGACCCAGTTGACAAGTAATCTCCTCAGCACCCAATAACTCGCCCTCTAAGTAAAACTCAACCACGGATATGCAACTACTAGCTACCAACAAGGAATACCCTATCACTTTGAAGCTCAATGAAGAAATCTAAGTGATTTCCTCTTGAAAAATGACCAACTAGGGTGGATGGTCTCACCATTGAAGCCAATCTCTGAAAAATCCTCCTAGGGTTTCTATCCAAAGAGTTCCAAAACCACAATAAGCTCTCTCAATGAGAAAATTAGAAAAATGCCAATACAAGAATG
This sequence comes from Picea engelmannii, assembly GCA_009831015.1. Taxonomy (NCBI): domain Eukaryota; kingdom Viridiplantae; phylum Streptophyta; class Pinopsida; order Pinales; family Pinaceae; genus Picea; species Picea engelmannii. The sequence goes on along the minus strand of ML778199.1, from coordinate 949,409 downwards.
AGAGAGAGCACCTTCCTTTTTCCTTTTTATTTCTTCATTGACTCTTTTTCAGCCCTTTTACCCTTTTAATCAATTTAAGTGACGTTTCATATTCTTACTAAGTCACTTTAGGCGCTTTTTCCTTTTTTTTTCCCCTTTTAATTATCTAATGTCGTTTTGTTAGGCACTTTTCCCCTTAGGACATTAAATAATTAATTAATTCCATTCTTAAGGACTATAGCCTACGATAATCACTTAGGCTACTGCATCCAAGTCCCATGATCACCCGGAAGGGGACATTACATAGGAAGATCTTGAAAAACATAGAAGATGAGGCCAGACATCGAGGATGTGGCCAACCGAATGGAGAATTATGCCAGAGTGAGAGAGGAAAGGAGTTTGGTCAATGAAAGACCAGAAGGCCTGTGAGCCTATGTAATTGTATGTATAGTAAGTGTACATTTGATGAATGTAAAAGTATCTATTCAAGAAGATATTTTGATTGAATGTCTCTATGGAAATCAAGTGAATCTCTGTCCCATAATCGATGAATCTATGTGTAGTAGAGTGTGTGTAACTGTAGGATAATGAGTTAATTGCAGGTATAGGGTTTGTGTTGTAGGCGAGTAGGAGAGCTATAGAAGGGAGACCTGGTGCAATCCCATACCCTATGTGAGATCAAAGAATGTTATTCCATTGAGCATCGATCACGAGAAGGATCGATGATCCTACTTAACTATGAAGGAAAAAGGTTTCGTGATCACAGAGGAAGGCACAACAATCATTAGATCATCCCACCAATGAATGAGAATCATTAGATCTCAATCATTCAAGGAAGAGGAAGGAATAAACGTTGATTGTTCATCATCCAACTAGTAGCGTTGCATACCGTCGGATCAAGAGAAAGGAGTAAATCGATAATCGATGAGTCATGACCATCATATCTGGACGTAGAGGAAGGAGGACCATTGGGTCAATGACTGATTAAGTCATGACCGTAGGATAATGCTGGAGACAAATCAACAAGCAAGAGTCATTGTGGAGATCAAAGGGTGAGTTAACGATCACGCAGGTTTAGACTTTGTTATCCACAATGATCGTTGATCGCCACCCATCAACAAATTGACGGTTCATATCAAACTCTTCACCAACGTGCAACTTCCATTGTAAAGATCGGGAGGAGAGTTAAACTGCGAGCTAGTTGTGGTTCTGAAATCCATTACAGCTGTTGGATCCACACCAGTTCGATCTACACTATTGATGAGCATAAAAGGATTAGGGTGTGGTCATAGCGCTTGGATACTAGAGCTAAAAGGAGAGTGTGAGGAGCTAAGGGCTGGTTAAAATCAACGCCTCGATATTAAGCCTCGGTCATGGGGAATGGTCCTGTGGAAAAAAGGGCCAATAAATAAGCGAACGAAATTTTGACAGACAACATAATTCGATCCTATTAGTGATCGAATCAGGATAAGAGCATTTGATCCGAGGACACCCCTTCGTGGGTTTAGATCAACCTAAGGTGAAATTAGAGTTGCATAACTGTGGGATAGGTGAGTTGGATTTGGATTTGGTCCAAGCTGAAGGAAATTTTGGCCGGTTCATATCTGACTTGCATCAATCCCCTTTCCAATCATTGTTCAAACCAATAAATGGAGTTATTAGTTGTTAAAAATATAGTTATAATTAGTTAAGTTGTAAATAGTGAATCATATTTATTTATTTATCATGTTTTTTTACATTTTAATTGGTTTCATGATTTAATAATATTAATAGAATTATGATTGATTATTTAAAAAAATATAATTGTTAAAATTAAAGGAGTTTAAAGTGTATCCACTCTTAAAAAAAAGCATAATCCTTAAAATTAAAGGAGGTAGACGAAGGTTGATTAATTGATTAGCATGGGAATCCAAATATCCAACACATAATACCTTGAACCTAAGGATAATCAAACAAGCTTAACCCAATAGATAACAAAATCCAAACCCATTGTATATCAAACTAAACATTGATGGAACATCAAGAAGAAACCCAAGGTGAGCACGTGTTGGACTGATCCTTCTTTAAAAGGATAATCAAACAAGCTTAACCCAATAGATAACAAAATCCAAACCCATTGTATATCAAACTAAACATTGATGGAACATCAAGAAGAAACCCAAGGTGAGCACGTGTTGGACTGATCCTTCTTTAAAAACCATTAGGGAATCCAATTGGACCTTATGTCCAAAACATTGGGGGACCACCAACAACTTGGCAAAAGAAATATCATTGAGAAAAGGAATACACATGAAGAAGAAACTATAAATCAAATATTTAAAATGGGAGGAAGACTCAAAAGAAAATACAGAGAAAGTTAGGACTAAGGAGTGTGTAGTCAAGAGAGATCGATTCCTACTCCCAACTAAATGGATATTAACCGATCCTTTTGAAAGATATATCTCTTCTTATGTCTTACATTATAGAGATATGTGTGCAACACAGAGGAAGGTCGATAAATACGGTAGCAAATAAACCTTCCACTATGGTATAAAATCTTGAATGGGTGTGAGGAACAATATGGGGTAATGGAAATACCCATATTATTCCTCAAAGTTATTAAATATCTATAGCTCAATATTAAAAATGAATAACCAAGGAACAAGGTTAAGGAATTGTGTTCAACAAATTGAGTACATCCACAACTATTAATTGGTTTGTTATGCACTTTTGTTTATCATATATTTTCCAATTTTGTATGTGTAAGACTATTAATGGTTTCATATATCTCAAATTGAGATCCATGGAGAACGACTAAAAGTAGTTTTCTCTTTAGGTTGCTTTTCTCATTAATTTTTTTTATGGTAGGAAGATTATGTATATGTGTGAGAAAAGAGAATACAATTGTTAAGTTATAGTAAATATATTAGATTTTAGTGATAGGTTTTTATGACCAATCAAATAAATCCACTCATATAAAAGAGAGAAAGGGACATCAAGAAGATATAGTAGGTATTGGAAAATACCATAATACAATACATTATATAATCAAAGCATAATACATGAATGGAGATAATCTCCAAAAATCAAGAGGCAGGAAATGATTAACTTGTCTTGAGAGGAAATAGATCCAATATTATGAATACAAAATGCCATATATTCTCCACTATTTACCATGTTTAGTTGTTTAGACTCGATCATTCATAAAAGGTAAATTACTCTTAATTATTTACTTATTTTTCAACGAAGTGGTTCCATGAATCTTGGTAAGTTGAGTTTACATATATTTTAATATTCCCCCTAAACATGACACATGGACGGCTCGTGAAGGTGGAATTACCACTACATTCCCCTCAATGACAACTTTTTGGAGTTCAAGCATAGATTGGATTTTGACAAACAAGGTCTTTATCAATGGTTTCATGAAGATATCAACAAAAGGATCATCTATCCTGCAATACTCGAGGGATACACCTTGTTATACCAATTGCAAGAGGTAGTATGCATGGAACTTAATATGCTTAGTCTTGCTATGTACAAATGGTGTATGAACCACCTGGATCATACTATGATTATCACAATACATTGTAGATGAATTCTTCTAGGGAAGTCCAACCTCATCCATCAAGTTACAAACCAAACTATGTCTATAGTTTTATTTACTACTCCTTTGTACACTACCTCATTCATGGATAAATCCATGACTTTTTTATTCGCATGACCAAAGAATCAGACCTAAACAAGATAAAACACATAATAAGAGGTAGACTTCCATTCATCAACATCACTTTCCCATTTAGAGTTTGTATATCCCTCCAACTTAGTATCACCATTGTTTGAATACTTAATTCCTGATTGAAAAGTGCATTTTACATACTATGCAATCCTCTTTGTTTCTTTCACGTGGATCTTCTTCAAGTCCTACTTGAATCTTGATACTAAAGTAACTACAAATGCAATGTTAGGTCTACTATGAGTCAAGTAAATAGGACTCCCAACAAGTTCCCTATACAAAGTAACATCAACCTTTAGAAATTTACAGTCCTTGGTAATCTTGACTCCCGACTAATATGGGGTAGAACAAGCCCTACAATATTTCATATTAAACATACCCAACAAATCAAGGGCACACTTAGGTTGAGAAATGAAGGTACCATCATTCAATTGCAAAACTTGGATGCCAAGAAATAAATGAAGAAAACTTAAGTATTCCAACTTAAGTGTAACCTTCAACCCAATTTGTTTTTGTAAGTAAGTGTTTCTATTCAAAAATTAACAGTATATACATAGTTTCCTATTAAACACCAGGTCCCAAGAGATAACCAGGATAAAAAACAGAGAAAAAAAGAAACATGATTGAGTGCCTTCCCATGGAGGGAAACCAAGCCAAGTTTTAAAGTGAAACTTAACATTTGAAAAGTTGTGGAGTAGCTAAAAAAATAGCAATCTGGATAGCCAACTAACTAGAAAATCATAAACGAGATATCTATTTGTCTGATATAGAGAAAAATCATAGATAACATGACTATAAAAAATTGATATCAAATTAAACATCAGAAGGGGGCACCTTGGGAGCAACTGGGCCAAAGTTGGCCATATGTCCTGCAACCGAATAAGACCTTGTGTGCAACCGACCAATTGAAAGGAGTGGGAAATAACATCCATGGCACTTTACTAGCCATGAAACCATTGTCATTAGCAAGTTTTTTTGATTCTTGAGAGACTCCATACTTTGCTTGAGTTTCCTGAAGTCCTGGTATTAGGGAAGCATGCCCAATGCCACCATGGTCTTGGTTTTGCTAGTATAGTTCTAGGGTTTTGAAAATTTTTGAATTATTGGCTCTAGTGAAGACTAGGTAGGGAATGATGTCACCCACCTATTCTTCCACTTCCTCATCCTCCTTGTAAGTTGTGATCATTCTAGGTAGGGAATGATGTCACCCACCTATCTCTTCCACTTCCTCATCCTCCTTGTAAGTTGTGATCATTCTTACTTCTTCCTCCAATGTTGGCATGGTGGAGTGATCCTCCGAAGGGACAGAATGATGGTAAAAATATGTAGCCTCTATAGCTTCCTTAGCTGCATGCTTCTATAAGGTAGGGGAGTTTCTGGAACTTCCTCCTCAAGGAGCCATGGGAGAACGAGGAGAGGAAAAAGAAGAAAACCAAACCAAATCAGAGTCAGAGCTCCTGTTTGTAATCAACATACACTATAAATCCAAAGTGCAATAGAGACTGGGAAAAGTGAATGCTGAAGGACCTCCCAATTTCAACCTTAATCTTCCAAGAGTCACCATGCTAGCGAGAGCCAAGAGTACTGTAGTATCAATGTCCTGTGTCATCATGAAAAACTTCATTACTCTACGTTGTGCAGGATCCATTCGAATCATACCCTCCACTAACCTCTCGTCCAACTATTAGATGCACCCTCGATTCACCATTATGATTGGCATGTAGGGGACATAGGTATGAAGATACATACCCAAGTTCCACCTTCCCCTTATTGATTGCATGATGGAAAATTGACACCCCATCTAGAGACCTTCAACTCAACATTCAAACAAAGAATCAAATCAATACTACTCCAAGTGAAAATTATATCATTTACATATAACACAGTCAAAAGAATCTCATCACCCACATGTTTAACATAAGTATTATGATTCAATTCATAATGATTGAAACCACAATGGACAAATAACCCATAGATTTTATCATACCATTCCTAAGGAACTCATTTCAAGCCATTAAATTATTTCCTCAACTTGCATACAAATGGAGGATTACCATCCAACACAAAAATTGTTAGCTACTCCACATATCTTCACGAAGATCCCCATGTAAGAAGGCAATCTTTGTTGATGACTATAGCTATGTGAGACATTCTCCAACTTACAAACCTATGATATGTGGATCATTGCAGCTATGTGAGACATTCTCCATCTTACAAACCTGAGAGAAATCCCCTGAGAAGGGTGTGTGGTTCCTATCTGGGACAAAGATGGAACGTAGAGATGACCTCCTCCATAAAGAGAGTTGAGAAGAACTCCAAATGATTCTCCCGTGTAACACAGTGAGAAAGGTGATCTATAGAGTTAGATGTGCCTGTGGCTGAGCACAAGGTGAACATGTGAAATCCCAAAGTGATGGGTGCATCGTCATGAGAAAAAAAATGAAGATGATGTATTATTCTCCTCCGAGAAGAAGAGTCGATGAGAAACTCCAGATGACTCTCTTGTGTAATGCAGTGGGAAAGAAGATCTATTGAGTGGACGAGCGTAGGTGAACGTGATCCAAGTGGTTGAGCACTAGTGAAGAAGTGGTTCTTCTGTGTAATGCAGTGAGCCATAGATATGGACATACCTATGGATTTGCCCCTAGTGGATGAGCACTAGTGGGTGTATAAGAACCCTTGCTATATTTTTCAAGAGTCAGACTTGCCTGTAACCCTAATTGTAATGTAAATGGTATAGGTTGTCCCCACCTTAATGTGACTGGTAATTAATGTAAAAGATAATTAATCTAGTTAATATTAATTATATTATAATCTAGTGAGGTTGGCCCTGTTGTTTCAATAGATACTTTTGTTTAAAGGTTCAGTTTAGTATAAGTAAAGGTAAATTCCCCATTGAGGAATCATATCTTACACACAAGTTTGGAAATTTCAGCAAGTACATCTTCTTGGGAAAAGTGTGCACCTCTCTTGGGCACTAGTATTCTAGGGTTTGAGAACCCTCTTGTGTGTTAGGCCTTATTGGTGGTGAATGTATTTCTCTTGAAGAATATATCAAAGGATTTGGATGGGTTTTCTTCCCTTGTTGAGAAGGGTTTCCCATGATACTTCTTGTGTTCTTATGCATGGTATTTCTTCTTGTGATCTTATTTGCTACAACATTATTGTTTATGGTTAACACAAATGAAAAAATGGAATGAACTACATGCTTAACCTATCTTATTGAAAAATAAACATGGTATCAGAGCATAGGTCTTGAAGAACCCATTTCACAAGCTACAAGCTTTTACCAATCATCCCCCATCTCTTGCAGTTTTGTACGACCCTCCTAGGGTTCCCATAAATTCCATATGGCCCTCTTATTTTGAGTGTTTCAGCCCCTAAACTTGGACGTTGAGGAAAATTTTGGCATAGGAGAGTACGTCCTTCTCCAACGCACCTCTAGAGACTCTCAGAATAAAATTCTGAGCATTTTGAAATTTTGGCCCTAGGGTTTCTAGGGTTTTGCTAATTTCTGCAGAAAATTTTAGAATTAGGGATTTTGCAACTCATTGAAGGAGCTCTTCAGCTCACCAGTGTTCTTCTATCTTTCAAAGGCTTATTTTTGGCATTCATAAGTCCAACAAAACCTAAAAGTGCTAGCCTGGCCTAGCCGTTAGGTTTTCTATCCCAGTTGATAAGGGTTTGTGAAGAATCTAAAATTATGATGAACAAAACTATGATGGAAGATAAGATTGATGGATCAAGCAACTTCAAGATCCTGGAATAGAAGACTTCAAAGGAAGACTTATAGTGGGTGATACAAAAGGTGACACTGTGACTACCTCCTTCATGAATATGTCAGAGGAAAAATATCAACCATGTGCCATTGGAAAAATCATATCAACACCATTAGGTATGCACTTGTATATATATTATTTGTATCATTTTCATGAGGGTAATTGCAAGACGAATGAACCTTGTCAGGCTGCTAAATTGAAGATTTGAATGACCTGAAACACTAAATTTTCAAACCAGGGTTGGTAAACTTTGAGCTGCTACACTATATGTGCGGGTAAGGCTCTAATCGCTATCTGAATGCTATCCTTAGCAGAACACACAAACTTATTCTGAGAAATCCTAATGATTATCTTGAAGCTTAGCATTTCCTATTTAAGTCATTAATAGAAAACAGTCCTATGTTTAAATGCTAGTACTTCTATTTCCATGCAGAAGTATGATTTCACAAGATTATTCCACCACTACTTTTAATCATCTATCATCACCATTTCGATTCAAGCCATGACAAAAAGAGTATTTTCGGAAATGCATTTAATCTAGTCATCAAAATCAATC
>ML778199.1:919113-930499 GCA_009831015.1 Picea engelmannii | reverse complement strand
CAAATGTGCATTCAATACTCATCAACGCAAGAGATATCAGTAGGCTGGAACGATTCTGTTGAAGAATAAATAAACACAACTTTGAACGAGTTACTTCTGAAACTTTAAACTATCATGTAAGCAAACACTAACGCACTGAAATACTAAATCTATGACAGGATAAAGCAACGGCTTGCACCTGTTTGGCGGGCCCAACCAAACGGCACAAACGTTGTTAGTAATAACCAGCACCGACTATATCATTCTTATGCAATCACTGTGTAAACTTCGTGCTTCATTAACTCAGGAAAGAAATACTCAAATCGTATACCAGTTGAGTAACATAACACAACAACTGTTTGTATTCAGAAATATATGTTCACGATATAACATAATCCAACTGGTTCTCAGGAGTGATCTCCTGTTTATAACAGTCTAAAACAAAGATACATAAAACAAACGGATCCCCTGATCCGAAAATAGCTTGGAATCAAGTTTTAAAACATACTTCACATCTTCGTGACACGTAGTGTCACAAAGTGTGAACGATGAAGAATTAACGACCCAGTTTTATCATTATGCCTTCAAGCACCCTGTGAGCGCTAACTCCAGCTGTCATGCGAATCTCTCTGTCTCCCATTCGGATCGTAACGCACATATCTTGAGCGGCTTCATTGGTATCTCCACGAGTACGAGTTGGTACCTGGTATCGACATCCTGTTCCAAAAATAGAAGTGGTACCTAACCCAAGTGACATTAGTTCCAATATCAATTTAAAGCATCAAAGTGCATAAAAATAGCTTGAAATGTAAAGATACCTTAAGTAACCCCATTGAATGGTAGGGAGATGTCAACTATGTCAAAACAAGGCCAAAAGGGTGGTACTGGGTATATAAATGGAGGTCTGTGGAATATAATATAGGCAAAAACATGATCAAAACCGGAGACCAACAAACCTTTTACTAAAGTCATGGATCCAGAAGGATCTTAGAGAATTCAGAGGAACAAAAAACTGGAAGTGAAGAATCTAGGTTTGATTGTTATAATTTTCATTCCTCTAACCTATATTTCTAAAGTTTGATACATTACAAGTAAGTGTTGTAGATGTGACAACAATCCTTAAATTGTTTTGATTCTAGATATGCACTCATTATTCTCCTTTAAGGATGCATTCATTTTTTGGTTCCTCGTGTTTTCTTTCTCCAGACAGGTTAAGATCAAAGGAAGATGTTTATCATTCAGAGGGAGTCACTTGACTCAGTGGGAGTTGAAACTATTTGAGAAAGAGGAAGAATAGAACCATCATTGGGGAAACCAATGAAATAATACATGATCAGAATATTTCTATGATTCTATGGGCAGAATCATGCATGACACAGTATATGTTCAGAACAAGAGTCTTCACCAGACTTTGAAAAACATAACTCCTGAAGAATTCTTCACCGAAATGAAGCCTGAGATTGAACACTTCAGGTTATTTGGGTGCCCAATGTATTTTCATGTACCCAAAGAGAAGAAGTCCAAGCTATATCTTTTAGAAATAAAGGATACAATGAATCTTCAAAGACATTCCAGATTGACCTCCCTGATCAAAGACAGATTCAGACAAGCAAAGACGTTGTCCTTGAAGAAGAGATAGTCTTTCAAATATCCAGAGAATCATCGATGGAGATTGAAAGTAAGACAATACTTTCTCCCCCTTCAACAATTCAGAGGGAGACATACATTATTTCAATTGATCTAGTTGCTCTGGTTGATATGTTCAGAGATATTGTAGTAGGACATAAAAGGCCTACTTAGACTCACTCTGCAAGAGGCAGAGGAACATACAAGCCTCTCAAGGCATATCCCAAGAAAGAAAAATAGATTTTCGATCTATCCTTCAGTTGTTAGACACTTCATTGATGCTGAGCATCCTTGTATTAAATAAGAAACATGAGAATAGGTATGGAAATATTCCATAACAAAAGAGTACTAGTATATCTTAAAGAATGATGTATAAGATATTATTCAGGGACTAGAAGGGAAGTCTGTGGAAACTTCCAAGTGGATCTATAAGATCAAGCATGCAACTGATGGAAGTGTCAAGAAATACAAAACGAGATATATAACCATAGGTTTCTCACAAACAGAGGGAGTTGTCTATGATGAGACACTCGATCCAGTAAACCCAATACACTTCCATCCGTACTACCATCCATGAGTTGGAAACTGTATCAGATAGATAGATTCTTGATGGGTCTAGATTTCAACAAGAGTGTTGTTGATCCAAACCTATATTATTACAGTGTTGGTGATGAGAGCTTGATTTTGATGACTTATTCATAAATCCTTGTTGTTGGATACAAGTAATCCTTGATTTTTGAATTTGAGATGAAGAATCTGAGTATGATGCACTAATTCTTGGGACAAGAAGTATGACAAAGGACTCATGATATTTTTCTGAGTCAAGGAAAATATACAGTGAAAACATTAAAGAAGTTCAGTATGATAGAATGAAAAATCCACTGTTGTAAGGTCTCTGTCCCCACAGAGCCTTATAAAACACAAGTTGAAAATAGAGAGTAGATAAATGTTATTCTGTACAATTTAATCTTCAACATTTAACCATAATTTATTCAGCAGAAATTAAATTTATTAACAACATGAAAATAAATCACATAACCATCACATAATCATGAAAATACATACCTCTGTCTGATGCTATTTCTCCAATCTCTGTCTGTCCTTGCTGTTGCTCTGCCCAAACTCTGCCCAAAACCGAATCTTCCTCCCTGCCAGCTAGGAACAGAGCCTATCCGACTCCCTAGCTCTAGGATTCCGTGAGGATTCCTGGCCCCTGAGCCAAAAAATATTAGCAACCGATGCACCCCTGCAGTAGTCCACCCAAACTCCAGACCAGAAAAATACCCCCAAACAGAAAATACAGTCCCAAACAGAAAATACAGTCCCTGCTCTCAAAATGCTCCCTCCCCCCCCAAATCCAAAAGTCCTCTCCCCGAATGCTTCTACCCCCTCATATCCTTCCCCCATTTGCCACCTCCTACCTTCCTTTAATGCCACCCACCTTATCCCTCCATTGAATACCTTATCCCTCCATTCAATACCCTATCCCTCCATTCAAGGCTTTATCCCTGCATATGTAAAGTTTTCTAATAATAAATTAAAAGTTATTAAGCCTTTAATTTGTTACCCATACATTATATTTATTTATAATATTAATTAATTAATTAATTATTCTTTAATATATGTTGATTAATTAATTAATTAATTAATTAGTTGATTAATTAACTATACTTGATAAACCTTAAGCAACTATTTAACTAGGGTTGTTACAACCGTGATGGATTTAAAGAAAAAGATTGATGATGATTTAGATGAGAATGATCCACAACTGATTGGATCACTGATGTATCTTGTTAACACCAGACTTGATTCATGCCATGCAGTGAATGTGCTTAGTCATTTCATGATTCAACTGAGACAAATTCACTAGACAACAAAAAAACATGTATTGAGATATATACGAGGCACAGTTGGATATGGCTTGAGATATGCCTCCAGTGTGAACTCGAGTTTGCAGGACACACTAATTCATATTGAGTAGAAAGTATAGTGGACCGAAAGAGCACATCCAATTGTTTTTCTACCATGAATTTTTCCATGGTTTCCTGATGTAGAAGGAAACAAAACTCTGTGGTCTTGAGTACCACAAAGGAATAATATATAGCATCGAGTGTGCGAAGCAATGTGGCTTCAAAAGATTTTGAAAAATTTACTTGACCATGAGATGGATCCTATGATGATAACCAAGATCCATGTGTAAAGCTCCTTGAGAACCTAGTGTTTCCCAATGGATCGAAACATGATGAGATGAAATATCCTTATATCAGAAATATGATGTAGAGGAAAATTGTACACATGCAATACCTTCCTACACATGAGCAGATTGTAGATATCTTCACCAAATCACTTGCTAAGACAAAGTTCGAGTATTTCCATGAGAGACTTGGCCTAGTGGAAAATTCCTCCCTAGACGAGAGGGAGTGTTGATGATTGCAACTATGTGATACATTCTCTAGCTTATAAACATGTGAGATTTGGATCATTGCAGCTATGTGAGACATTCTCTAGATTACAGACCTGAGAGAAATCCCCTGAGAAGGGTGTGTGGTTCCTATCTGAGACAAAGCTGGAACATAGATATGACCTCCTCCATACAGAGAATTGAGAATAACTCCAGATGATTCTCCCGTGTAACACAATGAGGAAGGTGATATGCAGAGTTGGACGTGCATGTGGCTAAGCACAAGGTGAACGTGTGAAATCCCAAAGTGTTGGGTGCATCGTCATGAGAACAAAAATGAAGATGATGTATTAGCATCCTCTGAGAAGAAGATTTGATGAGAAAATTCAGATGACTCTCCTGTTTAATGAAGTGGGAAAGAATATTTGTTGAGTGGACGTGCCTGTGGATGAGCACAGGTGAACGTGATCCTAGTGACCGAGCACTAGTGAAGAAGTGGTTCTTTTGTGTAATGTAGTGAGCTAGAGATATGGACATCCTTATGGATGTGCCCCTAGTGGATGAGCACTAATGGGTGTATCAGATCCCTTGCTATATTGTTCAAGAGTCAGACCTGCCTATAACCCTAATTGTAATGTAAAGGGTACAGGTCGACCCCACCTTAATGTGAATAGTAATTAATGTAAAAGATAATTAATATGGTTAATATTAATTATATTATAAGCTAGTGAGGTCGGCCCTGTTGTGCCAATAGACACTTTTGTTGACAGGTTTAGGTTAGTATAAGTAAAGGTAAATGCCCCATTGAGGAATCATATCTTACACACAAGTTTGGAAATTTCAGAAAGTACATCTTGTTGGGAAAAGTGAACACTTCTCTTGGGCACTAGTATTCTAGGGTTTGAGCACCCTCTTGTGTGCTAGGTCTTATTGGTGGTGAAGGTCTTTCTCTTGAAGAATATAGCAAAGGATTTGGCTAGGTTTTCTTCCCTTATTGAGAAGGGTTTCCCAGGAATCTTCTTGTGTTCTTGTGCATGGTGTTTCTTCTTGTGATCTTGGTTGCTGTAACATTATTGTTTATGGTTAAGACAAATGAAAAAATGGAATGAACTACATGCTTAACCTAGATTATTGAAAAATCAACACTCTTCGCATCCATTTTATGTACCTCCCAACTGAAACTAGTAGCAACAAATATAACAACCTTGATAGAATTCATCTTGTTCATCGGATAAAATGTTTCAATGTATCCAATACCTTCACATTTTGAGAATCATTTTCTACCAACTAAGCCTTGTATGTCTTTGCAACATGATCTAAAGTGAACCTAGTCTTGTAGACCCAATTTCATTTTGCCACATTCTTCTGTTTTACTCATTGAACCAACACCAAGTATTTTTATTCATCAAGGAGTCATACCATTCAGCCATAGTAGTCTCCCATTTTTTCCTACCATGATCATCCTCATATGTTTGAGGATCACATGCATCCATCATCCTAGTCATGAGTATAAAACTCACCTACTGTTTTTGGATTTAGGTCTTGCTAGAATCATTTTTACCACTCACATCCACACCAATAACCTCAATGGTCTTTGTATCCCACTTGGGAAGACGAGCCTCCCCTACAAAAGAAGTATCTACCATAGTCTGATAATGAAAATTCTCAATTGCATCATAAAAAATTTCAACATAAGTAACTTTAATAGTCTCTAATTCCTCATCTAAATAAGAATTGACGAGGAATGAAGTGGAATAGTATGAGAAAGAGAAGAAAGAAGAGTAGAGCATTAAAAATTATCATAAAAAACCATCTCTCCTAATGATCATCTCCTATTTACTTGGATCATCCAACTAATAAGTCTTATATTCTTCAAAATCATCCTTCCTTATTTAAAATCAATGATTTATTTTTCAAGCAACGCAAGTCAGTTCTCATTGAACTTATCAATAGAATTTTTAACTTCTACTAGATTTCATGCAAATAATCTATCTCAATTGTGTGAAACACATATCCCTTTAGATGTAGGGTGTTAATCATCCTATAACCTCATCCTTGTTACCATTGATATTGAACTTTTCACTCTCATTAGTAGTTTAGGTATAACACCCTTAATATCTTGCCACAACCTTTACTTCTTAGAATATTTCTATATCTTGAGCTCCCATTCCATAATTGTGTCATTTGAGTGTTACAAGATCATGTTTCTAACCCATACTATATATTATTTAGATATTTCTAACCAATTATCTCAACGATTGCAAAAATAAAGGTTGTTGAATTGTTGTGAAATTATCAATAAGGGATCACACTTAAATTATCAACCCGAGGAATCATAAACTTGTGAATTGTTGTGAAATTTTCATACATTCCTCCAATATAGAAAGGAGCTATGGAATATGTTTTGTATCATGTTATTTTTAAGGAATTGAATCTACATGACTTGTGTGTATTCTATCTATAGCTAAGTTACAATGTATTGTAGCAAAATTCTTCTAGGCATCAAATTCCTTATGACTTACTGGTTGGTGCTACAAAACCCTACAACTATTTTGGAATTTAACAACTTTGCTAAAAGTAAATTGAAATATAAATGCTATAGAAAGATAAATTCAATTCTTGAAAGTAAACCTATTCTATTACATGTTGATTACAACAACAGTTCCTCTACCAACCATGGGTTCATGGTATGTCAGTGAAGGGACAATGACATTGATAAAAATATTCTAGCTACAAGAATGAAAATAATACACCATGAAAAACATATGCAATGAAAAAAAAAATAGACATAAAGGTGAATTCACCACGAACCTATCCAAACATGCCCTATTTGAAGAGGACTGGTAAATCCATTCCTTGAAACTTAGATAAACTCAGAAGAAATCATCAATGTTTATTTCATTGATAACTTCAAGATTAAAAGCTCAAATCTGTGACTCTCTTACCCTAATTGTAAACAAGCTTCGAAATATAAGATTGTCTACCTACTTGAGTTGTAGATGAGGATATTTTTATTGAAATAACTTGGATTCCTATTGAGGAACTCCAAGCTGTGGACTAATAGTCTTACCCTAAAAATCACCATTTTCCTCCTCATCAATCAAAGGAACAAGATTTTGGTGTGTGTGATCTTCCTTTGCTACTGGAATAGGTGGTTTGCCAGAGAATCCATGGAGTCAACTCCTTGTTATGGTTAGAATATTTAATGGATTGTTGTATACTGTAATACCATTCCCCATTTACTCAGGCTAGAGTGTTGTGGATGTGTGCTCTACAACCCCCAATTGTTTCCTTGTTTAGGTCATTGGGGTAGTAGATCTTGCATGCCATAATATTTTTCTAGTGGTTGTGTGGTTTCTCTCCTTGAATTGTTGGACATGTGTGGGATTTAGAGTGGAAATAATGTGACCACCTACTTGTCTTTTCTTCTTGTTGTGACTAGGATAACTATCAAAGTTGGGAATAAATGTTTGAAAATCATTAAAAAACTTTTCCACATCCAAAGTGATCAAGCCACATAAGTGAATTCATTAGCAATCATATCACTAACTCTACTCATCAACAAATGGGAAAAATCCATCATGTTCTCATGAAAAATAATAGAACGCAACAAAAAGTTACCATTATACGTTATTAATCAACAACTTGCAATTAATTACAAAATTTTTAAGTTTAGTAAACATTAGGCTTAATAATATGCAAAATTCGAGGTTATGGGGCTGCAATTGGCTTATATAGGATGAATAGATGGGCCATTTCAAGAGCCCCACAACTTAAATGTTTGCACGTCCCTATGAAAAATGGAAAAGAAGGGAAAAATGGAAGTCATTACTTTTCTATTGACTATTGCTTAATCAATAACTTCAATGGTCTCTTTCTCTTTCTTTGGCCCTTCATTTTCTTCTTCCATTGTTCCTGCTACTGATTCAAATCCTATTGCTACTACTATTGATTCCACTCTAGTTAATGTTTCTTCTAACGATTCTATTTTTTTTTTTTTGAAGAAAACGGTTATGGTTTATATTAGAGGGGTGGCAAAGCCACAAAATCTGTTACAAAATGCCCCGAGATTTTTCGGGTCTACAGATCAAAATACAAATGTTATGCTACACTGTTTCAGCATAAGATCTAGCGCTGTTTTTAGCATATGTAACAACACTTTATTTTAGCAATTGTTCCAGCACTGTGTTTTAGCATTGTGTTTCAGTTGTTACAGCACTGTGTTTCAGCAAAGATCCTACTTTGTTTCAACACTGTGAGTCATCATCTGTGTTTCAGCAACTGTGTTCCTGCATTTGAGTTCCAACATTTGTGTTTCAGCATTTGTGTTCTAGCTTTGTTTCAGCACTGTGTTCCAGCATCTGTTTCAGCTCTGTTTCAACACTGTGTTTCAACATCTGTGTTCCAGCATCTGTGTTCCAGCATCTGTATTCCAGCAGTTGTGTTCCAGCATCTGTGTTTCAGCTTCTGTGTTTCAACATCTGTGTTCCAGTAGTTGTGTTCCAACATCTGTGTTCCAGCAGTTGTGTTCCAGCATCTGTGTTCCAACAGTTGTGTTTCAGCAACCGTGTTCCAGCTCTATTACAACGCTATGTTTTGTGTGCCCTTGAGCTGCAATGGGTCATGGGATTTCCACATTTTCAATGATGCCATTGACTGACAGCTCTCCAGCATCCAAAATAACACCTTTGTTGGCTTCTTTATCATCATTTCGATTTAAGTCCCTTAAAACGTGATAGCAGTGATAGGTGTTCAAATTCCTTAATAGGAGGTGGATTTTATCAAGGAGGTTGTTGAGGTGGATGCTTTGAGTTGTGGATCTCTTGATAATAGCCTGTATGATAATTCTGGAATCACCTATTATTGCCAAGTCCTGTATTCTGAGGTTGATTGCCAATTTCAAACCTTGCCAGAGCGCCAAGGCTTTGGCTCGATTGTTGGACTCTATGCCGAGTCCAATGGCATAATGTGTTGCTTTGTCTTGTCTGGGATCTTCAATGGTTCCCCCTCCCCCAACCTGGCCTGGGTTCCCTTTCGAGGCCCCATCGAAGTAGAGGATGGGCGTTTTAATTTTGCTTTACCATTTGGCAAATTCCGTTTCATTTTCCCTGATCTCCCAGCTTTCATGCATTGGGTGACTTCTTTGTTGGATTCCTAACCCTGGGATGTTGAATTGGGCTATCCAACTCTTCTAGTCTTCATCCAAATTGTGAAGCTTTACTGTGGGGCAAAGGTGAGCAGCAGATTCCCCCAACATTGCTTGAATTTTAATGCCAATTCTGTCTACACTTAGTTGGCTATCTCTGAAAATTCTATGATTTCTCTCTAACCAGAGATTCCATAGAACAAACTTTGGAAGTATTCCCCATATCCAGCTAGCGTGGTTTCTTTTCTTATCGGCAAATGGGAACATGGACTCCCATTGAAGTAGCAGACTTATTACATCAGGAGGGAGGTTTGTGGCTGATTGGGGGCCTATGACCTTCATCCAGACTTCTTTTGCAAAGCTGCAATTTAGGAGGGTGTGGTTAGTAGTTTCTTCTGCTTGGAGGCATAGAGGGCACCGAAAGGGGCCTTCCCAGCCCCTTCTTCAGAGATTCTCCCCCGTTGGGATACTCTTGTGCGCCAAGGTCCAGCTGAAATGGTCAATTTTTGGGAGGGATCGATATTTCCAGACTGCTTTCCATCTTGATGGATTTGGCATTGCAGTGGGAATTGAGTTGAATAGTTGGTAACCATCTGCTGTGGTGTAAGCCCTAGCATTCCTGCCCCAGCCTTGGTCATCCTTACCTGTTTTTTTTAAAGGGGCTTTCCCTTGGAGACACTTCTTGAGAGTAGCCCATTGATTATCTATCACAGCTGGTCTATTTGGGACTTCCCATCCTTTCCATGGGTGAGGTATTTCAACTCCCGAAACTGATATGTCTGAGAGTGTTAAGATGTTTTGGCTGTCCATCCATCTTTTGAGTCCTTGTAGGTCCTGGTGCTGGTCTAATGGAGGATCACCCATTATTGAGTCTGTCCAAATTCTTATTTTCCTTCCGTTTCTCGGCACCCAAGTTAGATGGGGGGTGAAGAGTGGGAGCACTTTTTTGCAAAGAGTGAAGATGGGAGAGCTTTTCACCTCCTTACCTGGGAGTTCTAAACTTTTGTCCCGAGTCCCTCGAAAGTATTTCTTTCAAAGAGCTCGCTTACTCCAAGTGGCTTTGCCGGTGATCATTTTCCAGAGAAGCTTTGCCCCTAACGCCAGATTTTGAGTCCTTGTGTTTTTAAAATTTAGGCCTCCTTCCATGAAGGATTTGGTGTTTTTTTCCCAACTAACCAAGTGCATATTCTTATTTTCCTGCCTGCCTCCTTCCCACAAGAAACGCCTCTGAAATGCCTCAATGTTTTGGATAACTGTGGCTGGAGCTAGCAAGAGAGAGCATTGAAAAATGGGGAGGCTAGCCACTATAGCCTTTATCAGGACTGTCTTTCCTGCTAAATTCAGCCAGCTGGCCCCCCAAGAGGTGAATTTGTTCTTGAGTTTTTCTGCGATATGGCTCCAGTGGGAAATTCTTGGGGCAGATTTAAATATTGGGACTCCCAAGTACTTGAAGGCCTCCCAGTTTGTGTGCCCCTCCATCCCTAGAATTCTTGTAACTCTCAACATTTCACTTGGGGTGATGTTCCAGCCGTAAATGCTAC
The DNA here is from genome assembly GCA_009831015.1 of Picea engelmannii. Lineage (NCBI taxonomy): Eukaryota > Viridiplantae > Streptophyta > Pinopsida > Pinales > Pinaceae > Picea > Picea engelmannii. Next base: position 919,806 of record ML778199.1, on the reverse strand, counting down.
TTTTAGACTGATTTATCTCGCTGCCAGAGACTGCTGCATAGGCGTCCAGCTCTTCCTTGAACTTTTTTGCTATGATTGGGCTTGCTCCCCCCAGCAGAAGAATATCATCCGCAAATTGTGCATGGTTGATATCTTTCACCCCTCGTGCTATTCTTAGACCATGAAGATCTTTGTTAATTTGGGAGTGTTCCAGTTGGTAGCTTAGAACTGAAGCTTGGAGGTCATAGAGCAAAGGCGACAGTGGACAGCCTTGCCTTAGTCCCCTGGAGGCTTTGAAGAAGGAAGTTACCTTCCCATTCACCAGGGGGGCTATCCAAGGGGATCCTATGCAGGCTTTTATCCAATTTATAAAATGTAAATCGAACCCAAACTTCCTCATAAATTCAAATAGAAATTTGTGTCTGACTCTATCAAAAGCATTTGCAAGATCTAGTTTAATGACCATACCTTTTTCTTTCCTTAGAACGCTGGAGTGGATTGCTTCTTGAAACAGGATGATGTTATCGGCGATATGCCTCCCTTGGACAAATCCTCCTTGATTTTCAGGGACGGTAAGAGGGAGAACTTCCTTGAGACGGTTGGCTATTACTTTGGCAAGGATTTTATAGCTTGTGTTACATAAAGAGATTGGTCTGAACCTGTTGAAAGAGATCACTCCTTTTTCTTTCGGGATGAGTGCCAGAAAGGAAGAGT
>ML778199.1:861074-906199 GCA_009831015.1 Picea engelmannii | reverse complement strand
TGGGAAAGGGGCTAAGTGTTGAGCCTAGGGGGGCTTAAGCCTGGGAATAATATTTTAATATTATTCCAAAAGATATGTGCATCATATGTTTTTATCCTAAGTCCTTTTGGAAGGACGCATGATTTCCCAAGTGGTGGGAGGAACGTGTGTTGGTGGAACACATGAAATTCCATGGGTGACAAGTGTCAACCCTGGTGCATGCGAATAAAACAACCAGGGTGAGCCGTGAGAAGGTTCATTTCCCATTCCACCAGATTGTCTGAACGTGTACAGAGATCTGAGCAGTATGACTAACCCGACTCCTGTAGAGAACCTTGGTGAGACCCTGTGACTCGAATGTCTGTGTCTGATTCTGAGAAATCCCGTACGTGTAACCCCAGCCTACGAGAAGCCTGTGTTGATTTCAGGGAAGAGTCTTTGCTTGTTCGGGAAAGATGAGTGAGTCTATGCGAGCATTCCCTGTTCTGAAGCTGTGATTGTGAAGCCATCCTGTGATTGCCAAACCAATTTTTGGAAAGCCTGTGTCTGTTTTCCCATGGGATTGTTGAGACTACGCAGTACTGGACTACATGAGGCTTGTTGGCATGTGAGCGACTCCCTCCAAGTGAGAGAGTGCGCAGGGGAAGGAGAGAACTCCTGGAAGGAATCCTGTAGCTGCCATAGAGCCCGGAGACTTCCGGTCCGGTCTGTTCCTGTAACCCAAGGTAAGGGAGATTGGCAGCCGAAGGACTGTCCAGGTGACAGAGAAGGTGCATTCTCCTGGGGTGGAACATGCATGTGGGGAATGAGAGTCTGTGGGAAGTGAGCGTGGGAGATTCCTGGGAGAGCATTCCGTCCTTGTGGTTGTGTGTGACTGTTTTCCCCGTAACCTCAGCCTGAGCCTAGATTCCTTGCCTTGGGGTGGAGCTTAGTCCCAGCTCGGGGGTGACCCACTGCTGAGTTGATGAGAAGTACGGTCTAAGGATGGGAGGTTCGTGGAAGGCCTGGATTTGGTTGGTGGATCCCACCATTGTTACAAGATAAGTGTCTAACTATGTTTTATCACATGTTATCATGTCTCTACTGTATATGTTATCATGTTTTCCGCTGTGTATACGAATTAATATGGAATGCTATGGATTGTTTAATTATAGCAGTAATGATATGTTTTACTCTGAGTTAAATGTGTTTATTTGTTTAAATGCATGGGATATATGATATGTGTATGAGCTTTGTACAAATGGTGTGTACAAATGGGTATCAGAGCGCGAGTAAGCCCATTGTTCCGAAATGGGTGTGCTACAGTTACTCACATTCGCAAGAAGATGATTACAATGAAGCTCTGAAGGCATTTTTAAAATAAACCGGAATGCCAAAAACCCTAGACATCCAAAAGCCTAACCCTAGGAGATGAAGCGCCAAAAGTCATGTGGGCCCCGTTTGGGTAAGTGAGTACATCAACTTCCCGGGGTCGTAACTTTTGCATATGATCTCCATTTTAGGCGTGTGATAGCTTGTTGGAAAGGTATCATAGAAGAGATGCATTTTGGAGGCTTAATCATGCATTTGGGTGTCATTGAGAACCTCGATCTCGAAAAATCTTCATTTGGGCCCTCAAAATGGCCCCGGAAGTTAAAAACTGCTAAAAATAGTAAATTGCCAAAATTTCCAGAAAATTGTTTTGAGCCAATCGGAAAAGGTGGGTGGCCACCGATATCCACCTGGATCAATCCTCCTTCCTTAGGAACCAATGGTATCCATTGCATTGAGTTCTCGAGGTAGAGGGAAAATCGTTTGTTGAATCTGCATCTTGGTGAGCTGCTTGCCTTGCTGGAGACGTCATGTTGCTCAGTTTGTGGAAGTTTGTGACGAGCCTGTTGAGGTTGAGGCTGTTCCACAAGTCGGGCTACATGAGAGGATGGTGTGCAGAAGGAATATTTTCACTTTGCTGCAACCTTTTCGACCTGATTCTATTGGATAGAAGGTGCTTGGGGCGAGGTTGTAGTGGTTTCAATGTCCTTTTGTTCCCTTTTTGAACAGATTGTGAAGAAGCTGAATTTTATAGTATGAGATACTACCTTGCGACACTTTTTTGGCGGAACAGTAGTCGGAACTACCTCTGGTATTCTATAGAGATGACCCCCCAAAGTAACAATGACATTGTGGGGTCGAGCCTCATAAACAACATGGCACTTCCACATATATGGTTGGCCCAAGAGAACATCAAAAACATCCAGTGGGGAAGCATCACATAATACCTCATCCTTGAAGGGCTGGATGCCATATGAAAATTGACACTGCTGGTTGACACAAAGAGATATCCAAAAAATCCATTTTAGTTTGGATGTATCTGTGTAGAGCCCCATGGTATTTCAGAACCAAATTTCGTTCGGAGTCTTTGATACCCAGCTTGGTGCGCAAGGTATGGAAGGTATTGGTGAACTCCGGAACTGCTTGGCCCCTCTCTTGCCACAGTGTGGTACATCTCATGTACTGGTCCTCATAGTTGCCAACAGGGTAATATTGTTCCTTTATCGCATCCACAAAAAAATCTCAAGTGGGCTCGACCCCATATATTCCAAACTCCTTTGTGGAATTTTGCTCCCAGTAAGTTTCCCACCAATGTTTGACATGAGGGAGAGATTTAATGAGTGCGAAGGTGATCTTTTCTTTGTCAGAAAAATTGTGAACAGAGAAATAACCTTCTAGCAGAGTTAACCATTTTTCTAGGGCTTCTGCATCTATCTGTCCTTCAAATATAGGAATATGAAAATTAACTTGTACCTTGAAAGGCGAGATGCTTCCAAAGTGGTCGCTTGATGAATATGTGCATATTTCTATTGGCAGGTGTTGAAGGATGTGGGAAAAATTCTCCATCATTTTGTCCCTTTGTCGCGTGAGAACTTGCTCAAGCAACAGACTGATAGGATCATCTGCTCCATCATTTTTCTTTTCTTCCTCCATTGAGGGTTTCTTGGGTGTGCAAGAGAGATTGTATTCAAGAGAGACAAACCTGAGACCCAAATTTCTATACTCGGACCTCCTTGAGGATATGCATTGAAAAAAATGATCAAGAACAACCTGCTCTGATACCACTGATCCAGATTATTTTCGACACGAAATGAGATCGGAGATATAATAAAGAAATGCATAGAGATATCGCAGATATTCAATAATATAACATAAATGTATCAGAGATGCAACCATAAACACAGATATACAGTAATACATGATTTCTATTAATGAAATAAATGTACAGAGACTGTAAAAATACAGAGTGAAAGACTCCCTAGAATGGTGGCAGCTTATCTCTGAGAAGAGATGTGGCAGCTACTCGCATTCGCAAGAAGATGATTACAATGAGGCTCTGAAGGCCTTTTTAAAATAAACTGTAATTCCAAAAACCATATACATCCGAAAACCTAACCCTAGGAGATGAAGCACCAAAAGTCATGTGGGCCCCATTTGGGTAAGTGGGTACATCAACTTCCCGGGGTCGCAACTTTTGCATACGATCTCCGTTTTAGGTGTGTGATAGCTCGTTGGAAAGGTATCATCAAGTATATTGATTTTGGGGGATCAATAATTCCTTTGGTTATAATTTAGAACCTATATCTTGAAAAACCTTCTTTTGGGCCCTCAAAATGGCCCCGAAAGTTAAAAATTGCTAAAAATAGTAAATTGCCAAAATTGTTAGAAATTTGTTTTGAGCCAGTTGGAAAAGGTGGGTGGCCACAGATATCTACCTGGATCATGGTAGGTTCTCATTATCATGGATGATAAGGAATCTCAATTATATCCCTACCCTAGGTCGAGGGCCTTTTCTTTGTAGTCCTAGACATTTTTGACTTTTGTTTTTTATTAGACTTAGGATATATTCTCCTGCTTATTCTTCGTACTTTGCTAATGTTGGGATTAGTTACTTCTACAACAATCAACATAGAATCTATAGTTATTGGATATTCTTCAACTATTGATGTTTGTACAGTTTCTACAACATGTGGTGGTTCTTTAGCAAGTGGTGTTGATGCTTCAGTTTCTTTAGGATGGATAATGAACATGTCCCATGTTATAGATGGCTGTCTTCTTTGTAGGGAATCCAAAACAAATAATTTAATTAGTCCACGGTGTGATACAACTACTACTCTCACTGATTGGAATTCTGTAGCCATTTTCTGGAAAAAAATTCATTAAGTAATATGGGATGTTGATAATCCTTTGATGCCTTGAATGTTCCAAGAGTTTAAAATGGTAGTCTAGAACAATATTGTGTTTTCCCTCATAGGTAATATACCTCATGATATGCAGAGCTACCTACTCCCATGTATTCAACAACATTTATCTTTTTGCTCCTTTACCCATCTGTAATAGATTCACTAACACACAAGAAAGTTCATTTGGCATCGTGAGCACCTATTTTAAATTTGAACCTCTTTTCCATACTATGGAGAGAATTGTTACCTCTATAATTGTTTCTTTTGTAACCTCCACTTATAGACCTCAGATTACCGTGGAATTTCCATGTAGTTGATGAGAAAACTCTGTATTAATGGCATCATTGTAACCACTGAGTCTAACAAAAAATCCCATCTAGCCTACTTGTTGGAATATTTCTTGCACTTCTAGGATGCTATGAATTAGGCCTATATCTACAAGTTTTCATTTGTTCAGTGCTCCTCCCACGGTTGTTGGTGAGTTTCTTGTAACTTCTGCAATAGCCTACAACTTGCAAACTCTGTTATTTTTTGTTAACAATTCCTTCATTGTTGCATTTTATCAGTGATTCCAACCCCTATAATATTGTTATAGGATGATATTTCACATTAATTTCTTGTTTGTGCCAAATCTATTTTAGATTTTCTACTTTAGTGGAGGGTTGGTGAAAATTTTGCATCCATAACTTCTCATTAGTGGTTGCCATTATTTGCATGTTGTTTCTATAATGTTCAACCATTAATTTTATCATTGGAGCATCGACCTAGATGATTAGGATTTTAATCGTAATGATGAAGGAATAAAAATCATTGTTACTTGTGGTTTTCAACCATAATTAGCCATTTCTCTCTTCATTGGCAATCCTTTCCTTTAAAATTAATAATGCGGGTTGACATATAGGTTGACACACTAGTGGAGGGTTCATATGAAAGCATCAATTCAGTGGGAAACAGATGACAAGTAAATTTCAAATTCATTCAAGCAACATAAAGGCTGGAGAATACCCCCTCTCAATTGAAATAATGGTTGACCTTGTGCATTACTACAAAAATATGGTGCAGGTTGGAAGAGTTGGGAAATGGTTTGGGGCTGATATTGTTTATTTTGTAATGAATTTTGGTAATTTAGTAGCATAAAAATGAAAGGTATCGATATATACTTGAGTTACCTGTGCTATAGAGTTGAGTTGTAATTTTGTAGTTTTATGTACTTTTGTAGGTTTTTGTTTCCTTGTAGCTTTGTGTACTTTTGTAGCTTTCTATTTAACTTTAATTTGGTAGCTTGATTTTTTTTCTACATCACGGACACGATAAAAATAGATATAGCATGAAAAGTAAGATTTTTTTTTTGAGTGATTTTTGGTCTTTTGATTGATTTTTTATTTTTCAGTAAGGAATTTTATATCAAGCTTATTTTTGAATTATCACTATCCTATGGAACTAGAGGAAGCTAATTTTCACTATAGGGATTTATTTTACAAAGGAGGCTTGCCAAGAATATTGGTTTTCAATCTTTCCATAGTCTTATAATGCCTTTTTAGGTTTTCATCCTAATAATTTTATTATCATTATTCATTTTTCTTAACAAGAATGGAATGTACTATTCAAGATTGAAGGAAAGTATGCCCCTAATCACATTCAAGCTATCTTCTCTTCTCTCTAGAGTTGAAATGAACTCATATTTAGTCAATGGATTCTTATACATCTTCAAACGATGTCTGTTAACAAGAATTGGTATTTCATCTACATCAATTGTTACTATCTCAATAGATCCATTGTCAAATATATGATCAATCTCATATGGTCCCAACCAATTGGTCTTGAGTTTTCCATTGAAGTCCTTTAACCTAGATTGATATAGGAGAGCCCAATATCCATCTTGAAACTTTTTAACTATGATGAATTTGTCTTGCCATCAAACTCAATTTTATTAGATTATTTATGTGTGAAATAAAGATTATTGTCAAATATCATCCAAATCATTGAGCCACTGAATTATTTATTTATGTTTTGTAGAGAGATCAAGTCCTAACTGCAATTCTTTTCTAAGGGTTTTAATACCAAATTATATTGGTAGCAACACAAACTTACCATATACCATATCATAGGTGTGAATCCAGTTGTTGTTTTCCAAGTTGTGTTATATGCCCAAGTTTCTTCTAATAATTTGTTTTCCCAATCCCTTTTGTTGATTTGCACTGTCTTGGTTAGGATATTTTCCAACTCTTTGTTAGTAATCTCAACTTGTCCATTTGTTTGTGGGTGGTAGAAGTAGACTTCCTATGTTTGATGTTGTGTTGATGAGTTAACTTTTGAATGAGTTGGGAAGTGAATTCTAAGCCTTGGTCCGTGACTGTATCTGTCGAAACACCAAACCTTGTGAACATGTTCCCATACAAGAAACTTGTTACTTTGTCTTCTTTAGCATTTGGAATTTCTTTGAAATTGACCCATTTTGTAGGATAGTTGGTACAAACAAGGATGCGATTTTTTTATTTGATGGAGGATCTATTGGCCTAACAAAGTCTAAACCCCATTTATAAAATAGTTATAGTGATATCTAAAGTTATAAAAGCATTTCATCATCTTGTGTGAGTCTACCCATTCTTTAGCATTCATCATACCTATTGGAATTCATTACAACTATTGACATATTTTCTTGCATCCTTGTGGAGAGTTGGCCAATAATATCCCTCATGTAAAAATTTAAGGGTTGTTCTTTTGGATGCAAAGTGTTCTCCTTTGGGATCATCATGACCTACAAAAAATACATCTATGTTACATCTTCTCTTAGGTATAAACAAAACACATGATTAGGTCCCATTTTGAAGAGATATCCTTGGATCCAACTGTATGGAGCACTTTCCCTTATGATTTTGAAATGCTCTTTATGGGAGAAGTGTTGTGGAAACTTTCTAGAGACAACGTAATTTGTATTTTCAGTAAACCACAGTGTCTGTATAGACACTACAAACACATGTTTATTAGGGGAAGTGACATCCAGGAAGTCTTCTTCTAGGCTATTCTCCAAGAGAGAAAAAAAATACGAAACACGATTCTCTTTGCTCATCTTATCAAGTATTGTTAGATCAAATTCTTCTAGCACAAGTAAACATATAACTACTCTTCCATTAATAATAGGGTTGTTCATGATATATTTAATTGTAGCATGGTATGTGTGACAAAAATGGTGTATCCTATTATATAGTGTGTCGAAATTTATTAATGGTGTGCACTACAAGAAGAAAATCATTTTTTAGTGATAATATAATTTAATTTTGTTCCAACAAGATTTTTGTTTATGAAAAAAATAACATACTATTATGTAGCTTCATATTGTCCTAAAATAACACCTAATTCTTTCTTTGAGGCATTTATGTGGATACTAAAAGGACGGTTCCAATTTTATCCTTTTAGTATAAGAGTTGAGATCAACTTATTTTTTAATATGTCAAAGGATATTTGACATTCTAAATTCACATGAACTCAACATATTTTTTGGGGAGGACATACAATTAGGAAGCTATCTTACCGAAATTAGGAATCAACCTTCTATAGTAATGAACATGTCCTAGAAAGCTTAAGACATCCTATTGTTTTGTATGGGTAGGTAGGGCTTGGATGACTGAAGTTTCGGCATGATCGACTTGAATGCCTATTGTAGAGACATCGTGTCCTAGTACAATACCTTCATTCATCAACATGGAACAGTTTTCATGACTGAGGGAAATAATCATATCTTTACATCTCTACAACACTCTTTCTAAATTGGTCAAGGTTTCCTTAAACATATTTCCATAAACTATGAAGTCATCAATGTATACTTCTACACTCCAATGTGATATATCTAAAAGATGTTGAGAATAATTCTTTGATATGTGGCAGGGGATTTTCATAAACATAATAGTAAAACCTTATAGGAAAAGGTACTCGAAAGGTAGTTTTATCTTAGTCTTTCAAGGCTATTTGTATGTATGTATACCCAGTTAACCCATAAAATAAAGAGAAGTATTTTTTCTAGATAATGTATCCAATACTTGATCAATGAATGGTAAGGGGAATGTAACACACCCAACCCCCTAAACCTTGATAAGGTTAGCCGGATTTATACAATTTCTCTTCCACTAAGATTCCAATCTCATGTTTAAATCCCCTATTCGACCTTCATCCCACGTGGCGCACACGTGGTCTTCCTCTTTGTATTGTGCATCGTAATGCAAAGCTATGTTTGTTTGATGTGGTTGTGACAAGTCTACATAATTACAACCCTCTCCTTCTCAACTAATCCTTTAACGGAATGAAACTACATAGACCAGGGGATAAATCTCCCATATCAGACAACTTTGAGTCACTCGTCTCAACCAAATCAATGGTCAGCGATGATTTAGGTTCCCTTCCCATAGAGAAACAAGTTATACAACCCATAATTCATCTCTCAATTCAAATTTTCTGATAAATCCACTTTCGACAAATCCAATGGTCACCAGGTTGGGAAATAATCAGTCTTGATTTACTTGACACATTAAAATTTTACGATGGATAAATCCTCTCCTGTTCTCCGCCCAATTCTCGGCAGGTGGGATCCATGAAAAATATTGCGACTGAGATCTCGTTGGGCTGCCTCACCTGCAGATCAACAGTCTTCGCCCACTTGGGACACCACCATTGGAAAGTGCCCACTCTACATGATCCAACAACTTACTTAACAAGAAGTCCTCCAATGGATCTGGTGGTCATTAGACCCTCACATCCAACAATCAACATTTTGTTGGATGTCACATCCACTCGGTGGTTAACCGACGTTGCCTCTTCACCGAGATGATATCTTCAGAATGGATCATTGGCAGACCCAACAAATCAGATTCCATAAACATCAACATTGATAGATTTACAACTCTCCCCATTCTAATGCTTTCGACATCAAGTTTTCCCTCATCGAAAATTCCATCTGCTCCAAACCTTTCCAAACTTCTCTCTTCTAATAGACTTGACGACTTAGCACTCAACATATCTACAGTCTCAATCTTGTCGGACTATCCTTATGATATATTGATGACTCTCATTAACTCAAGACTTTTTCCATAGAGAGTTCAATACGATCAAGTGTAACACCCCAGGTTTTCAACCCCCATTTTAAATAATGTATTGTTACAATGCTAAGAGGCCAAAGTGCACAAACAATTATTGAAAGGCCAGTGTGCCCAAGAAATGTAATGTTTTGATCATTAGCTTCTATACATACAAGGACTAGAGTTAGAGGGGGCTATGATTCCACAAGAGAGGGGGCTTGAGGGGATAAATGTTTATTTCCTATTTTAATTACCTTTTTTTCTAAGGGAGTGGATCAGTTACATGAGCTTCTTGGGGGAAGCCAAGAGGTTATTGACTCCCCACGAAAATACTTAAACCCATCCCTGGTCTGATTGGAGGTTGGTTGTTGACTCGTTCGCTCCTTGGCTTCTTCTTTCATTCCATTCTTCCCCTCACACATTCATTCACTGATTGTTCATTGTTTTCACACCTTGGGTGGAGATCTCACTCCATTCATTTCTGTCACCCGTTCATCTTCCTCATCCGTGTCTTGGATTGGGGAAAGGAAATGAACTATTGAAGAGAAACCATGGTATCATTGGATGTATAGGTCGCTGGTGTAAACCATCCATGACTTGAGGCCTGCATGTCTGAGATGCATTGGCATGTGTCCAACTTTGTTCACAACTGCGAGTCCTGAGAGTTCCAACATTGAGATTCTGGACCAGTTGCACTGGATTCATCGAAGGAGAAGGACTGCCTAAGGGATTGTGTGGCAAAGAAGGGTGGAGGTCCATTCTCTTCGGTGGTGCAGGCTAGGTAGAAGAGAGATGGGTACTTGATTGGAAAATCAAGTACCAAAATCATGTGAGAGCTTGAGTGCCGACTGATTTGGGAAGCCAAGTAACACTTTGGAATCGTCGTTGTGGATTCATAGCCCTGGATCGGGGGTGACACTATTGTTGATATTTGGAACAATAGTGTCTACATTTGGGTGGAACATCCTTGGTCTGCAACCAATTTGTGTCATCTTTTATAAAGATAATTGCTCTATATTATGGTATTATTTACCTGGATATGAATGTATTCCGTTGTGTATTTATTTATCGTTTAATTGAATCTTTATAATATGCATGCTTGATGGTTATTGTTGTTCATGTCGTTAGATATTTTATTTTATGCATCCTTTTTTATTTAAAAAGGTATCGGTAAGAGAAAGAAGTCCAAGGATGGGCTTGAAGGTAGCATACCCCGACCTGTGGATGGCGGGGTGTGTTACAAATTGGTATCATAGTTTTTGGTTGAAACACCGGGCCGGTATGGGCCGGGTCTGTTGGTCGAGTCTCGTGGTTGAGATAAAATTCTGACCGTGAAGTTGAAAATCTCAGAAGGAATGGCATTGCTGAATGTACGTAGGAGCTAGAACGTCAGATATCCTTTGTAAGGGTTCAAAGAATCGTGACCGTGCTTTTCGAATTCGGGAGTTATCTCCATTGTGGGATCAAGAGAGATCCAATATCAATGGATTAGAGGGCAGGTGAACAAGGGTTGTTCGATGAAGGCAAAGCAAAGGTTAAGTCACAACCATCAGATCTCATTGGAAAGAAATCGATGGTGGGGAGGCATTATGGGGATTGGGAAGAAAATTAAAGTTTCAGCAAGTTGTGATCCCACAATCACTTAATATTGTTGATCTTTCTAGATCAATAGATCAACGGTGGATATCGATCCCACTATAGATGAACATCTTCGCTTTGCGGAGATCGACAAGGAAATTAAAGAGTGAGCGAGTCGAGTCTCCACAATCACTCATGGCTGTTGATATTCAAGAAGAGGACACATGTCAGGTGATCTCGTACTTCGGGAGGAAGCAAGAAGAAGCTGAGTGAGTTAAGGACTCCTGAATTTCGAAGCTCCGAAGAGCCGGAGTAGATCCAGGTTGTTGATCGAAGTGGACACACGACAGGAGATCCTGCACTCTAGCAGATAACCACTTCGTAATAAAGACATATGCAAAAATATAGAACTCTTGAAGGCCCGAAGTCCAAAGTTAATACAAACCGTATGATAAGGGAGACACGTGACGACAGTTTGTCCAGTGTAGGAATTTGGAGTTCGGGAGAATTGGAGTGTGCTAGTATGGAAACTCCCGAAGCTCGAAGTTCTGAAGCCTGAAGAGTCGAAGTGGTGGGGCATGATGATGTCACCTGGAGGTGATGTGGATCCTGGAAGGTTAAGAAGTTTGGAAATTTAGAGTTCGGGAGACTTGAGGAGTGCAAGCGTAAAATATTTCAAATCCCAAAATTTTGAAGTGACATGGATCGCGGATGTCACCTGGGATGACATGGACACATGGGATGTGTGCCACATGTCAATGAATTTTGAACATGTGGAGGATTGAAATGTCAATTAGAATGTGACACATGTCACCCACCTGATTGGGACATGTGTATGCTTCTAGTATTTCACCACGTGGCGACAGATCGTGCAGTCTGGAGACTGGGCACTCCAAAGGAAAAGGGATGTGACAATTTGCGTTGGGTCAAGAAATCTCGAAGGCATGAAGGTTGGAGTACATATTGACCATTGATCCCCGAAGAAACGTGGCAGTAGATCTTGCAGCGGTTCAGAGGATCGTCACTCCGAGAGAAAGTGAAGGCATAGATTTTGAAACTCTCGAAGCACGAAGAGCCGAAACGATTCGCAACCGCTGATTTGTGAGAGACACGTGTCGACAGATCATTGACTTCAGGTAAAAGAAATCCGAGAGAAAGTGAAGGAGGAGAGTTTGAAACTTTCGAAGCCTGAAGAGCCGAAGTGATTCATAGCCGTTGATCTGCAGGAGGACACATGTCGACAGATCGTGAACTCTAGGTGAAATCATTCCAAGAGGAAGCAAGCGGGGGAAGTTGAGACTTCCGAAGGACGAAGTCCCAAAGTGGACTAGAAATGTTGATTTGAGGTGGACACGTGGAGTCTGATCTAGAACTTCGAGTACAGAGTACTCCGGGGGAAAGCAAAGGTCGAAAGTGTCGAACTCTCAAAGCGTGGAGTACTGAAGTGGATCTCAATCATTGATCATGAATGAGGAGGAGGATCGTTGATCTGGCCCTGGCTGAAGGTTCCGAAGTTGTGAAGCACCGAGGAGGTTAAGCCTTGGGTCACAGCCCAAGGTCACAGGGGAGGAAGGAGCTAGTGCATGTTCATGTGAGATTGGAATAGGGTGCTAAGGAAGCAGGACCCGTGGGTAGACGTTGATCTATGAACGAAAAATCGACGGTGGGGGACCATTGTGGGGAGAGGAGGAAAAATTAGCAGACATGCTAGTTCACAGATCATTATTTTCCAGTTTTGTTGATCTCGTCGGGACAAGGGATCAATGACCACGATTTAAAGGAGTTTTGGGTGAGCACTTTTCAAATTGTAGGGATTGATCTCTTTGATAAAGAGCGAGCACATTGTCAACTTGCAATTACTGTTGACCGTCAATATCAACCCTTGATTGATTTTCAACCGCACAATCTCCGATATAATAATTTCTAACACAAAAAGCGCTAGGAAGGATTTGGTCGTGGTTTCGAGCTATGGTCACCTGGGGAAGTGGTTTGAAGGGAGTTCCTATGCAAAATTAAATTTTGTATCGACTAAGGGATAACATGGAAGTGTTATACAGTGCAGATTGATACATATATGTTCTTCATGAATTGATAAGAAAAGGGACTTGTAACATGGTTTGAAAATTTTTGTTTATCATATGCTTAATTCTAACAAAATGGTTGCTTGCACATTTTGCAAAATTAAGGGGTTTAAACACATCATCTCAAAATGCGTATTGAAGAAATGGAAGAAGGTGAGGGAGCCTCCATCCATGATAAGGAGGCCGAAGGCCATAATACCATAATTGACAATACATAGACAAAATCTAATGGACGCAAGGGTCGAGGGGAGAAAGAAACATTGCTAGAAACTGTAATAAGACTCAAAATAGAAGTGCAGAGCTACAAGGAAGAAAACGAGAGGCTGATGAGGGAGAAAAGTTAGATAAATGCTCCAGTGTCGTAGAGCTTAAATCAACTGCAAATTCAAGCCAAGAATGGATTAAAGAAAGAGGAAGAAGGTAGGTGTCATGAAAGAAGAGATGATCATGGAAGAGTCGGTCATTCAAGAAGTGCTAGAAAAACTCATAGACACCCCTCATCTCCTTACTCAACAAGAAAGTTTTATGCATCGAAAGATTCCATAAGCAGTCTAGAGGTGTCTCCTGTTAGGCACCATAGAAGGAGACAGGAAGTGGATAATTTGCAATGAGAGCTAAGGAATCTTAAGCCACCTTCCTTTGACAGTGAAAAATAAAAGGAAGATGATGCCGAAGCATGGTTTCTTGGACTCATGAGGTATTTTCAATTGCATAACTATTCATCAAACCTGGAAGCCAAGATTTCCACCTACCATTTACACGGGAAAGCTGGAATGTGGTGGGATCAACTGAAGCAAGTTGAACATATTAATGAGAGTAGGATCACTTGGAAGCAGTTCAAAAAGTACTTCCATAAGGATTACTGTTGGTTGTGGAGCCTAATTATCTTTTTGATTTAGAGGTCATTTACTTTCAGTCCTGTTTATACCCCTTGAAGTATTTACACCCCATAAGTATGTACACTCTTCCACGCGGGGGAGTGCAGAGGTGGGGTACCCCCTCTGCGGGGTCCGGGGGGGCTATCCCCTCAGCTGGGGGGTCTGGGGGAAAGCGGGCCCCAGTGGGGGTTCGGGGGCGAAGCCCTCGAAGAAAAAATTGCCTTGTAAATGTATATTGTAATTTCATTGTAAATATGGACCATTCATTATAAGGTCACAAATATAACAATAGAGATTATGTTAGGGTTTTTTTCCCTAGAAGGCAACCCTCTTTTATGAGGGAAATGTATTGCAGCTATGGTTGATGGGGAATATTGTATTATGAGATAGGAGACTGTGAGAGAAAGAAGAGGAAGTTACAACGGGTTTGTTGTAGGTTGTATCCCTTCATATGCTGGATAATAATAAAGGAAGGACCTGGAAATTTCTCTGGTGGATGTAGCCCACACTGGGTGAACCACGTAAATCTGTGTCTCTATTGTATTGTGTATCTTCTGTGTTTTGTTTCTGCATTTGTTTTATTTTATTGCTCCACGGTCCTGTTTTTCTAACAATTACCTCTCAGGGCATTTCTATGACAAGAAAATGAAAGAGTTATTTGAACTCAGGCTGGGAAGCATGACTATGAAAGAATATGAGAAGAAGTTATTGGGATTGTTAAAGTATGTCAGGTTCATTGATGATGAGAAGGTGAAAATACAAATATTTGTAAGTGGACTGCCAACCTTTTATAAAGAAAATATTAGGTATGATGATCCCAAGACCTTGACTAAGGCCATCAAGAAAGCTAAATACATGTATGAGCAAGGCTAGGGCAGAGAATCCCTGCAGAAATCTTGGAAGGATAAGAAGAAGGATACGTTTGATCAGAGGAGGAAAGGATTCAAACCTCCCTTCAATAGGAATGAGCCTAATAGAAATCATCAAGATCAGTATGCTAAGGGTGAATCCAAGAAAGAAGACTCCTTGGGAAAAAGGGGAAGACCATATATCCAATGTTGGGGATGCAAAGAAGATCACCTGTACAAGGATTTCCCACACAGAAAGGAAAGAGTGAAGACTGTGCACAACGTCCAAGAGGCTACAACAGTCGAAGATATGGGGAGAATCTATGCAGCTTTAGATGATCGACAAGCGGAATACCAATCCAATATGATCAAGGTGGAAGGTAAGATCATAAATCAACCTGCTTCTATTTTAATTGATTCAATATAAAGTCATTGTTATATTGATCCTAAAATAGTCGATAGATTACATTTGGAGAAAAGTAATCTTGGAAAATCAAGTTTGGTTCAGCTAGCCACTGGAACCAAAAGGAGAATCCATGATATGGTCAAAAGTTGTTCCATAAGTCTTAATGGTGTGAATACTAGTGTTTATCCGAATATCATACCCTTGGGGTCTTATGATATTCTAATTGGAATGGATTGGCTGGACAAGCATCATGCTGTCCTAGATTGTCATAAAAAGACATTTACATGTCTTGATGGAGATGGAAAACAGAGCACTGTGAAAGGAGTTCCAAGACCTATCTCTACAAGGGATATTTCAACCTTACAGCTGAAGAGATGTTTTAGGAAAGGATGTCAATTGTATGCAGCCCATGTGGAGGAGCCAGAAGAGACAAAGGGTCCAACCCTTGAAGATTTCTCGATACTACAAGAATTCGAGGATGTATTCCAAGAAATACTAGGGTTGCCACCAAAAAGGGAGATATATTTCTCTATTGATTTAGTGCCAGGAGATACCCCAGTGTCAAAAACACCTTACAGAATGAGCACACTAGATTTAAAAGAATTACAAATGCAGTTGGAGGAATTTTTGAAGAAAGGGTACATACGTCCAAGTGTTTCACCTTGGGGAGCACCAATAATTTTTGTCAAAAAGAAGGATGGAACCTTGAGGCTGTGTATTGAATTTCAACAACTGAACACGTATACTATAAAGAACAAGTATCCTCTACCTAGAATTGATGACCTCTTTGATCAGCTAAGAGGAGAAAATATATTTTCAAAGATTGACCCGAGGTCAGGATACCATCAGGTAAGAATCAAGGAAGAATACATTCATAAGACAACCTTTAGGACCGGGTATGGGAATTATGAATTTGTAGTGGTTCCATTTGGACTGACTAATGCACCAACTGTCTTTATGTGATTAATGAATGAAATATTCAGAAATTATTTGGATAAGTTTGTCATAGTGTTCTTGGATGACATACTTGTATATTCTAAGTCTGAAGAGGAGCATAAACATCAGTTAAGACTGGTATTGCAATTGCTGCAAGAACATCAGTTGTATGCCAAGCTAATTAAGTGTTCTTTTTATCAAAAGCAGATCCATTAATTGGGACACATTATTTCAGAGTAGTGCATAGCAGTAGATCCAGATAAGATTGAAGCCATTAGAGGATGGCCAACACCCAAAAATGTGTCAGAAGTTAGATATTTTATGGGATTAGTTGGTTACTACAAAAGGTTCATAGTAGGGTTCTCTAAGATTTCTCATCCCATCACTTCTTTGCAAAAGAAGGGAACTAAATTTGAATGGACACCTAAGTGTGAAGAGAATTTTAATCTGTTGAAGGAATTACTTACTAGTGCACCTATGTTAAAGATTGTTAACCCAAATGAAAGTTTTGTGGTATGTACAGATGCATGTAAGGAAGGACTTGGGGGACTCCTCATGCAAAATGGACATGTCATTGGTTATGAGTCCAAAAAGATTAAGGAGAATGAGAGGAACTATGCCACACATGACTTGGAGTTTGCTGCCATTGTCCACTCCTTGAGGATGTGGAGGCATTATATCATGGGGAAGAGATTTGAATTAAGGACAGACCATATTGGCCTGAAGTATATTTTTGAACAAGCAACCTTGAATGCCAAGCAAACAAGATGGTTGGAATTTTTAAGTGAATATGACCTCGATATCAAGCATATCAAAGGAAAAGAGAATAAAGTTTCCGATGCACTTAGTAGAAGAATGCATCTCATGCATGCTACTGTTGTCAGTATGCATCAGTCAGACTTGAAGAGCAACATTTTAGATGATCTTGTTACAGATCGGCATTACCTACAAGTAAAGGAAATCTTACAACAAGGAGATGTACAACATAAAATAAAGGAGTATGAGATAAAGGAAGATGGATTACTCATGCATAAGAATAAAAACTATGTTGGTAGTTTCAAAGAACTGAGGAATTTGGTATTGAAGGAAATGCACGATGTTCCTTATGCTGGACATACTAGTTACCAAAGAATGATTACAACAGTAAGAAGCCAATTCTTTTGGCCGGGAATGAAAAAGGATGTTGTTGATTACGTCGCTCGATGTATGGAACCTTAAGAGGTGAAGGTTGAGCATAGGCACCCAACGGGTTTGCTGCAACCATTACCAATCTCAGAGAAGAAATGGGAGGTGATAACCATTGATTTCATAACTAAATTACCTAGGACAACAAGGAAACATGATTCAATCATGGTGGTGGTTTACAAATTAACAAAAGCTGCTCATTTTGTTCCTGTAAAAACAACTCATACAATGGCTAATATTGCAAAAATTTACATGAGAGAGATTGCTAGGTTGCGTGGGATACCTAGGACAATTGTCTCGGACAGAGATACAAAGTTGACCTCCAATTTATGGAGGGGAGTATTTAAAGGATTTGGTACAAATATAAACTTTAGCACAACATACCATCCACAATCAGATGGAAAAATAGAGAGGTTCAACCAAGTAATTGAAGATGTGATGAGAATGTATGTGATGGATAATCCATCTAAGTGGGAAGATTACTTACACTTGGTTGATTTTTCATATAATAATGGGTATCAAGATTCAATGAGAATGAGCCCATTTGAAGCCTTGTATGGTAGGAAATGAAATACTCCAGTGAGAAGGGACAACCCAACAGATAGAGTGGTACTTGGGCCAGAGTTGCTCAAGGATATGGAAGACCAAATGGTTAAGATCAAGCAGAATTTAAAGGTAACTCAGGATAGAAAAAAAGTTTATGCAAATAAGAACAAGACAACTAGAGAATTTAAAGTAGGGGATCATGTACTTCTGAAAGTGAAGCCCAAGAAAATCTCTTTGAAATTGGGTAGTTGTACAAAGTTGGCAACCAGGTTCTGTGGTCCATTTGAAATATTGGACAAAATAGGGCCAGTTGCATACATGCTTGCATTGTCTGCTTCCATGAATGTGCATAATGTATTTCATGTCTCTTTACTAAAGAAATATGTACATGATCCTAACCATGTTATTGTTTGGCATCTGATTCAGGTAGAGACAGAGGGAGACTTTTAGGTTCAACTAGTGCAGGTATTGGACAGAAAGGTCAAAATCCTCCATAGTCGAGTTATAGAGCTGGTAAAAGTTCAGCAGACCTGCTACGGTACTGAAGATGCTACTTGGGAGCATGAAGATGCCATGCGGTCAGAGTACCCACAACTTTTTGAATAAAATTTGAGATTTTGATCTCTATTTTGTATATGCACCGAGGACAATGCTAAAATAAGGGGGAGGGGATGTAACACCCCAGGTTTTGAACCCCCATTTTAAATAATGTATTGTTACAATGATGAGAGGCCAGAGTTCCCAAAAAATTATTGAAAGGCTAGTGTGCCCAATAAATGTAATGTTTTGATCATTATTAATAATAAATACATCGCTAGCTGCTAGACAGACAAAGACTAGAGTTATAGGGGGCTATGATTCCACAAGAGAGGGGGATTGAGGGGATAAATGTTTATTTCCTATTTTAATTACCCTTTTTTCAAAGGGAGTGGATCGGTTACGTGAGCTTCTTGGGGGAGGCCAGGAGGTTCTTGATTCCCCATGAAAATACTTAAACCCATCCCTAGTCTGATTGGGGGTTGGTTGTTGACTCGTTTGCTCCTTCACTTCTTCTTTCATTCCATTCTTTCCCTCACGAATTCATTCACTGATTTTTCATTATTTTTGCACCTTGGGTGGATATCTCACTCCATTAATTTATGTCACATGTTCATATTCCTCATCTTTGTCTTGGTTTGGGGAAAGGAAACGAACTGCTGAAGAACATCCATGGTATCATTGGTTGTACAGGTCGTTGGTTTAATCCAACCATGACTTGAGGTCTGCATGTCTGAGATGCGTTGGCCTATGTCCATCTTTGTTCACAATTGCGAGTCTTGAGAGTTCCGACATTGAGATTATATACCAGTTGCGTTGGAGCCCTGGAAGGAGAAGGACTTCCTGAGGGACTGCGTGGAAGAGAAGGGTGGAGGTCCATTCTCTTGGGTGGTGCAGGCTGGGTAGAAGAGAGTTTGGTACTTGGATTGTTGTGAGTGTTGGGAAAGCCTGTGAGAGATTGAGTGCTGACTAGTTTGGGAAGCGAAGTAACACTCTGGAACTGTCCTCGTGGATTCATAGCCCTAGCTCGAGGGTGACACTGTTGTTGAGATTTGGAACAATATTGTCTACGGTTGGGTGGAACGTCCTTGGTATGAAACCAGTTGGTGTCATATTTTATAAAGATAAGTGCTCTCTATTATGGTATTATTTACCTATATATGAATATATTTCGTTGTGTATTTATTTATAGTTTAATTGAATATTTAAAATATGCGTGCTTGATGGTTATTGTTGTGCATGTCATTAGTTATTTTATTTTATGCGTCCTTATTGATTTAAAAAGGTATTGGTAAGAGAAAGAAGTCCAAGGGTGGGCTTGAAGGTAGCGTACCCCAGCCTGTGGGTGGAAAGGTGTGTTACATCACATCCTCCAGGTTCTCCCAAGGAATCCACCTTCCGATAATATTTCTCTGAGGCCCAGATATTTGACAAATGATCGAGATCTGATCTCCTCATTGAATCAACGACTGATAATCCCTTTGGGTTTAAAAATGGATTCCAATTGGGATAAATATGGTTTCTATACCTACTAGGTCCACACATTTTCCTTGCACCTTCTTGCAGAAGTTTTGACTCTACCCCCAAATAAATATTTTTATATTCTGTAAACTTTCCATTAAAGGGGTAGGGAAAACACAAGGTTACTGACCTGTAATGGCCTCCCATGCACAACTATCATAGTTACTTATTTAATTTTTTAAGAGGATATTATGTTACTCCATTTAAACTCATAATTAACATTCATTCACCATATTCAAACTATTAATAAGAACAAAATATGGTTCACAACCAATGACAAACATTTAGTAGAATATTAGGGAAACACTTTTTTTTTTAGTGATATCTTCAACCAGCCAATTGAATGAGGGTGGATGCCTCTCCACTCAACCGTAGGTTGTGTTGCACTTTCATATTTCTACAACAAGCCACCCCTGTTCCAGGACATTGTAGCACCAGGGGACTCTCACAAGTTGGATAACGAGTTAAGGAATGGATCAGGAAGGTTACTCTCCTTTACTCCACTGGCAACAACAAAAATCCCCCCTCATCCTACTGAGCTTAGAACCTCCATGAGATTACTAGATGCCTTCCCAACTATATTTCCTCTACACAAGGGAGTCCCTTCTCTGCTATACAATCCCTCAGTTACCTCCCCTTACCAATGTCGTTTTCTTTCCAACAAGCACCAATCCACAACCCTTTCAAATCCAGTCTAAATATGGAAATTCTTTGTTCCAGGGTGATCATTCATGTCTTGTCAAAGTTTCCTACTTTCTTCATGAAAAATTCCCAATTTCTCTATGTTTCTCAGGAATGCATGCGTGAGATCTGTTTATTCAATCAAATTACCATATTTTTGTGAGTCTGTCTACTCATCTCTAGGAGTGAATGTTCTTTATATCTTTATGTATTGTGTGTGTTTATTTGCACATGTTATTTTTTTTTGTCCCTCCTCCTCCTCCTCCTCAACTAGAGAATTATCTTTCTCCTCGAAATCACTACTCGCTTATGTTAGAAGAAACTCCCAAGGGTCAAGGTCCCGAATCGAAGGGGAAATTATGTTACTTCTAAATGATAGCTGCAACCGACCTTCACTCTTCTGAGTACTAATTCTAAAGGTAGTTATAACTAGTCCAATGACCCGATATGAATTCCATTAACATGTTTCTTGTGGTCAAGGTGAATAGGGTACTTTGGATAGGTTAGGAATTCAAGGTTTTGTAGGTGTGAGTTGGGTTTCTGGGTAAGATTCCTATTTTCCTCATTTAGACTTCTCAGTTTTACCTCACCATCTCCCACCTGTGGTATCATGGACAATACTACAATGCTTCCCTCTCAGTCAGCGGATTGGTGTTTTTATTAACATAAACACAATTACAGTCTTCATTAATTACAATGCGTGAAGTCTTAAACACAATCACAAATTTGGGGGAAAAATATATGTTACATTCCCCCCCCCCCCCCCAAGGAAACATCGTCCTCAGTGTTTTTAACACCATATATAAAAATTTACATAGAAAAAAAAATAGGTATGCTACCCTCATGGAATCTTCCAATTCCCACGTGGCCTCATCTACTTCAAAGTGCTTCCATTGCACTTTGATCTAAATGATGACATGATTATGGAGCAATGTCTCTTTCTTGTCCAATATGTGTTGAGGCACGGGATATAATTATCCCTATGGTTACACCTGTATCACAACCTAATCAATAACATGATTAGAATCATGAATATACTTCTTTAATAAGGATACATGGAAAACATTGTGATCTCTAATATTATGTGGTAGGGAAAGTATGTATGCTACCGGTCCCACTCTTTCCAGGACTTCAAATAATCCACAATAGCGGGGAACTAACTTGGAACAAGTTCTCATTCTTAGGGAACTCCTTTTGGGTTTCACCTTGATATACACATGATATCCCACCTTAAATTCCTTATGAGTCTTTTTTCTATTTGTGTATATCTTCTATCTATCCCGAGCTGCTTTTAAATTATGCCTTGTTCTAATCACTTCTTGTTTCATCTCTCTTAACAGGTTGGGTCCAAGTGTGATCCTATCCATTAGATTTTCCCAACTAATTGGAACTCTTCATTTTTTTCCATACATATCCTCAAATGGGCTCATATTCAATGACTCTTGATAACCATTGTTGTAGGAATATTCTACCAAGGGTAGATATTCCTCCCCTGTTTGGGATGATTCATGACATGCATCCTTAACATGTCTTCCAATACTCTGTTTATCCTTTCGTTATTTCCATCTATTTGAGGATGGTAGGCTGTGCTAAATTCTAGTTGTGTTATGAAGCCCACAAACAAACCTTTCCTGAAATTCGATGTGAATTTCACATATCTATTTGAATAATAGTCTTGGGCATGCCATGCAACTTGAAAAAATATCTTTCATGAAAGCATCATCAACATCTATAACTTTAAAAGTAGATTTTATTGGAATAAAGTTAGCTTCCTTGCTCAAATTATCCACCACTACCATGATTGCATCATGTTACTTAATTGTTCTTGGAAAACATGTGATGAAATCCATGGAGATAGTTTCCCACATCCACTCTCGAATTTTTAATGGTTGCAATAGTCCAACAAGGTGATTATGTTAAAATTTGACCTGTTGACACTCCAAGAACTTTGCAACATACTTTGTGATGTCTTGCTTCATTCCTAGCCAATAATACAATTTCCTTACTATCTTTATCAATTTTTGATAATGAGGATGACCCACATAAGGTCTCCTATGAAACTCATCCATAATGAGGTGTTTCAACTTTGTTGAATCAGGTACAAACAACCTTTTGTTAGAAAAAAAAATACCTCATCTGTCGTAAGTTGGTATTCCTCATACTTCTTCATGTTTGGCTCTTCCTGCAAACTTTCTTTAACCATATTGAAAATCTTATCCTCTTGCAAGAGATTTCTGATTCTATGTTTAATGTCAGACTCACCTACAATTGTTGTTGCTATTTTTATTGTCTACACACTTCGACTAAGTGCATCTACCACTCAATTTTATTTCCCTTTTATATGTTTGATCTTGAAATCAAACCCACTGATTAGTGCCATCCACCTAGATTGTCTAGCATTCAATTGTGGCTAATCGAATAGATATTTTAGTCCACAATGATCCGTGATCAAGACAAATTTTCTCCCAGGTAGGTAATTCCTCCACATCCTTAATGCATGTATAATAGCTACAATATCTAAGTCATGGGTGACATATTGTTGCTCATGCTTGTTCAAATTCCTTGATTTATAAAAAATATCATGTCCTTCTTGCATAAGAAATCCACCAAGTCCTTCTTTGCAAGCACCGATTCATACCAAGAAATATTTCTTAAGGTATACAATGTTTAAAACAAGGCCATTGGTCAAGAGGTGTTTCATTTGCTTGATGTTGGCTTCACACTCTGCTGACCATACACACTTCATCCCTTTTCTCTACAATGATGTAATGGGATGATCAGTCTTGGAAAATCCCCTAATAAACCTCCTACAGTATTCAATTAATCCCATAAACGATCTTACCTTAGTTACATTCAGAGGGGCTGGCCAATCCATGATTTCCTTGATCTTCTCAAGATCTATTGCCACTCCCTATTATGATATTGTGTGATGTAAATACTGAATTTCCTTCTGGAAAAAGTCACACTTGCTATGTTTGGCATATAATTGGTGATCTCTTAGCACCTGCAACACCAACCTGAGATGTTCCTTGTGTTCTTCCTTGGTCTTGGAATATACCAGGACATCATCAAGGAACACAAGACTGAAATTATCCAAATATTTGCTAATAACATTATCAATTAAACACATAAAGGTGGCTAGTGCATTGGTAATCCAAAAAGGCACCACCACAAATTCATAGTGTCCATATATTGTTCTAAAAGTTGTCTTGTGGATATCTTCATCCTTAATCCTGACTGGGTTATATCTCAATATCAAGTCAATTTTATAAAAGACCATAGCTCCTTTGAGACGATAAAAAAGATCATCAATCCTAGGCAATGGATACTTGTTCTTGATGGTCATCTTGCTCCATTTTCAGTAGTCAATACACAACCACAAGGTACCATTCTTTTTCTTTACGAACAATGTGGGTGCTCCTCACATGGATACACTCAACCTAATATACCCTTTATCCATAAGTTTTTTTAGTTGCACCTTTAAATCTACCAGCTGATGTACTCATTTTGTAGGGTACTCTTGATGTTGGTACTACTCCTGGCACAAGATCTATTGAGAAATTGAGATCTTTCTTAGGAGGAAGTCTAGGTACCTCCTCTGGGAATACATAAATTCCCACAACACTAGGTGATCCTCGGTCTTTAGTTCCTTATTCTCTACTGCATTGACAACTTGTATTGCATACAAGGGACACCCTCTTCGACTAAACTTATTGAGCTAAAATGCTAATATTTGACTTATCGATACATACTTTTAAATGCCTTGCAACACCCTCATGTTTCCCTCATTGTATTTGCATTCTAAGGTCTTGTCATGAAAATTCAATCTTACTTTATGGATGGCCAACTAGTCTATGCCTATCAAAATATCATATGATCCTAAGAGTAGGATGTTTAAGGTTGCTTGTGTATGTAGTCCACTCATTTCAAATGGGCATGCCTCTGTCACTTTTGTTACCTTTCTCTTAGTCCCTGTGGCTAACTGAACCAACCTTGCTTTTGATTTCTTTTTTCTATGTAAGGAATATGCTTCAACAACTTCGGGCGAAACATAGCTAAGGTTAGAA
The DNA here is from genome assembly GCA_009831015.1 of Picea engelmannii. Taxonomy (NCBI): domain Eukaryota; kingdom Viridiplantae; phylum Streptophyta; class Pinopsida; order Pinales; family Pinaceae; genus Picea; species Picea engelmannii. Next base: position 881,673 of record ML778199.1, on the reverse strand, counting down.
CTAGGGTCAATCAAAATATAAATGGGTTGTTTGGAAACTATCCCTTTCAACTCCACCACAAAATATTGGAGGTCTTCTTTATGATTTTCAACAACTGCATAGATTCTTAGCACACTCTTGGCCACATCATTGACTGTAGTATCCTCCTCAACATGGTAAAATATTTTGTTGTCATGTTGTTTTTGAGGGAAATCTCTCAACATGTGTGCCTCTCCACAACCCCAACACTATAGAGGTCCTTTATTTTTCTCCTCTACTTTCTTTCTTACCTACTATGCTAGCCTATTCCCACTTTGAGAAGGAAATTTATGTTGGTGCATACTTCTGCTCGAATGAACAAACTAAGCACCTTTCTTTGAATTCTTATATTGGGATGGCTTAAATCCCTTCCTCTAAAATCCAAGATTATCCTTTTTCTTCCATTTCTTAAGGGGATCCTTCTTATGGTTGTATTGGTCATAGAAACACTTAACCTTTCTAATAGTGTCTTCTAAAGTATTAGGCTCATCAAACTCAATCGTATCCTGATAGGATTTTGGTAAACCACTGAGGAAGTGTTGTATCCTTGATTTCTCATCCTTGAGGTAAGGAACATATATCAACAACTCTAAGGACCTCTTGGCATAGGAACCCATGGTAAGTTTTCCTAACTTGTGTTCATGGAACTCCTTAATCTTACCATCATAGTACTTTTTTGATAAATATGCCTTCCTGAAATATTTCTCGAACTGCTTCCGTGTCATCTTTCTTTCCATCAATCCCTTAACTTCTTTGAGGTCATCCCACCATATGGAAGCTCCTCCATTCATATTGAAAATGACTATATTTTCCTTTGTATTTTATGAATAGTTATGTACTTAAAATAAATTCCTTAGTCCCGATAGCCAATCCTCAACCTCTTCTCCTTTCTTTATTTCTCCATCGAAGGTAGGTGACTTTGACTTATTCAACTATTATGCCAGATAGCTCTGTGAATGTATCTTCTTCCTCTTCTTGGGATCAATTCATCTAGTGTCACTACTGGACAATTCCTTTGTAGTGGTCTTCCCACTAGATGAATATATGGAAGTATCTCCACTAGCTCAGTTTCTCTTAGCATCTCGATGCCTTTTCCTAGAAGACCTCCTTTCCACATTACTATGAATTGGTCATGGTTTTAGAACATCTGAAGGGATATTCGTTTTCTCTGATTGTTGTAGTCTTGTATTATTGATGATGGACCCTATTGCAAGTGATTTTGAATCTCAAATAGACTCTGCATTAATAATGAATTTAACTCTACCTACTCGGCCTGAGCTCTCATCAGCCTTTCATTATCTGGTTTCACACTCCTTACTATGGCTACCAAATCTGGAGGGGTTTCTTTGGCCCTCCTGCTATTAGATTCTTCATCTCGAAAGTGTGAGGTGTCCTCCATACTACACTGCAACATTCACTTATGTTTCCTTTTTAGTACGTCCTACATGCTAAAACAACGAAACACTATTAGCAATTACATTTCAAAGTTATTTGCATAAATTCTTGGCCTTTTCAACATTAGTCTGCTTTGAAAATTCTAAACTAGGAATCCATTCTTGCTTATCAGTCATTCCCAAAACTATTGTTAGTACTCATTAGCATAGTTAAATCATTCAAAAATAGACCATATATTTTCATCATGTGAAGTTTTCTTAATCATTCATTCAACCTTGGTGACCCATTCAATCCTAGAGTTTTAACACAACTTGGATACCACTCCATAACACACCCGAACCCATAAACCCTACTTAGGTTGGTGGGATGTCAACATTTTTCTTCCAATCCCTTGGTCGACCTTTGTCCCATGTGGCACACATGTGGAATTCCTCTTCATCTTCTGCACTACAATACAAAGATGCATGTGTGTGATGTTGCCATGACAAGTCTATAGACTCACCACCCTCTCATTCTCAACAAATCGTTTGGTGACATGCAACTACACGGACCAGGGAATAAATCTCGTAGATCAGACATATTTGACTCACTCATCTTGGCCAGATCAATGGTCAACAGTGAGTCGGGCTCACTTCCCATCGAGAAACAAGTTATTCAATCTATAATTCATCTCCCAATTTGAATTTTATAATAGCTCCACTTCCAACAGATCCAACGATCACTGGGTTGGGAAATCAATGGTCTCGATTTGCTCGACACCTTAAAATTGTGCATTGGATCAAGGCTTTCCTTTTCTCCGCCCAAGGCTCAGTGGGTGGGGTCCACAAAAAATACTATGACTAAGATCTCGTCAGGTCGCCTCAACAAAAGATCAATAGTCTCTTCCCACTCAAGCCACCACCATCGGAAAGTGGCCACTTTACGCGATCCCATGACTTCCCAAACAATCCTTCCCGAACAAGAAGTCTTATGATGGATACGACGATCATCATACCCTCACATATAATGGTCAGCATTCTGTCAGATATTACATCCACTCAGTGGTTAACCGACACTTCCTCTTCGACGAGATTCTATATTCAGAATGGATCGTTGTTATATCCAACGAGTTAGATCCCATCGGATTCAACATTGACAGATCTATGTTTCTCCCAATTCTCAAGGTTTCAACATCGGGTTATGCCTCATTGGAAATTCATTTTGTACCAGACCTTTTCGAACTCCGCTCTTCCAACAAGTTTGTCGAATCAGTGCTTGACGGATCTACTGTCCCAATCTTGTCGGCCTATCCTTTCGATAGATCGACAAATCTCAATAACTCGGGACATTTCCCATCGTGAGTTCACTATGTTCATGTCCTCCAAGTTCTCCCGAGGGCTCCACCTTCAGATAGGCCTTCTTCGAGGCCCATATCTTTGATGAATGGTCGAGATATGATCTCCTCATCGAATCAACAACTGATATTTCCTATGGGTTTAAACATGGATTCCAATTGGGCTAAGGATGGTTTCTAGACCTACCAGGTTTGCAAATTTTCCTTGCACCTTCCTGTAGGTGTTTTGAATCTAATCCCTGAAGATTTCAACCCACTTCCCCATTAAGAAAGAAAAATTATACCAAGACCCGCAAATGAATATTTTTATATCGTGCAAACTTTCCATTAAAGGGGTAGGGAAAACACAAGGTTATTGGCCTGCACTCGCCTCCCATGCAGAACTATCAAAGTTACTTCATTAACCCAAGAGGAGATTATGTTACTCCATTTTAAACTCTAAATTAACATTCATTCATCATGTTCATATTATTAATAAGAACAAAATATAGTTCACAAACACTTATAAACATTCACTAGACATATTAGGAAAACACTTATATGTTCAGTGATATCTTCAACCGACCAACAAACTAAGGGTGAATGCCTCTCCACCCAACCATAGGATATGATGCACTTTCATATTTATACAACAAGCCACCCCCGTGCTAGGCCATGATACCACCAGGGGACTCTCATAAGTTGGATAACAGGTTGAGGAATGGATGAGGAAGGTTACTCTCCTTCACTCCACTGGAAACATAGAAATTCCCCCTCTTCCCATTGAGATTAGTACCTCCACGAGCTTACTAGGAACCTTCTTAGCTAGATTTCCTCTGCACAAGGGAGTCCCTTCTCTACTATACAATCCTTGAATGACCTCCATTACTAGTGCTTGTTTCTTTCCAACAAGCACCAACCCACGACCCTCTCATCTCTAGTCAAGATATGAGTATTCTCTATTCGAGGGTGACTATTCATGTCTTGGGAAATATTCCTACTTTCCTCATGAAAACTTCCCAGTTTCTCTCTATTTATTAGGTATGCATGTGTAAGCTATGTCTATTCAATCACATTACCATCTATTTGTGAGTCTAGCTAGTCATCTCTGGGTGTGAATGTTCTTTGTCTCTCCACGTATTATGTGTGTCTATATGAACATGTTCTTTTTTTTTGCGCCCTCCTCCTCCTCCTCCACTAGAAAATTATCTTGTTCCTCAAAATTCCCACTCACTTCTGTCATATGCAACTTCGAGGGGTCAAGATTCCAAATGGAAGGGGAAATTTTGCATACTTATGGATGAAAACTGCAACCGACCCTTCACTCTTTTGAGTACCAATTCTGAAGGAAGTTATAACTACTCCAACTACCTGATTTGAATTCCATTAAGAGGTTTCTTGTGTTTAAGGTGAACATGGTACTTTGGATAGGTTAGGCATTAAAGGTTTTGCATGTGTGAGTTAGGTTTCTGGGAAAGATTCCTATTTTCCTCATTTAGACTTCCCAATTTCCCCTCAATAGCTCCCACCCGTGGTATCATGGCCAATATTACAAGGCTTCCCTCTCAATCAAATAATTGGTGTTTTTATTAACATAAACGCAATTACAGTCTTCATTAACTACAATGCATGAAGTCTTAAACATAATCACATATTTGGGGGAAAACATGGTGTTACAAGGAAGTGATCTTTCCTGGTTTCTTTATTGATCTCCTTGTAGTCTATACACATTCTCAACTTTCCTCCTTTATTTGGACCTATAACTAGTGGAGAAATCCATTGTCCATTTGAAATGGGGTGAATGAAATCATCATCTAAGAGTTTCCTATAACTATGCTTTAACAATGTCCTTGAGGGTTGGATTCATTCAACATTGAGGTTACCAAATGGGATGGGTATTTTCATTGATGTAGATATGATGCCAAAAAATATTTGGATCAGGTCCTATCATATCATTGTATTCTCATGCAAAATATATGTAGTGTGTTTGTAATAGTTTCATCATTTTTCACTATTGAGGAGAGCTTAGCTGGCTAGTGATGTTTAGAGTTGTAACAAGAAATACTTCTACTATAATGGATGATGAGTTGGATAGTGTTGTAGTGGAGATTTCCATGGATCATATATTTCTAGATGAATTTGGTTCCATTATAATTTTATTATGGTTACTACCATCACCATATTCTTGATTGAAATCAATTTGAAACTTTGAAGGATACAATTTTTGCATGAAGTTTCATATCATGGTATCTTCATCCAAGTTTTTCAAGGTTAGGGCTCTATCAATCGGGAGAATGGATTTATCATGTTCCTAATAAAATGTGTCCCTTTATTCATATTCAACCCATAATGGTTTGGTTGGTGGGTATAATGTTAGCTTCTTGTGGGGATTGGCCATCATAAATAGTCATATTACCAACTCTTCTAGCATTCATTTTGGATTGACAGTGTATCTATCAACCATTTGAAGGACAATAGGGGCTTGTCTCAAGAGTCTTTGGAGCTTTATTTTTTATTATGTATCCTTTGTCGTGGAATTTATGGGTGCTCCTTTAACATCCCCGTTATAATCCCTAGTTTAATTAACACATAATGTAGATATGAATGTGGCCATATCCAAACAATGTAATATGTGAATTTCATTTTTGAATTTTAATAAATAAAATGTGATGCAAGTTGTTGGGGGATATGGAGATATATGGGGGATTATTAATCCACAAGAGAGGGGAATTTCTAGGAGTGTCTAAGAGGGGTCCAAGGGGGAAATTATTTATGGGTATCAATTCAACCTAGATTTCTGAATTTTATTATCATTTGGGACAACCTTCTATTTCTTGGTTGAGTGTATGAGAGCCCAATCATTGAATATTTGTAAGAGGGTGGGTGTGAGAGTCACATCCCATAGTTATTGGAAACATGGGGCTTAGTACAATCAGTTTAGGAAAGAGTGTGAGTCAAATTTGTTGGGGAAAATAGAGGAAAGTTGTATGGTGGTTACATGAAATTTTAGAGGCATGTTTTTTGGATGAACACAAAGAAAAGATCAATAAAGAAGAGCACTAGAGTTGGAGAAATAAGGTTGGGTGATTTCTAGAGTGTTTTTGGAGCTGAAGACTAAAGAGCCAAGTTGTTAGGATTGAATAGTAAACTCTTGGGTGAGTTTCATTGTAACAACAAGTGATTGTTGTTGTTTTTACTGGTTATTTTCCTAGTAGTGACTTCCCTTGAGTTCCTAGTAGTGAGATTCCCAGTTACATGTGCCAAAGAGACAATAATAAATGAATGGGATGCATGATGGACCGAGAGCACTGAAGGGGTACATTCCTTGTGTTGGGTAGGTCAAGAGGAAGAGAGCTGGAGGAAATTTGGGATAGTTGTAGGAGAATACCAGTGGGTTGTGGGATATTGAGCTATGAGTGGATTGGGAGAGGAACCCTTATTTTGTGGAATATTAGCCCCAACTTAGGGGTGAATTTCTATTAATATTTGGAACAAAAAGTATACGGTTTGGTTGGAACGTCCTTCCTAAGCAGCTGGTTGCACAACTGTTTTAAAAAGATAAGTGTTTACTTGTTTTCTCGAGTTAAATTATGAGTTAGTTGTTGTTCATTTTACTCTGTGAATGAGAATGATTTATATGTTGTTGTAGATATTTGATTAGTTGCATTCATGTTCGATTCAAAATCATGTAGCTACATATAGTAATGGGTATCTAAAAATGGTTATATCCATGTATAATTCGTAGTTGGTAAGCTACAGGAAATTAGTTAGATTGTTTTTTGAATTTATGTGTATTTTGCATAGTAATGTTCCTTAATTAAGTTGGGGAACGTTACAACTCCAAAGTCAATCAAGGTGTTTGCCATCAATTTATTATCAAGGTGAAGACTCATTGTGGGGTTACTTGGATCAAAATATTTAGGAAAAAACACTTTTCCAAGCATAAGATCAACAAGTTGTCCAATGGCATGGATGGTTTGTGGATATTTTCTTTTTATTCCTACTTTTTTCAAGCATAGTTCCTTTAGATATTTGCTATAAAAAGGTACATCCTTGATGGCTTGAACCAAAGGTATTTTAACAAATAGATTTTTGAGTTCCCCAAAAAAATCAAATCCAGGTTGGATAGGAGGAACAAACTAGGTTAACCTTTCTAAGAAAGGTGGGAAATCTTTTGATTATTGTTTTTCTTGCTAAGGAATAAGTTGTTGTGAGTGAGTTTTAGGATTTTGAAATTGTTCTTCATCAGTGGGGTTTGTGAAGTTGGTGGAAAATAGTTTACTGCCATTTTCCATGAAGAAAGTTGAACTTCAATACAATCAAAGGAATCTACATACCGGGTGTTGTGATTTTCCATCTCAATGTTACAAATTTGTTTATTATTATTTGAGTATGGCGCAAATTGAGCAGGTAATTGAGGCAATCTAGGATGGTGGGAATAATTATTTTACTAAAGAGATGTTATTAAGTAGGTGGTTTCCACCCTTATTGAGATCTATAGTTCCTCTATTGGGAACACCATTGGTTTTGTTGGGGTTATCGATAAAGAAAGAAAGGAGACTACTAATTTTGGAAGTTTGGGTATTGCCACTACTACTGAAATGGAAATGGATTTGGTGAAGACCGAGGATACCAATTTGTAGGTGGATTAATTTGACTAATCTAAGTAGAATTGAAATATTGGGGAGGTTCATAAGGAATACCTTGTTGATTGGTGTGATAGTGTTGGCCTCCTTTGGTTAATGAAATGAACTTTCTCCATTTACTATTCTACTCCCTCATACAATGCCTTCAAGCTTGGTAGCCACAAGCACTGATTAATGCCATGCTTGTCCTTGCAAAGTTTGCATATTTCTACATTGTTGAATAGGCATTCATGATGAGCATGCTTTTTAGTGCACTTTGGGTAGAAAACTACCAACACATTTTCAATTTGCTCTTGCTTCTTCTTGACAGAAGAGACAATCACATTGATTGAAGTATTATAGCTACATAAATGAAAATAACACACCATGAAAGACATATGCAATGAAAAACCAAACAAACATAAAAATTCATTCACAAGTAACCTCTCCAAGTGAGCCTTGCCTAAAGAGGACTGGTAAATCCCTTCTTTGAAAATTAGATCAACTCAGTAGAAATAATCAGTATTTATTTCATTATAAATCCATGATAACAAGCCTGAATCTACAACTCTCTAATCTTGGTCGTAAACAAGCTTCAAAAACTATGATTGTTTACCTACTTGAGATGCATATGAGCATATTTATATTGAAAAACCTTGGATACCTATTGAGGAACTCCAATCTATGGACTAATAGTCTTACCCTAAAAATAACCAATTCTTCTTTATCAAGGCATCTTGTTTAGAAACGGGATTATGGTGTGTGATTCTCCTTTGGCATTGGAATAGGTGGTTTGTTGGAGAATCCATGGAGTGAATTCTTATTGTGGTTCACAACTTTAATGGACCATTGTAGAGTGCATGGTCATCCCCCATTTACTCAGGCTAGAATTTTTTGGACGTGTGCTACGTAGCTCCCAATTGTTTCCTTTTTTATGTCACCAGGGCAGTGGATATCACATGCCTAATGTTTTTCTAGTGGTTGCATGGTTTTTCTCCTTGCATTACTAAATGTGTGTGGGCTACAGAATGGGATGAATGTGACCACCTTCTTCTCTTCTCTTCTTGTTGTGACTAAGACCATTGTAAAAGGTGAGACTAAATTATTGAAAATCATTTAAACAACATTTCCATAGCTAAAGTGATGAAGCTATAGAAATCGATTCATCAACAAGAATATCGCTAGTTCTACTCATCAACAAATGGGAAAAATCAAGCATATTCTCATGTCAAATCATAGAATGAAACCAAACGTAACCACTATTCATTATTAATTAGCGAACTATCATTAATTACAAAAGTTGATAGTTCAGTAAACAATAGGCTTAATAATATGCAAAATTCATGGTTCTAGGGAGGAAACTGGTTTATACAGGATGAACAAATGGACCATTTCAAGAGCCCTTCACTAACAATGAAAAAATATTGGGAAACTCTTTCTCATGTTTCAAGACCCTAATCCAAGCCTTTCCAAGTCAAATGAAGCCAATCCTCTTCTTAAATTTGACCTCCACAAGTGCAAACATAATCCAAAAATCTTCCTATGATGAAATAGCCTCCTGGCCACACATTGTAGCATCTAGGACCAAGGTCTAAGGGAGTTCATTCTTTACACTCATATATCATATTTGAATTTAATAATAGGTTCCATGATCAATCAAATACCTCCATGCACACAAAGGAGAGAGAGAAACCAAGAGTATATTGCAATGTTATACATGATTTTTGGTCTCCTATAACCTTGGAGCTTGATAAAGCCATTACGATCTCCTAAATATACGAATTTTAGTCGTTTTGAGTATATTCTAGATAGTCCTTCCTTATGTTAACACCTTTCCTTGAAGGAACTTGTGAGCGCTCACTAGTTTTTTGTTAGCAACATGTGAGAACACTTAAAATAACCTAAAAATATTTATAAAATGAATGAAAAGTATGAGCTTTGAGCAAGAGAAATGAAAGGTGTACACTTGTATTTCTTAGATCTCGATCCTCAATTTCCTTATGTTAACACCTTTCCTTGAAGGAACTTGTGAGCGCTCACTAGTTTTTTGTTAGCAACATGTGAGAACACTTAAAATAACCTAAAAATATTTATAAAATGAATGAAAAGTATGAGCTTTGAGCAAGAGAAATGAAAGGTGTACACTTGTATTTCTTAGATCTCGATCCTCAATTTCCTTATGTTAACACCTTTCCTTGAAGGAACTTGTGAGCGCTCACTAGTTTTTTGTTAGCAACATGTGAGAACACTTAAAATAACCTAAAAATATTTATAAAATGAATGAAAAGTATGAGCTTTGAGCAAGAGAAATGAAAGGTGTACACTTGTATTTCTTAGATCTCGATCCTCAATGATCTGAACCAAATCTTCTCCATATAATAAGAGGTTCAAGGATGGGTAAGATTAGTTTGGATAACCAAATGATGATGAGGAAAAATTCTTTAGTTCCAATTCCCCACTTCAAGAAGAATCTCTTGTTTTCCACAAATATGACATAAGGTCTCTTAGGGTATTGCAGATCCATCCATCAATTCTTGTACCAATTGTAGATCCTTGTTCATGTTATGGGAGATTGTTTAAAGTAGTCCATGGCTCAAGCGAAGAGGTTATCGATAACAAATTCATGTACCACTTGTAGATCCTTGTTCATGTTATGGGAGAGTTTTGAAAGGAGGCCATGGCTCAAGTGAAGAAGTTATCGATAGCAAATTCATGTACCACTTGTAGATCCTTGTTCATGTTTACTGAATATATATATATATATATATATATATATATATATATTCTCCACACACACCCCTCACTGTAATTTTGAAAGGAGGCCATGGCTCAAGTGAAGAGGTTATCGATAGCAAATTCATGTACCACTTGTGGATCCTTGTTCATGTTATGGGAGAGAGTGTTGAAAGGAGGCTATGGCTCAAATGAATATGTTATCGATAACAAACATATGTATATATATTTGTTGTAAAACTTCCTAAATTGAATATATATATATATATATATATATATATATATATTCATTCTCCACACACACTCCTCACTGTAATTTTGATGGAATTCATAGTTGATAGTCAAGTATTGATGTTATAAATTTGGCTGATTGAAATTGTAGACCTGTTATTAGTTTATTGATGTTTTGTGGGATTTTACATAAGAAATGAGAAGGGTATTTGCTTTTCTAAATGTGTGTGAGGGTTAGATATATATTAATGCTGGGAAATCATCTAACATAACAACGATTAGTGTGAATAATGAAACACATTGTAGAATATGTTCCCTCTCTCTCTTGTTATTTCACTTATAGAAGTATTCATGAGGAAAGGAAGAAATAAAGACCTATTCTACTCTCTTAGCAAGGACCAACCCCTTGTTAGGGATTTAAAATCAATAGCCCATACCATATCCCATTCAAAAAAAATTGTGATAGGAAATCTGAAAAGAATGATTAGAATTCTTCCTCTTTGTTAGATTTTTCATAGTCACATTAGTTTAGGTATTTTACCTGTTTTTAGGATTTATTTGTTTTTTTCCAAGTAAAATTTAGAGACGATGAAGTGAATTTGAGTTGCAGAGTTGTCTGTTATTTTTTCCTTTTCTAGGTAGTGGTTGCATGGTGTTTTAGTTATAGTCACGAGCACTCGCATCTGGTCTTTCGCTGCAGCATGAGCACATTCGTGCACTTACAATTAACTATTAAGCAAGTCACGAGTGACTCACAAGTTCACAACTTGCCACCCACAAACATACTTGTAGGTTGAAAAATTTACATCCCTCGAAAATCTAGTCCCGAATTTTAGAGTTTCTATTAAATTTATAATCTTTTGTCTCTCTCTCGAAGCCATTAAATTTATAATCTTTTGTCTCTCTCTCGAAGCCATCAAAACTAGATATTTTTTAATTTTTAATTTTTGTTGTAGTTGGTATAAAGAGAATTTGAATTTTTTTCTTTAAAAAGTTATATGTAGTGATTATATTAATTATGTTATTCCGTAGGTTACATTAAAGTTCAAGAATATTACAAAAGTTGAAAATAATAGAAAGAGTATTTTTATTGCATTTTGAGTTTAAGTGGGATAGAAAGTGATGGTGCTTCCAAATGAAAGAGTAGTGTGTATGAGTTGCATACCATTGTGAAAGTAGAAAATCAAGGTTTTATATCGTAAGGTTTTATATTGTAAGGTTTTGCATCATAAATTTCTTATCATTTCCAAAATAATTTTGGTAAGATTTGTAATTTAGTGAATTTTGGTTTTAAAAACAAAGTTATTATTCATGTTTTTTTTTTTGTTTTTTTAATGCTTTCTTTTGAAAAATATCATAATCAATTTCTCCACATCTTTATGAGTAATCAAAATATGTTAAAAGGAACACAATAATAAAAAAAATTAAACTTTTATTTTTGATAGAAAATCATGCCACTATTCTAGGTTATAGGGCCTTGGTAGTAAGTTTGTAGAGTAAATTCTCCAAGGCCACATACATCAAAACTATTACAAGAATCAAAGAAACCCTAGGTAGGGTTACAATATAGAAAACATGATTTCTATAAACATTGAATGCTATTATTACTGAAAGGTACAATATTACAATGAGGGTCCTTATAAGACAATGATGGTCCTCACTCTCATAAAGAGCTTGAGAGACCAAAATTGTAACCCTAAGAGACAAAAAACCTAAAAGATGAAAAACCCTAATCTTCTAACCTAAAATCACTAAGGTGGCTTTATTACATGGGTAATCCTTATATCTCTAATAACCCCCATAAGGCGTACAATGCTGAAAAATAATAAACTAAAATCAAATACATATATTGAATGTAAAACACATAAACTGAACACTAAACCTCAATAACATCTTTTAGAAGCTTCTTTGAACACAGTTCTCGAACCAGTTTGAGCTCCATCACGCTGTCTCATAACCCTCGTAACCATGTAGCTACCTAATTGAATTTGTGAGTTACAAGATTCCACCTCCCCAATCTCCCGAATCACGAATCTCCAAAAGACAATTACTAGACAACAATCCACATGCATGTCGCGTAACCTCACTAGTAGATTGCAATCCACATGCACGCCTCTCCAACTAATGAGGGATCTTTTCCTAGATCCACAACTTTTGAACTAACTGGGCAATAGTCCATTTTGATTTGTTAAGTGATCCCTACCCGTCTTCAAAGCGCGGGTTTCCTAAAACACATAAAATCCCTTTTTTTTTACCAGTAAATTCTTCATCACTATCATTCCTTTAAAAACGTAATTGGATTGTTGTCTACAATAATATGATTTGCATACCAATACCATAATAATTAATAACATCAAAACCAAATTTATACACAAGAATAAAATGATAAATGAAATCTTCGAGCACTTTATGTGTTATATAAAGTGCTATTTCACATGCTCCAACTATTATAACCAAAAATCCCAAAGCTTATGTTGCTAGGACCACTTTAAAGCCACTTTAGGAAAACCATGTTTCATTGATTTCACAAATTGATCCAGCAAAATTTCATAACTTTTCTAAGAAAAATCAAGTTGTACATTTTATAATCCCCTTCAAACCACTTTCTCTTGTTGACCCCCTCTTTTCATACATTGAATCCAAGTAACCCTCTAGTGTGGAATCTTCATTTTCTACATCCTCAATTTCTTGAACTAATGATCGATTAGAAAACCCACCAGTGGATGAAGTGCTAAGTGTGTCATCGTCACCATCAAAATATTTTGAACTTCTACGTTGGCTCTTACTTCGCCCCATGCCGAATGAATTTGAACCCTAGAAGGATGTCTAGAACTTCCCGATCGATGCTATATGCGATGAAAACCACGGTCAATACACGCAGTATGAAGGACTACCAATCTGCGGCTAGCCTGTAAAAACCACCGCCCGTCGAGAACACTGCCACGAGAATAACCACGATCCAACAAGTGCTTTCAAATATGAACGATCATATGCAGAGATGTTGAGGAGCGGTTTACAGCCATATGCAGAGACAAAACGATCATATTTGGGGTTGCAGAGAAACAAAGAGCGTGCCAGATTTCATTAAAATAGGGATTGAAGAGAGAAACTGCTTCATCCGCACTGGGATTGAATTATACCCAACAAGGAATGAATATTTGATCACTCTTATTCTCCTCCTCTTGCTTTCAATCCCCACTTTTTCTTCTCCTCCTCTTGGCGAATTCTCTTCACAACAACAACCCCTTCGTTCTGCTCTACGCAGATTCAACCCTTGTTCTCTTCTACGCACGACCAACAACTCATCCCTCAACCCTCGACTCTTCTCCAATCTATCACATGCCCAGGATAAATTCGACGTGTTTCCTTCCTCGACTTTGATATTCAAGATTTGGCCTCTAACCAAGCTGCTTTGATACGAACAGAAGAAACCCTAGGCAGGTTACAATATCGAAAACATGATCTCCAAAAATATTGAACGGTACAATATTACATTGAAGGTCCCCATTCTTATAAAGTGCGGTACAATATTACAATGAGGGTCCTCACTTTTATAAAAAATGAGATACCAAAACCAAAAACCCTAACCTTGGGAGATGAAAAACCTAAAAGACGAAAACTCTAATCTTTTAACCTAAAGTCACTAAGGTGAATTTATGACATGGGTAAGCCTTATATCTCTAATAAAAACTAAAAGTTGAATAGTTGAGTATTAAAGTCACGTAGTACTAGAAAGCACCTACTAGAAAAGTGTCTCGAACATAGGAGTCAATCACAAGGACAAAGATGTTTAAGTGTTGAGATGTCCCCTCACATTTAAGTGGTTGGTAGATGCATAATAAGGGATCTTGAATCAATTGGAAAGTTACTTGGAGTGATGCCTACTATCCAAAATTTTGGTTATAGGACTAAGTCCCTTATGTCCCTATCAAATGAGAAAACTTGACCATTGACTATTCTACCTAGCTATTGATTCTGAAAAGGAAAACTTAGTGACCTTTTTTAGGTTCTACACAAGAGAGTGTAAGTAGGAAGTGCTTGAAGTGTCTGAGATATATACCTAATCTCTATTGGGTATTACCTTCTTCCTTGATTCCAAGTATTGCACCTTTGATGATGATTTTGTGAGGTTACAATAATTACGTTCAGTACCTTTGTTGGTTGGAATTGGGCCCACATCATCCCAAGCCAACCTTTGAAAGCCCCCTTTTTTGGATCTTCACTAGTTCGACCCAAGGATTTAATCACCTTGGTCCAATTTTTGGAAAAACATGTTCTCTTGTTGGCATCTTAGAGAAGTAATTTTTAGAAGTGTATCGAGTGAATTAGTGTATACTTAGAAGGCCATAAGATTTGTTTTTGATCTTATGAACTTAGTGTTTTCTGATATAATTCTAGATCCTTTAATGTTGTAATACCCCTAGGTTGAACCCCAAGTGTACATATGAATATAACTGTCTTACATATAAGTTGGTGAGTTGATTGTATAAGGTCTTTGGTTTGTTGCAATGCACATTAGGTCAGTGTGCGTAAATCTCCTACCAAAAGAGTGTGCATAGTGTAAAAGGATTATAGCATGCAGTTTACCATATATAGCGTGTGCCTGTCTAGATGTGTAGGAATGGCACACTAAAAGAGGAACAACTTGAAATATACAACGCACACTGGTATAAGCGTGCGATGTTGGCGCACATTCCAGGATTCAACACAAATCAGTTTGGTGTGTGATTTTTGAGGTCAGAGACCCTTTTTGTATATATGTCATGTTGTAACACACACCTATGTAAGGGCGTGAGGGTGGCGCACAGAAAAGAAGAGTGTGCACATCCAAGAAGTTTCGTGCGAACTAATTTAGTGCACGATCTTCTGTTTTTGAGGATGGTGTGTTAGAATAAAAGAGACGTGTTCGTTTTCACCATAGAAAATATCTCAATATTGTCACCCAACCATAGGCACAAAGGCCACCCCCAAGCACCTTAACCTTGATAGATAGATAATTCTGGAAGTAAAATCTAGAACCAATAGGCAAGCAAGGTAGCATACTTCTCTCCAAATCTAGTGTACCAAGTAGAGAGTTTAAACCCTAACCAAAGACCAAGTCATTGTTGCAGCAATTGCAACTTTACTCCAGTCATGTGCACCACTTGTCCTTATGCAGTTGTGAGAGTGAGTGAGTACAAATGAGCTCTAGCGCCCTCTATTTATACTACTCCAAGTCACCTAACTGGGCCGACTTCTCTTCCTGGAGGATAATAACTTAATGTTAGTTATTCTCTTGAGTCAACTTTTCTTCTAGGGTATTATCCAACGTTTTAGGGTTTCTCTTGCTTCTCGGAATATTCTAGTCTCATCAAAGGTTACTCGTAGAGGTTAATACCTCTCTCAGCTATCGTAATATCAACACTCCCTCCTAGCTAGGGAGGTATTGAAGGCAATGGTCTTGAACACAAAAAAACCATTAAATCGATAGCATCATCATAGCCACACAAACTATCTCGTGATCAAATAACAAGCACTAACATCACTATCTAACTAGATAGTCTTCATGGCAATCAGAACAATGCCATCCAATAGAACACAATTGTGTTTATTCATAGTAGTATGCAACTACTATCCAATGGTACACAACCACTCCTAGTAGCACACGACTACTAACCAGTGACACATAGTCACTACCAGTGAATCACATCTGTAACACCCTGTTTCCCCCAGTTTGTAAAAATAACTATATTGGCCAAGAACTGTGGCAAACTAAAAAATGTGAATAATATATGGCAGGACTGCTGAGAGGGGATATGCTGAAAAAGAGACCACGATGGCTGAAGAAAGGTGGTGGAAGGCACCTGGAAAGGTGGCGTTAACTTCCACCAAAACCAATACCGTATTTGGACTTCACTGGCCTGGAGAACCAAGAGTGGCTCGCTGGCCCCGAATTAAATCACTCGCCAGGATTGGTAGGTAAATGGCTCCTCATGAGTAATGATGGATGGGGGGGATGAACCACCCATCCGTAGAGCCATCAGGCCTGACCAGTGCGAGGGAAATTGCGCCACACGCAACCTCGCAAGAGGAAAAACGCGTGTGGGAGAAGCGAGAGGGGGCAGACGTGAGGGAAAGAAGAGAACTCTGGAAAATACAGAGTAAGTGATAGCAAAGAAGGGGGAGAGTAACCCTCGTTCTCGGTCACTGGCAAACAGAGATGCAGTCTCAAAGCATTGTGGTCTCATCTCGAGGGTGGCTAGTAGTAAATCCTATCGGAATCATTGAGCCTACGGTTGGGTGGAAACGAGCACCCCTCTCAGCAGTTGCACTCACTTCTGGGGTTATTTCTGATAAGTGTTTTACATATTGCATCTTGAAATTTATATGCTGACATATATGCTCATAGTCTGTGCAGTTTTATGAATGGTTTGAGTATAAGATTGCCTGTGTAGTGTTTTGATTCAGAAATGGTGGTTGCATGCTTATAATGGAAGGGTCACGTATGGCTTATGTTTATACATAGATTTATATGTATATATGCACAGTAAATCAATTCAGAATTCAAGTCGTTTCTCGAGAAATCTATACCCTTATCTGTCTCAGGTGATACCCTGGATAAATCTCCCCATAGAGACACCCTTTTTGAAAATCTTAGAAGAGGTAGCACTTTGTGTGCAAAGACTCTGCAGAGGCGCAGAAGTCGCAGAATCCCTTGAGGATTTGAAGAATGAGTATTGATCAACGGATGAGATCCTGTCGGAAGATCTGCGGTCATTCACGACCATTAGATTGAAGGAATAAACGAGGGTGTTAAATGCCTTAACCCTTTTTCCTTTATCTTCGCGAGTAGCGAAGAAATCGGGACCGTAGATCCCCAAGGTCCGTCAAAGAATCTGGACCGTGGATTCGTGTCTTGGCAGCTTCAGAACGACGCAATGGAGAGGCAAGTCTGAGCTGTCAAATATTGGTCTAAACAACCGACAGACGTTGGATCTGTCGAGAGTTGCACGAGGTTTAAACCTCTCACGAAGAACAACAAAAGCGAAAGTCCTGAGAAGGAGTTTGTATCAAAGTTTCGACATTCGGGAGTTCGGGAGTCCAGAGGACAAGAGTCCGGGCACTCGACATCAGAAGTCCCGAAATAGCGAAATAACCTGAGTCCTCCGTTGGAGGGAGGACACGTGTCGCGAAATCACCCATATCATGGATTCGAACATCAGGAGTCATAGAGGGAAGTCTTTCGACTTCGCAGGTCGCGAAGTCACGAGAGAATCGCAGCCG
Source organism: Picea engelmannii (assembly GCA_009831015.1). NCBI lineage: Eukaryota > Viridiplantae > Streptophyta > Pinopsida > Pinales > Pinaceae > Picea > Picea engelmannii. The sequence goes on along the minus strand of ML778199.1, from coordinate 864,096 downwards.
TCCATATGAGGAGGACAGGCATCACCTTGCCATGTACACAGACCCTGTAGGAATCACAAAGGTCGAGGAAATCTTTCATGGTTTCAGAGAAGAGAAGATCAGGAGGGATAGTGCCATTTTGTGCACAGAGCCTTAGCTGCAAAGGTCGCAGAGGAGAAGCAAAGGCTGAGACCTTTAATACTTAAGAAATCTTCCAAGGAGAAGGAAGAGAAGCACATGTTCAAGGAGGAGCTACAATTGTTGTTAAATCAGCTGGAGCGAAATAGATTTGGGTCGTCGAAAAAGTACGTCCAGAGGCGTGCAGAAGAGAGAAGAAATGAACGACAGAGAGACTTCGTGGAGAAGTGCTGAATTGTCGTGGGTTGTTGGATCGCACTGAGTTGCGAGGGAGTTAACCCATAGAAGCAGCCATGGGAGAAGTTGTATGGACGGTGGAGACACTTCGAGATAGAAGTGGCGAATAGCCGATAGCCGTTGGATCATGTAGAGTTGCAAGGTGGTTAGGGTCCTTGTAGTCCCGAAGAGGTCTGAGTTCGGGATATCGCATCTCGGGGTTTCACAAGAAGAGAGCGCAAGAGTTGGGTGCTCCAACTCATGAAGTAGAAAAATGCGAAGTGGTGAGGAGAAAAATATGAACCGCTGGATCTAGGAATGGGAGGACCATTGGATCAGAACTCCATGGTGATATCGTATATCGGGAGTTCGGGGGTTCAGAGGTTGGAAGGGGTCACTTTCGACTGTAGAAGTTGCGAAGTGCCAAGAGCCAAGGCTCGTGAGAACACGTGGCACATCCATCAGGTGGGGCCCACATGATTGACAGGTGGGCACACGTCGCCCGGAAAGGAGTCAACAGTTTGTTGACTTCTCATGTCTCGGGGATTCGCGAGATAGGAGCAAGAAGGCTCAACGCTCCAACTCGCGAGGTTGCGAGTTGCGAGAAGTGCGAAGAGGAAGTCAACCATTGCTAACTTTCGCATCTCGAGATTTCATGAGATAGAAGCATGAAGGCTCAATGCTCCAACTCGCGAGGTTGCGAGCTGCGAGAATTGCGAAGAGGAAGTCAACCATTGTTGATTTTTGCGTCTCGGGATTTCAGAGAAGAAGAGCACGAGAGCTTGATGCTTCAACCTGGGAGGTTGCGAGTAGCCAAAAGTTTCAAAGGGAAGTCATACATCGCATTTCCCCAAATCACGAAAAGTCGATAAGCACTTGGTTGGCTTAAGCGCATAGACACGAGACAGGGTCATGTGGACAAGACCCCAAGGGAGAAACCTACCACTCGCTAGCCCTGTCGGGGTTCGGCGTTTCGCCGTGTCGGGGTTTGCAGAGTTGAAAGACTCGACGCTCTGGTAGTGCTAACTCGCGAAGAGCGAAAGCATGCCATACTTGTTCGGCCTGTGGTCGTGACCCACGATCACATGGAGATGGACAAGGAAGGAACTAGCCTATGCTAAGACCCCCGTAGGTATTTTGGGGATTCTGATTCTCGAGAATTCGACGATTTTTTTTTTTCCTTAGTGGATATGTGACAAATTGGTATCAGAGCATGGTTACAACACTTGGCCTGCTTGGGCTCATGAACAAGTTGCGCAGAAGCTCCGTTCGGAACACTCTTAATAACCCCCTGTCTTAACCTTCCTAATCAAAATACGAAGTTAAGAATGAAAAACAACTATTGTGTGTGTGTGTACATGTAAAAATATGAATTATGAACTGGTTATAAATGAATATAAATATTGACTAACAACCAGTGTTTTTCCTTTTGCACACAAGCGGAAGATCAACCTCGGGAAATTATCAATGCATAGTATGGTGACTCACCAAGAAGTGGGAGAAGGCTCCCACAATATAGACGAAGAGTCTGACGAAAGGAGGGCAGTAGGGACCCCTCCAGATCTAGCCGAGACTGTGAGGAGCCTCATGGTYGAATTACAAAGTTGTAAGGCTGACAATGAAAGGATGATGAAAGAACAAGAAAAACAAACAGAAATTAACACAGTTTTATTGCAGAGTTTATCTGATCTACAAAGACAAATGCAGCATGAACATGAAACTCAGAAACATGGTCATATCAGTGGCCACACTAAGAGGAGCACCTCGAAAAAGGTCCACCCCAGAGGTAAAGGACCAGTGCCAAGTGATTCCTTTGACAAGGAAGCTGGCGATTTAGAAGGCTCTTCTAGCAGCAGAACCAGTTCCTATTCTCGAAAGAAACAAAAGAAGCAAACACCTTCCAAAGGTCGAAAATTGGAAGAATTCAGAAAGACCAAACCACCCTCCTTCGACGGTGAAATAAAGAAGGGAGAGGAAGCAGAGGCCTGGCTGCTTGGACTAAAGAAGTATTTCAGAGTCCATGACTTCTTAGAAAATCTGAAGGCCCGAGTGGCCACTTTCAACTTGAACGGAAAGGCTTCCATTTGGTGGGAAGATCTTATGAATGTGAAAGGGGTTCGCGAAGAGGACCTGTCCCAAAAACAATTTGAGAAATACTTCCGGAAGAAGTATTTGTTAGAAAAATATTTCGATGAGAAGACTAAAGAGTTTTATGAACTCAAACTAGGACAACTCACTATAGAAGAATATGTCAACAAATTCCTCGATTTGTTAAGGTATGTACCCTATATAAAAGCAGAAAAGGCAAAGGTGCAACTCTTCATTAGTGGACTACCCAAGGACTACCGGAACATAATTGAATTTTATGAGACAAAGACCTTAGAAGGCACTATTCGAAAGGCAACCTATTGTCATGAACAGTTTGGACATCGAGAAGAACCTCGCGAAGGATGGAAACAGAGGAATAGTTCAATATTTCAGAAAAAGGGAATTAAATCCCCAGGATTTAAGAACTATAAGAAGAACCCAAGAATGAGCTTCCCAGCCCAGAGTATGCACCAGCAGAATTTTCCCTCCTTGACGGAAATAAAACTTCTGGACCCATATCAGTGAAGACTGATAACCCGAAGAGAGAGCCTTTGAAATGTTGGGGTTGCAGGGAAGAACATCTATTGAGAGACTATCCACA